>VXAY01006565.1:271022-286102 GCA_013399855.1 Oxyruncus cristatus | reverse complement strand
CACGTGTGCACACACACACACATTCCTTTATATATAGATATTCCTTAATGCATATATTTAAAATTATGTAAATAAAAGGAAAATCTGTCTGATGATGCGATCAGTAACGCTTTCTGCACAATTTTTTTGTCAAGGAAAAGAAAGGAAATAGGTAAGGCAAGGGTCATTTCAACGTGCAAAAACCCCTAGGAAGCTACTTTACTTTTCCTTTCATGTTTTCCTCTTCTTGGTAAAAAGACTTCCCTTCTTTTAGGAACAAATTGACGATCAGTAGGAAAAAACATCAAAAGAGAATAAGCAGTGTATTTTCTAAATAACAATACTCACCACAAGTCACAGTGCATGACATAGTTTTATTGGAAACCTTCTGTAGATCAGGGTTAGGAAGACTAGTGTTGCACAGGTCCAAAAAACATTCTCTTGTAAGTTTTAATAAAATTTTGAACTCACTGGTAGAAATAACTAGAGGCTTCTTGGTCAATTCCTTTCTCTCTATAAAAGGAAAAAGAAAATGTAGTGCACCTGCTAAGTAACAAAGAACAACTGGACCCTGCTAAAAAGTAACTAAACAAGAAAATCTCCACCCAAAACCAGTAACACAAGTAAGTTAACACATACTATTGTACCCTTTAGCAAGACATGGGTGGTTTATTCCACAGACAAGTGAAAAACTTTAGCAGTAAGAACAGCTGAAATTACATATGAACCCCATTTTTCCAGTCCTTTAATTTCTGTATACATACATTTCTGAGTGCATCCAGGTTTGCATCCTCCAGAGACAAACATCTGGACTTGCTGAGCCTAATTGTGAAAAGCTGCAGTCTGCAGAGCCTCCCACCCACCTATTTTTGCTGCTGTTGCAGGAGTGTGGCTTCAGTGTAACTGATAGTCTGTTCTGGTCTCTTTGATCAGAATATCAAGGGCCAGGTAATTCTGGTATGATTAAGGATGATCAGTCAATCCCAACTGCTCCTATTCAGTCTTCATCCTAATGGAAATGGATGATCCACTCGAAACTAAAACACAAGCTCGAAAGCAGCCCCAAGCTCAGGGCTGAAGCTGACGGGAATCTGAGAACGACTGTAAGTTGGCAAGGGGGCAGGGGGTGGAAGACAAGACTATTAGCAGGAATCTTATCTTCTTTAAGCTGCTATTCTGTTAATGATAACACACTTAACCTATCTTCACAGAATGCCATTTTCTATAAGCCAGCCAATCTCTCAGAAGCATTTTTTCTTTTAACTGAGTCTCTTAGAGCAATGGACTTGGACGGAGAAAATCAGGACACTCAAGTGTACTTCTCTGCAAAGTCATGAAAATCTACAGAGGATGACCTTTCAGTTGTTATGAATGATCCTTCATGATAAATCTAACAAATATCCAATGCATTTTTCGTCTGCTGTTGAAGACTTTTGCAATAAAGAATAAAATTTTAAAAACTCTGAAAAATCAAAACCAGAACTCTTATTTTTGTAGAAGGCATATCCAGCAGTAAAGGTTTTTGAGAAAATCATCACAGAATTACCACAAAATTATTCCAAAACTATGGTCAAACATTCAGAGTATTAGTGTAACAAGCAGCCACCAACGTTAATTCAGTGTTCTCTTTTTCATTATGTAACACACAATCATGGACATACTACAAAGTTTCTTTTTCTTTTTTTTCTTCACTATTTCTTCACAAAGTGATCAACTCACTTCAGCTTTGTAAGGTGAGCCATCGCATTCAGTTTGGCATAAAGAGCTTTTAAATACTTTAAATGAGAAGTACCAGTGCTTTCCCCATTACTTACTGAGATACTCCTTCAAGGCAAACACTTGGAGATGGGACAGTTTCGTTTCTCTCTGTACTATCTGCTCTCCACAGAAGCACGGCAGTGACTGGATAAAGTCAGCAATACAAAAGCCTGTACAGATTAGGAGAAGTTTTTATTAAGAATCTCTCATAGGACTTTGGAGTCATTACTTCTTCATAGAAAATATAAATATAGCAGACATAAAAATTTCATATTAAAAGGAAACAATCAGACTTTCAACTATGGCTAACATTAAAAAAAACCCAAACAAACCAACTACAATTGAACACCAGGATAACTTGGAAGAGATGCCTGACTAGTATTTTTGAATTCCTATACAAAACTGATATGACATCACAATTAACTTGACTAACATTTAAAGAAGGTAAAAAGATCCTAAGTTTGATACCAGGAAAGAAAAGTTTTCTCCCAACATGAGATCAAGGACTTTCCGTTGTCTGACACTGTACTAATGGGATTTTAATTAGGATAAATGGCAAGTAGTCAGTTATATCACACACTGATTTATTTCGATAATAAGGAATTAAGCGGATAAGATGCAGGTCACTGTGCTCTTTTTCTTTGTCAGTGTTATTGAAACAAATACAGGAATTAGTAGAGTTAACTAGTATGTGTTGTTGTATCAGGACAACTACTCTAAGACAAATGTCTACATACACGCTCTTACCTAGTGGAGCAGCTATGATACGAGTGCCAGCTCATACCCTGAACACTGCAGTAATATGGACATTGCAAAGTAACTCAAGGTGATCATGAAACTAAATCTGACTGCTGCAGTTGCAGTTTTTATTGTAAATCATCAGTGAAATAGGATTTTCAACAGATACTTACCTAGTTTTCTGGCATGGGCTCGTCAGCCTTTATACCAACAATATATACTTTTTAAACTTTAAGTTTTCACGAATTTGATTTGCACTAATATTACCTGGATGTCCCTTGACAGTAAACAATTTTCAACTAATCTCAATTATGAGAAAATGGCTTACCGTAACTTTACATAGTTGATTTAAAAATATGGTAGCAGTAAATTTTGTGAATAAGTAAGCTGTTATTATACTTTTTATGAATTTGACAAAATATTGCTAATAGACACATTCATAAAAAATGCAATATTCTTCCTTGTTTTCTCCATTTTAACACTGACTGGAATGAATAAATTGAGCAGCATTTGTCTGCATTCAGATATTCTTAAATAAATAAGCAATGACTCTTACTTGACTCTGTTTCTTCTGTTCTTGTCTTTAGCCTTCCATTTACTGCAGCAAGAGTGGCCATACCATTGATCTGGCCAGCTGAATGAATCAGGGTTGCTTTACATCCTCCAGAGCCGTTGCCTTGTAGCAAGAAATAGTATCGGCAAGATTCTCCTTTCAGTTCAACTTCTGGAACTTTACAAACATCAGGACATAACTGTGAAACACCCTCAGGAAAACAAGCTTTAAAACAAGTTATAATCCACCACCAAAATTCTTTCACTTGCTCTCTCCTGTTCTGTGAGAAGTCTGGCATCTTTTAAGGAGAAACAGTAACTACAGGTGATATTCACCCCCTGTAAAGCTACAAACTGAAGAGCCTGCAAAATAAAGAACTAGAGCAGCAAAGTTGAGCTGGACTATGCTGCAGGCTTAAAGCCAGCACATTACCAGCACCCAACTCCTGTGACTGTCAGGAGGGCCAGCTTTCTAATGAAGACTGTAAACTACGCCTGGAAACTCCAACCACCACCCAGAAAAGTTCTTTAACTGGCAAAGTTACATTTCTACCATGAAACAATGAAGAGAAGTTTCTGTTCTGCTAGGTAAAAAAAGGCCTTTTTGCATGTGTGCATTGAAATAATGTAAGTGTTCACTGGAAGAATATACAACTGTATAAGAAAAGGAAATACTGTACACTCTTCCCAAGGACACTGCATTATTCATCAATAGAAGCTTCACTCCTTACTTTACCTTTGTGCATAGCCTGGGTGAGAGATAAAGACGTTCTGTTTTTAAACACTGGCATAGTTTGCAGTTTTGAAAGTAGTTTAATGTGGGACTTGATAGAAAAAGTGAAAGGATGGGTTTGCTATCTTCTTAGACACAAAATATTTTATAGCACCTTGGTAGACATAGCAATTGAAAGAATGAATACTTCTGAAATACTGAGTTTTAAAAGTCAAATAATTTCATATTTGCAATACTGTCTCAATAGTTAATGCAACAGAAGCTTAATATTTATTAGCATTATAAATTTTTGTTAGTAACAAATATAAAATATTCCAGTATTTTTGAAAATTTTAATTTGGAAGCAGAAGGAGAGAGCAGGGCAAACCAAACTACCTCAATATATAAATCCAGAGGAAGAAAATAAAACAAGAAATTGAAAAAGATTCCAGAAACATTTTCACTATTGTCCCATTCCCCCAGTAATTTGAAGTATTTTCCTTTTCCGTTTTATCTTGGCATCTCAAAGCTGATTCCTCACAGGTAAGCTTTTATTTTTCAGTTTAATCTTAGCACTTGAGAACTACCAATTCCAAGAATTACACCTTCCCACAGATCAAAGAGATTAAGGATTCACAAATGCTTAGTACAGTCAGATTAGTAGTAGCCACTAAAAAAATCAAGAGTTTTCAACTAAACAAGCAAGTGTGTTAAAATGGCCATATTTCTTCTCCTATTCTAAATTTTATTCAAGAGGCCTAAGAAGAACTTCTTGTGTGTTACTGATCATACTATAGTTAATACTTGTACAAAACCCTTCCGCTGGAGCACAGGACGAAGATCCTGCAGACACTGGGGATCTCGCACTCTTTGACTGCATCAGTAGTACCTCTCCAGTAAATATCAATGCTGCTGCACATACATATAAATATAGATCTTACACTGTCTCTACCACCTCCAAACATGCAGAGACAATTTTAAATCTATATACTTCCAGCATCCATTGCATAATTAAGCTTTTTGCCCTGTTACACAGCTCCTCCTAATTCCTCTCAATTTTTTCCAACCCCTAGAGCTGAAATAATATCAGTCTGGTAGCCACCCTCATCTGCATACTTGTTTACAAAAGCTGCCTTCAGCTGGCAACAAAAATAGTCAGCCTTAAATAAGAAGGGAAGCACCTAACTGAAGCACGCTGGAATTCCATCTGCAGAAGCAAACCTCGATGCCCATGGATTTTACAATCACCTTACAAAGGTGTGTGAGAGCTGGATCTTAGCTGACAGACAGGACACAAAAGTGGTTTAAAGGAGATGCATTGTTTCCCCAAAGCTTGTCACAATGTTACTATCCATTTTTTCCTAAAAGTTTGCACAGCTGAACTTGCATTCACCACATCCTTTTGTGCCAATGAATATGACAATCAGTGACCTAATTTCATTGAAGATAAAAAGAGAATCCCAAATGGATAGAAAATACTTACCATACATATGCACATACACAAATAGATATAGCCACAACAAAACATACCTACCAGTTATGACCTTGGGTTTCCTGGCCATATATTCCTTCCATTTCTTGGTACTCAGCTGGGCAGGAGATGGGATCACTACATGGCTTACATTACATGGCAATGTAAATAAAGCTCCCACCTACATAATGAGAGCAAGTACAGCACATGGAATATTACTGAAATCCATTTTACATTTCATTCTTGAGCTACTGATCTGGCATTATTTCCAATGTACTTCAATTGATGAAAAACCCCTTAACACATCTGTCAGTTCACATCAGTCAAAACGGAACTGCATTTGACACAGAAGCTGTAAACATTTTATTTACTTCTTGATCTGGTTTAGAGATCATTAACCCCTGAATTTCTATTTTATAAATAAAAAGGTATTTATTACCCCTTACAAGTCTTTCAATATTCTGGCTACAAACACTACTGTAGAGTAGTATCCAGAATGAGAAGAGAATTCAAAGATATTAGTTGGCATCAGTGACCCTGCATTCCTTTGAAAAAAAATTTCATTTTTTTTTTCTTCCTACATATTACCCTTTTCCATTAATCAGATACTGGACTGTGTTTATGCCTCTGTATAGATTCCAGGCCAATAAGCACTAACAGAAAAAATGCACATGTATTAGAATACTCAAGCAATAAAACAATGCTATTATAGCTATTACAAAAGCCTAAAAATGCGCAATACTTTCAGTAGCAGACTGAAAAAAAATCCCTGTGAGAAACTGCTATCTTCAAAATACGTTCAATTCAACATGTGCAGACTCTAAAAAGTAACCTGACAATGTGTTTTGACTGTTTTGGCCTCTTCTTTAAAAAAACTAGCGGAAATGCAAGCTCTTATATTGTAAAAGATATTTGACCAAATGTTCAGCATCCTTAAGTAAAATGAAAATTACCTGGGATATTTACCAATATAAAACCATTCTAGAGGATATTTTTGGTACAGCACTAGTAAAAGGACCTTTCCCTTTTAAGGCTAAGCATAATGGAGAATGGAGAGGCAGGTAAGAAAAAAAATCACTAAAAACATAAATAATAAACTGAAATGAAACATACAGCTTGATAATGGGATACCATCTCCACAGCAAATAAATAACATAAGTTATTAAGAATAACTGTACCAGCATTTTAACATTGCAGGTTTTGTTTCGACTGGCATAAAAACTAACAACTACAAACTAACACTAAAAAACTTTCCTAAACAAACATGTATCACCTTTTATGTAAAGGTGGTATTCAGGAAAAACATCTTCAAACCAATACTGCGGCTATGAATAATCACACTGTCAAGGCAAAGCAGGGAGGGGGAAAATAGGATTGTAAATGTTTCCTGAGCTCTTTTTATCCAAAATCAGAACATAAAAGCAGAATATGCACATGTAAAATAAAAAACCTTACACTTCAGAGTAGCTAGATACATTTTGTAGGCTGCACACATGCCTTTTTAGCCTTTTGCTAAGAAAAAAAAATCAATAGTTCTATTACGATAGCTCAGAAATTACCTGTCAGGATATGATTAAAAGTTGCAAAATGTTTTAGCAGATTGAAACTTAGCTAAGGTAAAGAGAAAAACACCTTTAAAAGCTCTATTTGCTTTAGAGTTAAATATTTAAGAGGCTTACACAGAGACTAGGTTTAAAAAGATTATTCCTGTGTCTTTTATAGGCAATATACATACTCCTGTGTTTCTGCTATATGTAAATAAAACGAAGTTTTTACCTTCCCAGAGAGAAAAGAAATCTGGTCCAAAAGCAGCATAGATGTTTCCTTCTTTCTTGACAGGTTCCTGAATGGAACAGTTTAAGGAACCTCATCTTCACAAAGAACTCTGCATCTCAATTTTGCAAATAAAGTTCAAAGAAGGACTGCAAGTGTTTAATTTTTGATACAACAGTATCACAAAACATACAAAACTCACCACAGATATTTATGTATTCAAAATCATGGCAGACTTATACATCCTAAGCTACTAATGTTACACCAAGACTAGTACCAAAAGTACATACATTTAAAACCAATAGTAATACACCTTGAGATCTCTGCAGCATACACACGAGAGAAAACTGCTCTGCTATACCTTGCCACAGATTTTGCCCCTGCCCAATAAAAACATGATTTGTGGGCAAATGTTGCTATATTGTGAAGTATGCTACATTCATTAATTAGTAAGGCTTGAGGGTTTTTAAACTTACACAGAAAACAACATTTCGCTATTCTTTTCCTACAAATAGCATGCACATCAACAGACAAATGTGTGATATTATCAACACTATCTGGTCATTGTTAGTGTAATTTAAATTTCAAAATGAACAAATCCAGTTGTGAAGAATCACTGACTATTCTGGCAGGCTAGAATGGAACGAGCCCTTGCAACCTTCATCTCTCTCTTGCTTGCACAGGTAGATTCTGATTGTTTTCTCTCTGCTATAGACAATTATCAGTAGTAGTTTAGGTCCTTAAAAAAAGGATACAGCTCAAATTCCAGATCTGATATAAAAATGGAAGGGAGGTCAGAGAGCATTACCATCTGCAAAAATTCCAGGGCAGGACCATAGTAATGAAAAACCTGAGAAGACAGCAAATCAAAAAACCTGTAACACAATGTATGATGTTCCCTCAGTACAACTTTCTCAAGTGTTTTGCTGGCAGCATTTGCCTTACAGATAACGTCTGAAAGAGGTATACAAGATATAATGGAATAGAAAAACAATTCACAATATTATATTAAACATAAAAAAACAAGGAGTGTATTTAATTCTGTTTAATAAAGCTTATTTCTTCAAATGTCAACCACGTGCATCAAATGAGTTCTAACTCTAGCCAAAGAAAAACAAGACCTGCCAGGAACAGACAAATGCAATACAAAATGTACACATTTAAACAATGAAATAACAAAATCGTCATTGATACCAATTTTTATAAACACTCATTTTTGTGTTCATCAACAGATATGAATCTGGAGTTTCTATCAACTATCTACTTCCAATGGAAAACATGAAACAGCAAGAGCGTAAAAAAAAAAACCAAAAACAAAAAACCCAAACTTTTAAAAATAAGTGGAAAAGGTTAAATTAAAACAGAATTCATAATTTAGATATTTTGAATATTGAGACTGAATAAAATCTCAATTTCTGCTTGAAAAAAATCTTGGTATTGTATTCCTAAGAAAAACAGATGAAATTCTGAGAACACACATGAAAAAAAGAAGCATTCCTCAATCTTATCCAATCATCACTTTTATGTTTAACTTTCAGTTCTGACTAGAGTTTCCCCAGTTACTAATTTTCTCAGAAAAGTAAAACAGATGAGTTCTAAAATTCAAAGAAATATCAAGAATAATACTTGCTTCTGGCAAAGCATCAGTATTCCTCGATTGCTGCTCTTTTTCACCAGCAAGGCAAGAACTTAAATGTGCAGTGCTGAATGTCTTTGCTGAAGTGCTTTTTATACAAAATTCTGGGAAGTCAACTCCTGATCCAAACTGGGGGGAAAAAAAAGACAAAAAATGTTTCAAAAAAAAGAGATAAAAATTATTTCTCTTCAGTCAGTTAGATGTTTTATTATTTTTAACAATTAGTATTATATTTGTTTCCATCAGATCTGTAAAACTAAGTAAAAATACTGGACTTGGATAACCAAATATTAAATCCAAAACCTTAATACTGAAATGTAAACAATGCCTTTCACAGTCACAAAGCTTTCAGTCTTTGCTGAAACGTGAGATGTGTACTTGCAACAATGACTTACAGTTATATGATAATGATTTGTGATAGATACAAAACAATATAATTTTGAACAATAAGTTCTACAACAAACATTTCAGAGGAGAGCATCTGGATTTCAAGTTCAAATCTTGATGCATTAATCTCATTTATCCTTTCATCATGCTAAAAAAGCAAGTTATTCCACCACCCACCCAGACACATTGCACATTAGTTCTCTGAATTACATTGTCAAAACCAAATTTGGCTTAAAGCATAAAATCTACAGTACAATACACACCCTAAATGAGAAACATAGATGCTTTAAAAATTACCACAACTGAAAAAAGTCATTTTACCTTTCTTTCCCATATCTGAACCTTTCCTCTCCAGAGTTCTTTTAAATCAATAATATTCATGATATCATCTGAAGACACAAAATCTGCTGATAGATAGTCTGCAATCTTTTGCCAGCTACTGCAAAAATATAGAATTAATCTTACTGAATTTAGTATTACAAATTAACATGAAGTGCAGTTTGACTGAATTTACCTGTTACCTCTTAGCACTGAACAGTCATGTGTATGTTAAGACAGACATATACAGCTTTATATTTCACATAGTAAAAAATACTACAGAATTTCTCGTTTGGGCTCTGTAAAGGACGATGTTCATATGCTCCATGAAGGTGATAGCAAAGAACTTTGACAGAAATCAAGTAAGACTGGCAAGCACAAGCTGCAGAGAGACCATAGTAAGGTTGGGTGCTAGAAGCTGCAGCAAAGCCGGGTAGCCATCACTGGGGCTATCACTGGTCCCTCTAGATGGTTTGTAGTTAACCTTCTAAGCAGAGTAAATAAGACTGCGGCTCAAGCAAATTACCCAAATACAACAAGAGAGAGAACAGCCAGTGTATGTGGGTTCTAGGGGTTCTAGTCTGTCTTCTAAGTGAAATCAGCACCATCAGCAGAACAGAAGAATAAGTGAGGTAACTTTCATCAGAGATACCCTGTGCCCAAATGGCCTTTTACATAAAAGGCAGCAGAAACATTTATTCAGTCAAAAGCTGATTCCACGGGATGATACCAACAAGCACTGAGCTCAAGTGCCCATGGAAGTCACTGCAGTAAGTTTATCATCCTCCATATACCTCAAAGAGTATGATGTAGCAGGTATATTGCTTATTCTATCCATGGACTGAACGTTCAATTTTTTAATTTTCAACAGTTTTATTAATTTAGGATTAAGCTTAACCACACATTCTGTGATGCAAACTTGAATCTTTTGGGCATGGAGGGGAGGGGAAGTGGAGATAACTTTGCTAAGTTATGCAGTATCCGCACAACCATTCACTGTGGGTGGGAAAAAAAAACCCAAACCACTGTGATTTATCATGGCCTTTTTATGTCAATTAGAGGAGGACAGTAAGGAAACTATTGGACTTAATTTCACCTTGAATTAATAGCCTTGGTGACTCTTCAGAATAATAAGCTCTTCAGAAGCCTACAGGAACTAATTGAGCATTTATACTCCTTTTTCAGAAGGGACAAATCAGACACTCTACTTTTTCTCTCTGAAATATAATCCCAAAGGTAATTAAGGTAATGTAAAATTTTAAGTAAAATCAGCAGAAGTATGGATTCATTTTATAAAACCCTTGAAAACTACAATCAATATACAAGTTATTATGCAGCATAGTACAATAGCTTGAAAACATCATATGTACACTAAAGCCAACAGGGAAGAGAAAATATTTTACCTTTTCCTCCCAGAGAAAACAAGAAGGTCAGAGGACTTGCTTTTTTGCCTGCTCCTCTAGTTAGGGCATGTATTTACAATAAATCAGCATGAGTAATTCCTGCCCTCATACAGCAATAAACTAATCTATGTATTTTCAAAGTAAACATGTAAAGTACTCAAGACACTGTTTTTAATTTAAACCACTGACCTATGCTAAAACAAAACAGGAGTGACCTCGTTTACAGCCCTGAAATAAAAGCCATACCCTCTAGCATCATTTGCTGCAATGGTGATGTGTGCAGAGTGCCATTCTCTCAGGTGTTTCAGGGCACCAATAGCAGGTAAGCAGTCTTTCAGCTTGGGTCCATCTCGTTCAGCAGCCTGTAGTATTACATCAACCATTGCTCTGCCTATAAAAACAGTCATATATGACTCCAAGTACCATGATTCAGTAAATTATTCAATCATTTAAAGATAGAAAAGTTCTGATTATCACTGATTGCATTAAAATGGGCTAAAATATCAGCTTCAAGTAACTTCAGCAAGATCTAAAACACTTCCCACACATTTTTAGCTCATCTCTTGCTGCTCCTCTTAGATGAACACAAAACATTTTGCCATTCCCTCAGCGACAGTGGTTCCATGCCTTTCTCCTCTCTCACTCAGCACTGACAGATGAGAGTTGCCTGCATACAACACTATCTCATTTCCCTCCTTTTAACACTCTAATCTGCTACTTCTCATAGCACTGAGAGGGCACACCTCAAATCCTGCATCCAGCTCCGGGCCCCTCAGTTCAGGAAGGACACTGAGGTTGAAGGGTCTGGAGCACAAGTCCTACAAGGAGCAGCTGAGGGAGCTGGGGTTCTTTAGCCTGGAGGCTCAGGGGAGACTTTCTCACTGTCTACAACTACTTGAAAGGAGGTTGTAGCCACGGGGCGCTTGGACTCTTCTCCCAGGCAACTAGTGACAGGACAAGAAGACATAGTCTTAAGCTGCACCAGGGGAGGTTTAAGTTAGACTTTGGGAAGAATTTCTTCACAGAAAAGTTGATTAGATGTTGGAATGGACTGTCCAGGGAGGTGGCGAAGTCACCATCCCTGGAAGTGTTTGAGGAAAGATTGGACGTAGCTCTTAGTGCAATGGTCTAGTTGACAAGGCGGTGTTTAGTCAAAGGTTGGACTCAATGATCTCAGAGGTCTTTTCCAACCTTAATGATTCTATGATTCTATGATTCTCTTTCTTCCTACATTCCTTTGCTATCCCAAATCAACCACTGCAACATTATGTAACCCTAACCTGCAAGGTGATACTTATCTCCAGTTTACAAAATCTAAATCCAATAGTCCTGACATATTTTCCTTCTCAGTTTCTTGATTCTCCCCCACAAGCACTCAGCTGGCAACTCAGATGTAAGCCTGATGTCAACATCTTCCTTTATTTTCACAGAAAACTTCCTGTTGAGTTTTGTGTTGCTTATTGTCTATTACTACTTTGATGTCATTTCAGGTGGAAAAATTAATCATATAAATATCCACCTTAAGCTCTACTGAAATAGAGCCTTCCAAAGAAACAAGCAGCAAACTAGTCCATACGCTGATTTGCAATGCCAACCATGCTCAAGTTCTTTAACTACCTGCAAGAGCTGCATTAAGTTAATTCAGCTAACAAACTAACATCCTCTGAAATTTTTCATTTGACTGTGATTTTACCAGGAATTTTTAGAGTAATAACTAAGAAGACAATCTCCAATGAGATTGCTTTTTAAAGAGAGATTACCTGGGGCAGGCAGTTTATCAGCTAACTGATGCAGACTTTCAGCAGCTTCATCATAGATACTGAAAATGAAGAGCAACATGGTTAGAAACAAAATATAAACAAAGTCATTTAGAAAACAAAAGATACAACTAACGAGGACTACCTGATGTATCTTATATCTTTAAAACTCTACAGAAACACATACCTAGGCAATGAGAAATACTTCTCTTTTACTGAGACAGAAGTAAGCCTAATGACATCAAAATAATCTGCAGTAAAACTGGAAATAGGATTCAAGATGGATTAGAAGTAATTTCTTTTCATATATATAGATGTCAGCTGTTAGGAAATTGTTCAGTTATCCTATAAAAATCATCTGCAACTAAAAAAAATTAAAGCTATGTTACAGAAAATAGAACTATTTTCAGTAGTAGTAAGGGATTACTAGTTAACTGTTGCTTTGGTAGTTACTTTCACTTGTTAAATTTTCGTGATTCCCTTGGATTATTACTGTTAAATGTCAGATCACTATGCTTGCAATAAAAATATTAATATGCATACTCAGTCAGAGACAGTGACTCCCGACTGTTATTGTCGTCTTCCTCAAAGTTTTGTATGGCTCCCAGGTATTCATCAATGCTTGTTTGGAGAGAGTCTTCGGTCTTCTGTGTGTCAACATTTATCTCCTCCCAGTCAGTACTGCAATACTAACCACACAAACAGACTTTATTAAGCAAAAAGAATTTTGAACCTCACAGTTTTGACTTGCTCTACACACTTAGGGAACTTATATGCTGAAAAACAAGTGAATCTTACCTGATAATAACCACATATAACATGACTTGCAAAATACCATTTCTTTGCACCTGGAATACCAGCCACTGAACATGCTGCAAAGAGATACAACAATTATTTAAAATAATAGATCCACTACAATCTATTCTTCCTATTATAAGGAACATCTCTGTTGAAAGACTCTCTGTAAGTCACTTAATGTGCCACAATGACTTGAGTTCTACTTTCCTTTGGCATTGTAATTAAGTTCTAAACATATTAAGAAGTAGGTAAGTGTTTTGGCAAGTGTCTAACTATTTTAAAAATGCAAATTTTGCAAAATTCTCATTAAAGTCCTGCTCATGAACCACACCACAAAGTTACATGTCAGTGTCAAAGTTTCTGCAGGTTAGGTCACTGTGAAACTAAAGAGGGGTTTAAGCAAGAAGGATCCAGGAGGGGTTTAACCTTATGACTATTAATAAGAAAGAAAATCTTTTACCTCTTCTGTCTTCTGGGTAATATTGCTTTCTATTTGCAGGATCTGTATCATACCTGAACTAAATCACACCTTTCATAAATATGGTTCACAGAGCTCACAAAATGAGATACCCTCTCAACATTTCTACGCAATAAAAAGCACAGAAGTTGAAAACAGGTCAACATTCCCATCTTCATGAATTTTAAGAGCTTATAGTGGTTTCCCCACAGGAATCCCAATAATTCGACATCTGTGACAAAATAAGCTTTTAACAGCTCAACACTAGATATCCAAAACAAGTAAAGAACTAAGACAGCATTTATCTAACAAAACAAAACAAAAACACAAACACCTGGCCCCTAAAAGTACTTAGGCAGATCTTCAGAAATCTACTTTAAGATCACAAAATTACTTAATAAATACTCATAGATTAAGGTTCTGAATTGTTACCCAACAGAAAAATATTGCTTCCACTGAAAAAACTGGAAGACATTATAGGAGCAAGGAAAATACCATGCTTCCCACCAACTTGAGAAAAGCCCTTTCCTACTTTTCCTTGCTCAGCTAGAATGAAATTTGTCAGCTTTTCAAAACCCTTCCCTTTAATTTCTCATGTCCAATCTATCTAATCTCCTAACACCTTAGCTGCTGAATTGTCATCAACTCTCCACAGAAAAAGGAGCAACAGGAGCAGTCCCACACCACTGCATTTGGGTTAATCTTAATTTCTGACTTCTTTCCCCTCGATCATGAGATGTGCCTAGGTCAACTGCTGGTAATGTTTACCTTACTGTCCATTGTTATATTTACCTGGGAATGTGCTCACATCTGCATTTACAGATGTGCTACAGCTTTCTTTCAGGAACTGATACATGTCTGCAGCAGTCCCAGCTGGAAAAAAAAAGGGTTTTTTAAAAATTACTGAATTATGGAAGTTAAATCTTACATTCCTGGAAATACAGCATAAAGTTCAGTGCAATATTAGAAGTTCTTGTTTGATCTTTTTTTTTTTTATTAGAGAGAACTATCAACTGCAGATTTACAGGAGTTTTAAAAAGTCAAATTTTGCAAAATTCTCATTAAAGTCCTGCTCATGAACCGCACCGTGGAGCTACACCTCAGTCAAAGTTTCTGCAGGTTAGGTCACTGCGAAAATTAATCGGGGTTTAAGGAGGTGGGATCCAGGGGGGGTTCAAAGAGGCAGACCTAGAAGGGTTCAAGGAGACAGGATCCAGGGAGGGGTTCAAGGAGACAGGATCCAGGGAGGGGTTCAAGGAGACAGGATCCAGGGAGGGGTTCAAGGAGGCAGGATCCAGGGAGGGGTCAAGGAGGCAGGATCCAGGGAGGGGTCAAGGAGGC
>VXAY01006565.1:0-266866 GCA_013399855.1 Oxyruncus cristatus | reverse complement strand
TATCCCCATGTATGTACTGTTGTTAGGGAAATAATCTAACTCAGAAGTAGTTAGAACACTTGAATGAGTAAACAGATTTGGTGAACCAGGTTGTGTCTTGTATGAACCTCTGGACCCAGTGATCTGGACTATCCTATTTACTGTGTAATAAGATATTTCTATTGACACTACATGTTTATTTTATATAAAAATATAAATAAAATTCATCAGAGGATGAAAAAATTGGAAAAACTAGTGAAAAATGAAATGCTCTCAAGATGTACTGATATACACTACATTGTTGCATACAGTAGTGTACAATACATTATTCTGGCAGACACAACTTGTTTACAGATGGGAGTGCCATAATCAACCACAGACAGCGTGGCAATGATCCCTTCAGTGCTTCTATTTTATACAATGACACTACTATAGATAATAATCTCTAAGTGTCAAAATGTATGCAGCTGGGAGATATATAAATCATGTTGAAACAGCTAATTTTCCTGGTGCTAATGTTGCAATCCTGAAATTTCTTTGCTGTATTGCTGAGAAATTCTTGTTCAGAGTTGATGGAAATTAATGTGTTCTTGTTTTTTCCTCCACTCCCCCTATGACTTCTTAAAATTTTCACTAAAACTTGCGTGTAAGTTGAAGCACTTGCATAAGAATTGTAGAGTTAACACTTTAATTCCATGCAGCCCTGTGGTCATTCACTTAGGCTGATACCTAATAATGTAGTTAAATCAAAATGAAACCCAGCTTTACCTGACTTCCATGTAATTTCTTACTTCACTCTATCATTCATTTAAAGCTTATGCATAAATCTGAATTAGTGCAGTTTCAGCATATCCCATCGACTTTAAACAGGTGGATCCATTGCAATAAAAGTAAAATTTTATTACTGGAGGTATGCCAAGTCTTGCTAAGGTTTATTTAAAATAGTAAGAAAATAATAAATACTATTCAATATGGATGTCTTGTATGTCATCCACAGACTGGTTGTGAGTCTTGATCATCTGGAAGTATTTCGGAGTTTTGCATATCTTACTCCCATTGTACTCTGAAGCTGTTACGGTATATTTAATAAGCAGCTTTAAAGAAGCATCCATCTGCTTGTGAAGCACAGGCTTCTTAATACTCAAGTGAATAAATAAGAGAGTACAAATGGTGTTAAACTTGGATAGTTGACAGAATAGAATCTTTCAAATGAAATACAGTTTTTGGCCTCATGAGAACAACTTCCTTTTTTGAGGGCTTATAATACCATTACACTGTTGTTCAGGATGTAGTGATACTTGTGTTGATGTTGTGCTTGAGCATGTAGGATTCAGCTTGTATGTTTGGTCTGTTTTTCTAGTTATCCTGGCGGTTTCAAACAAGTGACAGCAACTCAGCTCCATTTGAAGGATCCAACTGCTGTAAGTGTTTATCCTTCTTCCCTTCCATCCTTCTTCCCTTCCATCCTTCTTCCCTTCCATCCTTCTTCCCTTCCATCCTTCTTCCCTTCCATCCTTCTTCCCTTCCATCCTTCTTCCCTTCCATCCTTCTTCCCTTCCATCCTTCTTCCCTTCCATCCTTCTTCCCTTCCATCCTTCTTCCCTTCCATCCTTCTTCCCTTCCATCCTTCTTCCCTTCCATCCTTCTTCCCTTCCATCCTTCTTCCCTTCCATCCTTCTTCCCTTCCATTTGTGAAGCTGGTTTGTTTCCAGTTAATTAGTTCCCCTAAACAAATGAGATCAGTTACCTGCATCTCTAAACCTGAATTACCGACATTCAGCTAATCATTCTTAAAAGCTTGACTTGTGACATCATTTTTGTAGACAACATATTTTCAGACTTAGATTGTAATTTGTATTTTCATTGTTCTTCCATGTTGTGCAAAGGAGCAAATGAAGCTTGTTTGCTTCACTAATTTTCCACTTATTCACTTGCTTTTAGTTTCAGGGTCCTGACCTTTCTCATAAGCGAACTGCCTCAGATTTGACTTAGCTAGACTTCAGCTTAACAACTCTATTGATTTTTTTTTTTTTTTTTAAGACCCAGCCAGAGTAATGCTAATCTTAAAAATGTTAGAAAGTGCACCTGCCTCTTTCTCCCAGTAAAATTTAACTGTAGGTTTTGTTAATTGATGATGGTTTTTTAAATCTTTTCTGCAATGCTGTATGTTCGTGGTCCGCGAAAGAACTGGAAATGGTGATTACATTGAAAGTAAACCTCTTTATTAACTGTCTGTGTTAGACTGTTATAAATCCTGAACATCAGTGTTCATGTGTTTGTACTGATTAAAAAAATGAGGAAGATATGAAGAGTTTGGTACACTGACTTACACAGTTATGAAATTACTTTTACTAAGGGGTTGAATGGTCGGCATTGGAGTACTGAATAAGTACTAATGTTTCAGAACATGAGTTGAGGCCCACAGAGATTAATAGGTATTTATGTTTAATTTTTACTTTGAAATGGTTTTGTTTGGGTCACCTTATATATAAAATATAAAAGTGCTTCTTCCTTTTCCTAGAGAAATTTTATCTGCAAAATTCTTGGGTTTTGTCAGTTACTTATTATCAGTGATTTAGAGGTCCTGGTTTGTCCCAAAACTTCCTTATTCAAGATGTTGTGCAAGTACTCAATTAAAAAGTAATTCACCATATGAATTTGCCTGGTTTTTGTTTTTACTATTGCAGTTTCTATATCCTACAGTTCAATATTATGTTCTATATAGAATGTTTTTCCAAACAACTTAAATGCTTTTGTGAACAATCTCTAAGACAGTTGTAATTCCTTTGGGAATTACTGGTAGTTCTATGTCTAAAGTGGATTCTTCAACCCATTTCATTTGAGCTTCAGGCAGATGCTGTGCACTGGGAGGCAGTGTAACACAACTGGTTTGTTAGGGCCTGAGAACTGGATGTTCTATAAATTACCTTCTGGCATTCGTTCTGAAATACCTCTTTTCTTGCCAGACTCATAGATGAATTTCTCTGCTAACAGAGGAGGATTAGATGCATTGCCAAAAACTAAGGCATGCTGGACAGAGGCACGGCAAATGGTGATGTGGCTCAAGTCTTGGTCTAATTTAGTGAGAGACGCTAATTTTTTAACAGAATTGTTGAGAGTCCTCAGCAATTAACTCTATCATTCTATTTAAGATGAAGCATTCAGATGTCCCTCTCATAAAGATATCTCAGATGTGTTTTTGTCATAATTAGTAGCAATGAATGGTAATTTGGCAAGATATGCTCTGTATGTGTAGCTGTTGTAGGTCTTGAACTTGCAAGGGATTTTATGGCTAGAAGCATTTAGTTGAATTGTTTTGGTGTGAAATACATTGGGATATGAGAAAGATGGAAATTGTGATGGTGTTTTATTAACAGGTTTTGGAACTAACTTTTAAAACCTGAAAAGGTAGTACTGTAAAGAGAACAATGCCTAGCCTAAGTAAGATATGGATCTTGAAATCATGATAGATAGTTAATGTGGAGGTTTCTATAAATCACTGTATTTCACTTCTTTTCTCTTTTAGTCATTTTAATCATGTTAAATTCAATTCCTAGGAAGCTAGTGGAATTAGGTAGGTCGTAGGAAGCAGACTGTATCTTCCTGTGGCATCAAAATCTTCATTCTGTAAAGTATTACAGGCTACTGCTTTGTTTCTGCCCTTGGACTTCATGGCTCCTGCTAGCTCATCTGGTAATGCTTCATTAGATGAGTCAACATTGGTTTTGGAAATAGTGCTCTTACAGAAATTAAGGCAGTAAATTAATGGAGGTGACTACTTCCAAGGAAAAGGATGTTGTAAATTTGCTACATAGAGATTTTGCAATGGATATGACTTATTTTCAGTTTATATGAGACTCCAAGAGTGTGTGTATATAGTAGGACTGCAGTACTGCTTAGCATTGTCTTTACTTACATATATCTGAATTCAAACATAAAAATCTCCAAGATAAATATTACAGTTTTGTTTCTAGTATGCAGAGACTGTTTTCAGGAAAACCTGGTTCATAGCTAATTAAAAAGATTATAATGAGTAATTTGATGCAAAATGCATGTAAAGCTTATGCTTACATGGGGGGCTGAAAAGTCCTAAGTGTAGTTGTCAGAATTTAGACAAGGTTACTGTAGTATCATCCTTGATCATTTCTAGTTCCTTCATAAGGTACTGACACAGGATGATGATCTGATATTCTCCCTTAATGGAAGTTGACCTCATTATATCTATCCCACTAACTTTGAAGTTTTATAGTCCTTGCAGGTGGTAGGTAGTGTTTCAGAAGGATTTGTGCTGAATTTGAATGTACATGTGCCTTTTTTCATAGGATCATAGGATGGTTCAAGTTGAAGAGAACATCAGGAAATCTCTAGTCCAATCTCCTATTCAAAGCAGTGTCAGCTATTAGGTCACATAACGCTGCTGGAGATTTATCCAGGCAGGTCTTGGAAGCCTTCCATTTGTAATCCATGATGTTTCTTCTTTGTTGAAAAGACTAAAAAACCCAATCTGTCCAATCGTAATGTTTAATCTCAAATGTATAATTTTGTCTCTGAGATTGACAAAATACTGCTTTTTTTTTTTTTTTCCCCACTAAGTATCTTTTATGTTAATACGGGGCAGTGAATACAAAAAGAGGTCTGCGTAGTTCATGTTATGTATGGAGCTTAAGTTCGGTGTTCCTTTTGCCAAGTTTTTCAGCACTTCAGAAAAATTTGGTTTTATGGAAGGGTAAAAATAGTGTGTTGACGAAAAAGATATGAAAAGTACATAGTCTAACACTTTTTTACCTTTAATACATGTGAGTTAAATTGGGAGGCATGAGGAGGGGAGTATCTATGAATCTGTTTAAAATTTCTAGTACTTTCAGTTGTCTGCTCTTCAGGAGAATAGCAGAGAATAGCTGTGGTCTATTGGAGTTGGCCAGGTTACTTTGGGAAGTGCTTACTGGAAAAAAACAAAACAAAACGCTTCTTCACATTTCAACCTTTTATTTCTCTGACTTACTTTTAGTGTAAATTCTTGGACCATATTCTCATATACAAGAGTATTAAATACGTTCTTTAGGTGCACCTTAACTGTTGCTGTAGTTTGAAACAGTCACTCTGTTCTTCAGTTAATATAATACTAATATTCTTTATGGTAGGAATAATCCCTTAGAAGATTATTAGGCAGCAATAATTTCCATTGGAGGTTGCTAAGAAAAATCTAATTGAAAGGTATGGTGCATTTTCTTTGACAATAGTCTTTTGAAAATAAACATTTAGACCCTTTGATGTGAATGCAGCTGTTTGGAATTCATAGAAGTTTGGGGGTTTCTTGTTTGTTTTTGATAAAACTAGAAGTTTTGGTTAGCTGGAAAACCATTGATAGGCATGGGACCACCCTTTCAAAATTAGGCTAGTAAGTACTTAATACAGAAAGACTAAAAGATGTACTTCTACATCTCAGATTTGAGAGGGAACAAAGCTTACTTGAAAAAACTTTCTGGGAAAATACTATGGTTCTTCATTAAAATGCCTGCAACATACGTTGACAGATCTAATCTGTAGAACCAGGTATTAATCCTGTCAGGACAAAGTTTTCAAGCAATTTTTATTCTATTTCTGATTTGAAAGGTAAGCAAAACTTGGCTTAATTTTTTTGTTTGTTTTGGTGTTTGTTGTTCATTTGTTTGTTTGGGTTTTTTGTTTGGCTGTGCCAGAAACTCATCCCCAAAAAAGAAAAAGAAGAAATTACCTTTGGCTAAGACCAAGTGCTCAGTCATAGGATTGACCTTTGCAGTATTCAGAGGCTGTATGGCCTCTGACAGAGAAATAATGGGCAATAATTGTTCAGAACGAATGTTACCTGATAGGGAAGATTATTCAGTGAAGCAGGGTAGCTCTGTGGAAATGTGCTGGGAGGGAGCCTGCAGGGGTGTCAGGGTTCTGGTTTGTTCAGCTGCTGGCACTGATTGGAAGGGGCTTAAAATGTTCTAATTCTCCTTTTGAATGCCTTTTAGCAACTGCTTGCACGTATAGACTTGCCATTGTAGCTGTATAATAATGGTCTTTTGAAGAAAAGCTCAGACAGAAAACACAGTTAAATCTTGCTGTTGGTATTTGAGAACGTATTTTCTTTGCATCAGTAAGGGATAGTCGATACAATAATACATACATGCTAAAAGCCAGTTACTGAAACACTAGATGTAATAGAGTTTTCTTTTATTACTGTGGAGTAATGTTTTTAAGTAAGTAGGGCAAAACTTCAAAGTCTGGCTTAACACGCACACAGAAGTTAATTTGGCATGGGGAAGAGAATATAGTTATGGAATATGTTATCTTGAAACCTCTAGGTGATCTGAATAAGTCTTAGAGCTGACTTGGTCCTTTGCTTCCTAGTACACAAAAATAAATACTTCTATAAAAAAAGTCTTACTCCGTTCCTTATTTCAATATGCAAGGCAACTTAGTATATTAATTCAAAGAAACCATTAAACTTCTGTGTTTTTAAGTGCTGAACAGTAGTGGAAAGCCACATTGCGTACGTTAGAAGTTTAATTTGTCTAAACATGATTCTTATAGCTGCATTGAGTACATTCACTGTTGCTGTACTACTAGTACAACTGTCAGAGCTAGAAAGATGAAATTCTTTTTATGTTTTTATAATGTGTGGTGAAAAGAACAATATTGTATACGGTACAGACAACCATGAACTGGTAGAAGGAAGACATAGTATCAAACTGTACCTCTGAGAAAGTGGTGTATCTCCTGAAATTCTCCTAGGGTTTTTTTTGTATGCCTTGTAATTAATCACTTTGTTTTCTCTGGAGCACTGTGTCCTTCCCATGTTCTAGAGTTGCTTCCTGTTGATTATTGGACTTAATTCAGCTATTACAGTAGACTTTCTCCTGGAAATTCACCCAATTATTTTGTGCTTCTAAGTACCAGGAGTGGTATTGCTCTGTTGATTTTCATCTTTAAAGTATGTTTTCTCTGGCAAAGAATTTTTCTCAGAACTTGTTCTCCATCAGGCGTAGTCTGCAAGTTGCACGTAAGCCAAAGCTTGTCACAAAAATTGAAATGTTTAAGTCTCACAGTGTTTCAAATAAATACATTTTAATTTATTTGTACTCATAAAATATAGTAACATGCAGTAAGGGACTGAGACGGCAAGAGTTTTAATAGAGCTGCCTTCAGATTCCTTTCCTTCTAATTAGCTCTTTAAATTGGAAACTAAGAGCATAATGTCATGTAACTGTTACTAAGAGCATGTCTATGCTGTGAGTATATAAATTACCAAACTTGGGGAAAAGGGTATTGCAATATTCAAGATGACAGCTGTAATTAGATCCAGTAGGAATTTTGTAATTCAAAAGAAATGGGGGCAAACAGCATTCCAGTAGTATAAAAATCTCCCAAGTATTAATGCTGTCGTGTCTGTGTACATCTGATGGTGGATGTCTTTACCTGATGGAGAAAGCGTTATGGTTTTGAGGCGTGAGTATTTATGAGCACATGGAATCTTACACATTACTACTACTAAAATAAAGGACTGGGTGAGGAGGCAGTAGGAATCCATACACAGCTGAATAAAATGTTAAAATGTGCTAGTTAGTTTCAAACTGAGATCAAGGTTGCATTGAACCTGTGGGTAGGTAGACCTCTTTGCCAGTCTGAAATCCCACAGAAATCACTGGGTTTTATAACATTCATGTAAAATTAAACTCTAGTTAGTTTAATAGTTCGAAGTAAGCGTAATCACATAGAAATCAATAGTATTTGTCTTTTATTAGAAGTATATTACAAGCATATAGAAAGATCTGTTGTTGTCATTGTTAATTTCTGAAAGAAACAACACATTCTGATGTGTGTTTTCAGGGAGCATTGAGTCTGGGTTTGTGGTTTGCATGAGTTCAGTAGCAGACTTTTTCTTGCAATTCCATACTTTTTTATTTAGGGTTGGTGTATTTTTATTAAAATTTGAGCATGTTCACGTAACATGAGAGCCCTTGCTTACCTAACACGCTGTAAGTATTGCTGGTTTTGTCTGCCTTTTCTGCTACACAACCTCACTCTAGGTGCAAAAGCAGTTTGTACAACCTCTGTTAGGGCTGTGCTTTACTGGCTTCTTTGACTTGTCATCACACCAGTTAGAGTGAGGTTCTGGCTGTAGGCAGAATTTTGGGCAAGGGCTTGGATGTAAACTTGGTCTTTCCAGGAGCTGGGTTTGAATTTGTTTTGGCCCACAGAAGAGTCTTTGAGGCAGAAGTTGAAATGAAGGAAGTTAGTAGTTTTCCAGCACTGCCTTCTGTGTCCTGGTGCCCTGTATGGTCTTCTGTTCTGTAGCTGGACTAACGACCTTGCAGTAGATCAAAGTCCTGGGCTGCATCAAGAGCAGTGTGGCCATTAGGGTGAAGGAGGTCATTCTCCCTCTCTACTCTGCCCTTGTGAGACCCCACCTGGAGTACTGTGTCCAGCTCTGGGGCCCCCAGCACAGGAAAGACAGAGATAAGAGGGCTGTAAACCTCTCCTGTGAGGAAAGGCTGAGAGAGCTGGAGTTGTTCGGCCTAGAGAAGGGAGGACTCTGGGGAGACCTTATTGTGACCTTTCAGTGTATAAAAGGCGCCTATAAGAAAGATAGGGACAGATTTTTTATCAAGGCCTGTAGTGATAGGACAAGGAGTGGTGTTTTTAAACCGAAAGAAATTTAAATTTAGATTGGACATACAGAAGAAATTTTTTAGTGAGAGTGGTGAGAAAGTGAAACAGCTGTCCCAGAGAAGTTGTGAATGCCCCATCCCTGGAAGGTTCAAGGTCAGGTTGGATGGGGCTTTTACCAACCTGGTCTAGTGGAAGATTTCCCTGCTGATTGCAGGGCTTGGACTAGGTGACCTTCAAAAGTCCCTTCCAACCCAAACTGTTCTATGGCTCCATGATTTGCCTGGCAGTAAAAAATGGTTTGTGCTTCATGTGAGCAGGATTTTTCTGTGCAAGGTCAGCTGGTTATGAACTTCTTGCATGTGTGAGAGGGCAGGGAAAGGCAAGAAAGTTCTTGAACATCAGGGAGATTGGCAGATGTACCACAGCATGATTTGGATCATGCTTATTGCATTTAGCATACTTACCTACAGAAATCATTATGAGATATATGATTATTCATGATCATTCATTATCCATTAGCATTCTTGAAGCCCTGTTTTTATATGTCTGTCACAACCTGAGGTTGGCAGTGCTGCAGTGACTGTACACACCACATTGAAAGTATTTCTTCATTGTTAAATCTTGAGCATATAACATCAGTCATTCTTTACAGAGTGGATTTTTCTTTTTTTTTAACATTTTTACTACTGGACTGTTCTCTTTGTAATGTGGCTAGAAAAATCAGAACATATTCACCACTCAGAAGTATCTACAACCAGTACAGACCAGCTGTTCTACCACACTGGTTCGTTTCAACAGGTGTCCGTGCCACATGCTGCAGAGGAAGATCAAAAACCAGACATGAACACTGGTTGTTTGAAGAAAAATATTGAACATAATGTTCATTAAAGTATTTTAAAGTCTCCCTTTTCGTTGGACTGAAATCATTAATTAACTAGCTCTGTGTATCTGTAAGTCAAAGATCACATGTTGGACCGTGTGTGTACAGTTTATTAGTCTAAGAAGTTAACACTGGTTCTATCAGAGTCTGAAGTTAAAAGTAATTTTTAGTTAAAATCCCCAGTTAGGCAATGTGTTGTGAAGTCTCTGGGTTTATTGGTTTAGAGCTGATGTATTTTGATCTTTCCTTTGCTATAAGGAAAAATGCTGGATAGAAAGGAAAATAAGTGTACGAAATGAAAATTACTAATGGTAAGAGGGCTTTTAACATTTATGCATTTTCTTGTATTGTTATGGTGTCTCACTTGAGTTTCAGCATTCAGTGAAGTAAACCGGTGAAGGTTCATTTTCTCTCTTCGTATTCCATTGTCTAAGCCCGTGGTATACTGACCTGAATAAACTGCAGTTTGCTGTACAAGCATGAATAGTTTTTGTCCCTAAAAAGCATTAGGTTTCATCTTTGGTTTTTAAGAGATGCATTCATTTTTATTAAGGAAGGTATCAACACTATAGATTATTCTGCCTGACCTATTTCTTCTGTCATCTTGATTTATTGTATTTGTCCATGGATCTGTGGTACTGGCTGAGTAACACCTGAAAATCTATCTTAACTACATGGTTCCGGCTGGGAACTCAGTGACTGTCCCTAAAATTTCAATTGAATTCCTCTAGTTAATTTTGTAAAAAGAAGCAACTTTGCTCAATACGCTTTTCAAAGTGTCCAGATGCCTGGGAGGTTGGTTTGTGTCTTAGTGCCCTACATTTCAGTGTGTCTTATTGACATGAGCTTAACATTTCACTAAGTGTGCCTTGGTAGTTTCTGATTTAGAGACAGTTGATGTCCAGGTGGTTTGGAGCACACATTTTATTTACAGAATTGCTTGTAGATCTACCCCTAAATGCTTTGCTGTCCTTTGTAAAGCCCTTTGTGTCCCCTTCAGTTGTGTGCCTTGTTTTACGTGTGCAAATGCTCCCCGTCTGGGTGCATTCCATAACAATATGTTTTGTATTTAAATTAGAGGCATCTATACTAGAGTCCAAGAGAAAATCCTATTGAACTTTGTTTACTTTTCACTGAGCGTCATTTAGTGTAGATGTACAAATTCTCTTCATTCCTGATGCTCAGAAGTGAGATTGTTCGTCTGGAACTAATCAATTATAAATACATATAGTATGTTCATAATGGAGTGTGTTGGTATGTCAGCTTTGCTGAAGATACAAAGCATTAATTATGAAGCAATTTCAAACACAGCAAATTACACTGTTAAACTAGTTGCTGGGAACTCTTGGGAAACGTGTTGGAGCCTATTTTATTTTTTTCCTCAATAATGTGTGTATATAAATGTGCAATACAGTATGGAGTTACCACAAGCTTCTCGGTTCTTTTTTTAAGTTGAAGGATCATATGCAATCGTCCACAATGCTAAATATAGCTCTTAACTTTCTAAGCTGACATTTTCTATATAGTTGTTTGAGTAACTGTTTATATGATGGGAAGTAAGTATTTCTTTTTTTTAACATTAAGTCTAGAGCACGTGCTGAATGTGGTGCCAGAGTTCTTCTGCATGGAAGAAGATGACTGGAGAAAGGTTCAGAGACTAATGGAAAGGACAGAGGGAAACACAGCTCACCTTTTTCATATTACCTGTAACCTGTCTGATTATTTGTTACCGTGTTATCTTTCCACAGATTGTTAAACTGACTGTTTATAGAATGCTTCCAAAAAACCTTCAGAGAAGAACTATGATGCAGAGGCTACACCTGTTCCCAGAGGATGTGAGTAGTCACGCAGTTACATTTTCATTCGTGTGGGATTTGGAGGTGAAGAGGGAGTGTTAGCAATAGTACTTGTGTCATAAGAAGGTAAATAAAAAAAAACCAGGCTGATTTTTTTTTTAATATATCTATGTAGTTGAAATGTTGATGCTTTTTTCTTTATTATTTCACAAAACTGTGATATCCATGACGTGTGAGACTGTCTTCTATATTAAGTTCAAACACTTAGCATGAAGAATGCAGTCGTGTTGACAGATTTTGGTCTGTCTTTGGGGGCAGTGGTGTTGTTTTGTAAACAATCAGATAGTTAAGAGTATTCTCACCTGCCTCAGGATATTCCAGAAGATATACAGAAGAACCTTCTACAAGAGATTCCTCAGCCACGTGTAGTCCCCAAGAGGTTAGATGAATATACACCAGAAGAAATTGCTGCCTTTCCAAGGGTTTGGACTCCGTAAGTATCTTAGATTTTTTTTTTTTAAAAGACACTTAGAGTGAATATGTGTTATATAGCCTCTCACATTATTAGTAAGAAAAAAAGTAGCAATTTTTTTGTTTATGTCATCTCTTTTTGGAGAGAGGACATGATTAAAACAAGGAACAGTGGTTGCTAAGTTTTTTGTATTTCTGGCCTTTGTTTTAATGAGAAAAGCTTTACTTTAAATCATGTTTTCAACTCTTTACTTCATCAAAATGAGTTGAGTAAAAAACTTCATGACCCGATTTGAGCTGTATGTGCTCTATAATGCATAACTATGGCTCTGTAAGCTTTCAAAAGCTTATTAAAAATGAGTTTTCTTAGGCTTCTCATCCTAGATGAAACTAAAACAAAGTCTGTGTGTCAGTTCTGTGTAATCAAGACACTGTGTTACATTCTATGTTGAAGAGAACAGAATCCAGTAAATGCTTTAAGGCTTCTTCAGGGCTGAAACAGGTTCATTGGGTTTGACGTTTTCTAACCTGTATCAGTTATACAAATTGTTATGTTTGCTTTTACCCTCACTACTGGATGGAGTTGAAGATGCTGACATGTCCTTGTCCCTATGAGATTTTAGGGGATTAGCCCTGAAGAAATTTAAACTCTGCACCAATGGCCAGAATTCTGCAGTACATTAGAGTAAGGCTGCTAAGCCTCTCCTGTCATATGGCATGTTATAGTTTTGTATAACTGTTTTTAGTATTAAAACTTATAAAGTCTCTCTCATGATAATCTAGCATTGAATGGGGAGCTGGCACTTAGCTTAGCTAACTAATTGGGAGTATCTGTATTGTCAAAGGAAATGGTGTTATGCTGCCAGAGCTTTTGAAATGCATTTCTTTGTCCCCCTACACTGCCAGCAGTCTTGGTTGAGTTCGTCTCCTTAGCACTGGGGCACCTTAATTGTGTTGACTTGTAGGTGTGTGTGGCAGAGGACAAGTAAACTTGATGCCATCTAATTTAGTCATTGCTGTCAAACTAAGTTTCCTAATATCTTCATCTTAGCATTGAGAAGGTGACTTCAGCATGTTGATCCTTGGGGAAAATCTGCAGGTACAAACACTATTGAAGCTAGAATTCCCCTCCTGTCGTTTCTTGGAACTATTCCCTCTGGAGCGATTCAAAGCACAGGGAAAATAATCATTCCCTTTTTTTGTATTTCTCTCCTCTACGGTCTCATCCAGGCTGATTGCTGGTAACTGCTACCTGTTTACAAACTTTTTAATCCATGCCAATTTTGGAGGTTGGGGAATGCTGCTGCCTTAGAAAGCCTGCAGCTGCAGCAGATTTGGAGGCTTTCAGCTCAGGGGATTGAAGTGCTTCTCCTATGGGAGGGTTGGGGAGCTCAAGTGGGTACTCTGGTGAGAAGAACCAGAGGAATAGGTGCACCTGGGAAGAATTAAATAGTGGGTGTAAAATGAGTGTGAGAGAATGCCAGAGAGAAGTGGAGCTAGTGGGGTCTGGGTGGGGTAGGGAAAAACAGAGGGGAGTTTGGGAGAATTTTAACGCTCTTGAGTGGAGAGACTGGGCCAGAATTTTCCCTTCTGTCAGCTACTCCATCCAGAGCCACTTTTAGAGGCATATCTAACACTGCTACCATACCTTTGCTGTGTTGGACTTCAGTCCTACCTTCTTTTCTGTACTCAGGAACGAGTACGACCTAGCAGAGAGGGAAGAGGGAAGATGGTTATCTACCATCACTCCCCGAGCCGCAGGGCTCGTCACTGTTGTAATTTTAGGCTTCTTGTTCTGGCCTGCAACCAGACCATTGTGAATCTCAGATATTAGTGTCAGATAGCTAAGTTTTAATTTAACCTTCAGCTCACTTTTTTTAGCAGGTTTGACGTCGGGAAGAGTTTGCAATTTGAAATAATGAGAAAAATAATAATGCCTTTCCTGTCTGAGGGAGTAACTGTATTATTGTGATTCTCTAGGATTCAGAGCGCTATGTGGGGAAGGGCTTAGTTGTGAAATAAAAGATAAAGAATTGAGTATATTTGGTAAAATAACTTTCGGATGTGGTAAGTAAAATACAGAAGTCTGTAAAGGGGACTCAGGGTGAATTGTAGCAGTCACTGTTGCCAGCAGGAGTGTCTGAGAATAGACAGCTTTGCACCAAACTCACTAGAAGAAAGGGTGTATGAGTATCTAGCTGTAATAGACTCTGTGTTCTGAGCTTTTTCAGTGTGTGAACCCATGGAACAAGTAGTGTTTGCATTATTCCTTTGAAAGACTGTAGAAGTGACAAAGATTTAAGTATTTACATATTCTTTTTAGGGGCATATAGCAAAAACATTCTTCTAAAAATGAGTCAAAAAAGAAGACAGATTTGTTCAACAAAACACAGAGAAGTTAGTTAAAATACAATTGTATAAATCTGATAATTTGAGATGTACCAAAAAAATCCAACTACCTCACATTGTTTCAGAAGAGAAAATGTGAAGTGAACATAACTTATTTTTTGGAAATCCAAGTACTGCAGAAACACACGTGTATCTCAGAATGAAAAACTGACTCTCTCTTTGGGTTCCTCATCATTTTATTCTTTCCAGCTGACAGGATGCCCGGTGAGCTTTTAGATTCTCCAGCCGTGGAGATGTTTTGAACTCACTGCACAGTTCCTGAGCAACCTGATGTAATGTTGAAGTTAGTCTTGCTTTGAGTGTAGTCCTTTCAGATGCAAATTTTTCTATGATTCTTTATGAAAGTAAACAAACACGGATAGTAAAATAGATTAGTATTTTAATAAATTGTGTTAAAAAACCCCAGTGCACAGGTTGGTAGTAGTGTTGGTCCTGTTTGGCTTTTCCTTGGGCTATTGTTTGTTATTCTGTCCTAGAATCTTAGTTCCCATAGTGCTAAAATGAGTAGTCTGTTGTTGTCTTCTGTGTCCT
Source organism: Oxyruncus cristatus (assembly GCA_013399855.1). Classification (NCBI taxonomy): domain Eukaryota; kingdom Metazoa; phylum Chordata; class Aves; order Passeriformes; family Cotingidae; genus Oxyruncus; species Oxyruncus cristatus. The sequence continues at coordinate 252,160 of VXAY01006565.1, read as the reverse complement.
GCATTCTGCATTTGGGATGTAAAAAGCCTTGTTGTAGACTTGGGTATATGAGCTTCTGAAGAACTCATTGAGAGCTTCCAAGCAGTAAGAATAATCCTTACAATAAACCAGAAAATGAAGGATGCAGAAAAGCTATGAACTCTTTTTTTCTTTTTCTTCAGGTGGTTTTAATAATTCTTCTTGCCTTATGTGACTTTTGTTTTTAATTATTATTTATCTTCCATGAAGTTCTGAGCCTGGTGACCACTCTGTTTAACAAAGGGTAGAGGTTCAAAAAGGAGCTAAATACCTCTGAGAGTGATTGAAAGAAGGAGGAATTACAGGGAAACAGTGTTTGTGATTCATCTTATTTCTACAGAAAAAAAAAAAGTTGATATCAGCCTTTTAAAATAGCTGTATGCTTTAATGAAAAAGATCAGTTGAAAAGCATAGCTTTCTTAAAGGTATGTAAGGCTATAAATATAGGTAAACACATTTATAACTAGAAAATTAATCTTTAAGGGAAGGAATGTAAGTAACTGAATTTATATGAGAAATTACTAGCAGTAGGAGAAAAGTACCCTTTTTCTCTTTAATCTGAAATAAAGAATTTTCATTTGGAATGTGAAGACAACATGGTCAGTGCTGCTAATGATCTCATTGGACTTTTAACCTATATATTATATCTAAATGTCTTGCTGTAGTTATGTTTTTAAAGGTTGTTTTGCTGGTAATTGAAGACTGACCCACCACAGAATAATATGCAATATCCATGTGGAAGTCTAAAAGAGAGAAACAGTTTTTAAGGAAAGCACAGGTCTGGTGGGGAAACCCAGCAAATCGTTTGGTGTCCAGAGTGGAGAGCGTTCCCATCACCCCTCCTTCCACCACAGCAGAGTTCATGATGGGACATCAAGTGGGATCCTGTTCCATGAAAGTGGAGAATTAAGTGTCAGAATATTTCTAGTCAGAGAGACTTTCTTCGAGCATTCTTTCCTTTTATCTGTAATGGGAGCCGACCAACTTTCCAACTTGTGCAGAAGTTCCTACTTAGGTCCTCCATGTAGAGACATCTGAAGTTAAGTGTGGTGGAAAACCATGTAGATACAGGAAAGTTAAATTATGTCTTTTCTAGACATATTTGGAGGGGGGGAAAGATCAAAAACTGGTTCCTTTGACTAAGTTTGATTTTGTGCTATGAATGAAACCTTTATTTCAAGTGTTTGAAGTTTCAGATTGTATGTCTTTTAAATGAGTTTTAAACAGAAATCATCACAGAATTTACCAGTCACATATGACTAAGCAAACAATTCTGTTCCATAAAAGCAAGGACACATCAGATTCATGAGCAAACTTTCCTGTTATATACCATTTTAGAGTTGTTTTACTGTCTGGGTATATATATGTTTTGAGACAGTTTTAAAAGAAGGAAATTGTTTTTCAAGAAGTATTTAAATAAGAATGTTACCAGATATATGGAACAGCAGCTCTGTGTTGGTCCAGTGAGATGGATACATTCCTGAGAGTTCCCCTTGAAAGCAGAGCCATCTGATTTGGAGGAGCGTGCTCAGGCTGGTGCTGCCGCATACTGAGCGCCTGTTCCACTGCCAGCCCTCCTGGGAACTCCCCTCTGGCCAGACAGCCCCTCCCTTGTCCTTTGGGGGAAAAGTTCTTGAACACTTTTGATGTTTTTAAAACTTGATGTATTGTAAACTTTGAAATCTGGCTTAAGAAAACCAAGCACCTTTTTAGTGTTTATTTTTCTGAGCAACTTGCCTGATTTCTGTCCCCATCTGTACATCCTGCTTTGAGACAGCAGGTTGCAGAACCTGGTCTGAAGCTGTAATTTTGTTTCAGCTGAGCAGCATGGGCTGGGCAGGGTCCCAGTACTGACACTGCGTGTCATCCCACACCATGGCACACAGATTCCTGGTAATTCATCAGCAACACTCTGTGGCTTTGAAAGCAGAGAACCTCAGTGTTCTCAGAAAGAAAAGTTTGTCAGTGATGAAACTCAAGCGTGTTGGACGTCTGTGAACTGCAGGTTGCTCTGATAATGCTTGTGCTCATTGTGTGCTAAAGAGAACTTCCAGTTCCACCCTGGTTTTGTGTCCTTACAACCAGCCTTGCCAGACTCAGCCAATTGGAAGCCAACTGTCATGTTCGCAGCAAACAAATTTGTGGGCATTGGTAAATGAAGGCTTTTGGATTTAGAGAGCTTCTCAGCCACAGCTACCCTTTGTGTTTGTTTTCTTACAAGAGCTGCAGCAATAGTTGTCTTACACAATTCTACAATTTGTAGTGTAAATTCCTATTTTTAGTTACCCACATTATTTCTGGGATGGAGTAACAGAGCTGAAGAAGCCAGGTGTATGCTGTTTATATGGCTGAAATTATATTATAAACAGTACTTTTATATATGCAAGATGCTGACAGTTTTTTTTATGAGGTTTTTTTGTCTGTTAGTGTCTTCAGGTAACTTCACAAGGAGCCAACACCAAAAGACACCTCACATTATACTGCATAGAGAAATTATGTTTGGAGTATTTCCAGCGATGCGCTGTGGTTACAGATTATAACTTGCAGTTATTTCTAAGTTATGAAACTTTTTTTTCCTACAATGAAATATAAGATAAATAAAGGAAAACTTGTGGGATTGGTTACTCTAGTTATATGGAGAAGTGCAGAGGGAAAGCCATAAAGATATCTTCCAGAGATGGTGAGGTCTTGAGGTGTATTTATAATCGCCATCTTGAGTTTATTTTTAGCCTTTAAAAAATCGGTATTAAAATAGGTATTTCTCTAGTCTTTTTCTTAGTTCCTGCTTAGTTGTAGAATGTGTCTGCAGCTTTTTGGGGTTTGAATTCCATGTGCCTCACATGGTAATATTTGGTTCTTATCTTGGTCTGTGGGGAATAACTACTGCCCCTCCAACTTGGGTGCTCATCTCCTCTCACAAAGCAGGGCTGGTATGTATCAGTGCTGAGAGAAGAGGTGGCCAACACAAACTTCTGTAAAAGACTGGAGCCAGTCTTACTCTTTCCTAAAAACAAACTATAAACCAGGAAAAAGCTCTCCTGCCAATACAGCCCAGTTCTGTTCCAATGTACTCTTTGAGGAGTCCCTCTGGAAGTTCATTTTCTGTGGCTTTTTCATTCTCGTTAGGAATTACATTTACTAACTGGATATCATTAACCCCCAGTAAAATCTAGGAACTATCACTGCTGGGTTTTTTTAGTAGAAAGGGCATAAAAATATCTTGGGATTATGTGTAGCATTTCATTTAACAGGAGACTTGAAGGTGACATCAAGTCTCACACTTCAGACTACCAGAGCTGGATCTAAATTCTTGTAGACAAAAAGCCACACAGATACTTAAGAAGAAAATTTCTCTCCTCTGCATGAGGTTTTAACTGCAGGCAGCAACTGGACACTAATTGAGAAGGGTCAGTAGCTCAATCATCTTAAAAATCCAACAAATTCCTGTTTAGATTGTTTAGCTGATAAAAATTAATTCCTGGCTTTTCTCTAGCATACCTGAAACACATCAGTGCTGCTGATTCCCATACCCTTTACCTGGGGGCAGCTTATGTTTAATTTAAAACTAGAGTTGAAGGTCAGAGATAATAAATGGGTAACTGGGCCCTTTTACTTGAGCTGTCTGAAGAGGCTCCCAAAAAGAAAGTTCTAAAGCTACTTTTCCCTTACCTTAAAATCTGTTGATCTCGTATGTGAGGATAGAAACTAAATTAATGGGAATTTGACAAGCAGTAGGAAAATGGTTGTAAATGATACTGTTGAACTACTTGCCCAGATGAAATTAGAGTTAGATTATTTTTTAATTGCTCTTTTATAAATGTCTAGATTTCCTTTTTTTTCATTTCTGGTGCTGACAGCAAGTCTGGAAAATATTTCACCATTTCTTCACCCAGTTCTCTGTTTATTTGAAGAATAACGTAATTCTTTGTCCAAAGCCAAGTGTGCAATGCTGTTCTTTCTACAGTCCTACAGTTTTTAGCAGAATACATCACTTAAAGAGAAACCTTTTATTTGCAAAAAGCATCATCATACCAAGATGAAACTTACGCGTACTTTGCATTGATTTAACTTAAATCATTTCCCAGACAGAAATCGTGTAATACAGGTCAAAATCTGGGAATTACAGTAGTTTTTAAACATCTTTGATCAGTTTTGCATAATTTGTTTTTACAGAAACTAGATTGTAACCACTTTATTTTAAATTTTAATAAGCCATTCTTAATTTCACTAAGAGTACCTAAATGCATATAGCGTTGGTTTAGGTAACTTGACTTGAAGACACTTTTAAAAAATTAAAGCAAGTGCTAGTTTTATGCAGAAAAAAAGAAAGTAAGCTGCAGCTGAGGACCACAAAAGAGAACTCTGAAGTGTTTGTGCAGAAGAGTGTTAATCATTTTGGCTACTAATCACTACGGTTAATCACTATGTACTGTCATAGCAGTGTCATCTTTTCTTACTCTGTTACAAAATGCAGCTTCTGTAACTGTGGTTTATTTTCCAGCAAAATGAGTTATACTTGTAAAAGTGCTTTTTAGCCAAGATAATAGTCTACAGGAGAGCTACTCCAACATGGAAAAGGTTCTTGTGCCCCACGTAGAGCAAGTTCATGGTTTAGGATAGGCCACGCTGGTTATTGGAAATTTAATGATAGTTTAAATGTCATTAGCTGTTTCACTGATTGTTTTACCAGAGGCACAGAGCTACCCTGGGGTAGTAGGTACATCCTGAGTAGAAAAATGATTCATCTCCCCCCCAACCCAGCTCCAAACTGTTGATATTTGAGTGCAACTACATAATTTGGTTTTACAGAGAATGACAACCATGTCTAATCCTTGTTTTTTTATTTACTAGTGTGGTTAGTGAAAAAGATGAAATGTATTCAGAAATACCCTTTAGCTATAGTGCACTTACCTAATACCTACTGACTTTGGCTCAACTTGTGAAATGTACCTGAAAAATATCTGTATTTCTTTTGTTTCAGAGTTTACAGTAAATTTTGGCTCTGTGTTGAAGTTTGTCCATAAGAAGTATTAAGATACTCAATATTTCATAGTTTATTCATAAATTAACCTTAAAATGTGTGCCAAATTTCATACTGTGCGCATTGTGCATGAGTTGTATACAAAAACAAATTATTTGGAACCCTTTGTTATGAGAAAAGGCCAAAACCCACCTATTGCCCTTAATAAGGGGATATGAAAGATGAGCCATAGAACTATCCTGTGTAAGCAAATGACTGTCATCAGTTAGCAATAATTCCACATTCCTGTGATTGTGAATTTCCATAATTACGAAGAAGAGCATTGCAGTAATACAGATCCAGCATGCCTCCTCCCACGAGTAATTGGATCAAAGAGTGGCTGAGGGCTAAATATTAAGTGGCATGATCAGTCCACAAAATCTTTTCACTAATTGGTCTTCCCCTATGTGTCATCTCTTTGAAACTGTGTTGTTTATAAACTTCCTAAATGAGACATTTATGAGCCTGTGGATATCACTGGTTAACTACTTTAAAAAATTAGGGGTAGTTTAGAAGTTCTTTAACACCAATTAAACTACATTTCTTTGTGTGTTTTAGTTTTTCAGCCAACTTTGGAGAGATTTTATCCTTGTTTTTTAAAATTCTGGAAATTTGTGTCAGAAAATCTTGGAGAGCTTCTGTAAAACTACAGAGTCACGTTGAAGACTCCTTCAGTTGTTTGGGGAACTCTCCACGGTTCAGCAGAAAACAGAATGGGGGGAAGTGGAAAAAAAAACAGAACAGTGGAGGAAAAAGCTATCATAGCAACCACAGACCTAAACCCCTCTGACATGAGCTACTCTTAAAACATTTTGATTACTGTGAGTTAAGACTGATACTTTTTTGGTTTTGTTTTTTTTATGGAGGGTTTTTTCCCCTGCAAATGGGAAGCCTACCAGACATAAAACTTTTCAGGTGATAGGGAGCATTGTAAAGACTGTGAATGGTTGTGCCTTTCATACAGGATGTTTATTAATTTTTAGGAGGGGTTTAGTGCATCTGGAATGGTTTCTGTCATTCATGGAAGCAGTAATGTCTTAACAGAATTCTAAGCCTATCCTTTTTAACTTTTGCTCTTGTACCACTGCTCTCCTCTCTGTCAGTTTATTACGTGTGGCATTACTTAGCCCTGAGGCACTGACCTTTTGCAGTGCTGAAGCACAAGGGTAAATCCTTTCTGAACACTGTTATTGCTGGTGAGATGGCACAAAGTCCACAGAACCCCAGCTCTCTGGGTCACGTTCTCCAATGGTGAGATAATTGCCCACAGGTGAAGACAAAAATGCAATTTGAGATCTTCAAAGCTTCCACACCAGGTGTGCATTGCTGAGTCAAGAGCAGGTATTGACAGGTCACTCACTTCTTCTGCAGCACTGACAGTCCTATTCCTCAGCAGAGGCAGGTTTGAAAACATTAGTTTTCAGTCATTAATGCAGGCTTGTAAGCACACAAATGACCGTAGTTAACCCCATGAAATTTGACTTCATACAACTTGTCTTGGAAAGTATTAGACAGTGCAATATAACAACAAAGCAGTGTGGGTAGGGATTGTCTATGGAGAGATGACTATCCAGGGATTTTGAGTTTGAAAGAAGATAGGGTCATGTTACCAAGTGCTATCTATCAGCAGCATGTCGTTGGAGAAACTAGGCAGGTGTGTAACTTCTTTTGGAAGAACAAGGAAGGGCAACGTCTACCATAAATTATATGGTAGAAAATATATAGCTAATCCCAGTGCATTTAGAAGTTCTAAAAACCAGAGTAATTTGGGTTAAGATATGTAGTTTTGAAGAGGTATTCTGAGTTATTAAAAATAGAGACAATATTTTTAAAGGATTGTCTGGATTGTAAAATAACTGCTTTACCTATAAAATGGACACTGTCATATATTACTCTAAAGCCTTAACCTTATTATTTTTTTGAGGTAAGTAGTACTATTTTTCACCTGTCTGTTGTAAGGACTGTATTATAAGGTCTTCTCTTGCTTGCCTAGAAATAAGGCGGTAAAGTTGTCCTCTGTATTTTTGAAATCAAGTTAGTTGCAGTATAACACCGACTGTTGATTCCTTAGATTTGGTATTCACAAAGTAACACACACACACATATACACCCCTTATTTTATTTTTTCTGAGGCTGTTTTACCTCCACAAAACATTGCTAGGCAAAGGGAAACATCATTGCTGGAATGTGCTGACAAGAATTTAATAAAGATGGAGCTGTGCAGCAAGTCTGTTCAGAGCTGATGGAAATAAATATTCACTCCAGGAGTTGAAAGTTGAACACATTTAACTGTTGGAAAGGGTTTCTGTCCTGCCCACTTTGACAGGAAAAATACCCTTGGAAGAGGACATTTCACATCACACTGAAAAGAATATTGAATGTTCTGTGGAGTGGGGGGTCCCATCATAGTTGCAACTATACAAGTAGGTCTTTCTGTGCTGTTAGTTTCTGTTTGCCCTCTGAGATATTCAAAGGCTGAGGTCATAGCTTCACAAGCATTTTTTCCAGCAAAAAGGCTGGGTTTTAAATATCATCCATCACTTTTCCCGCCTTTCCATTCTGCTTGTGTGGCAACAGAATGGAGAATCAGGGAACTGACCTAGATTAAAGGTAAGCTTGTTTTATGCAGCTGCATGAAATGGTGTATGTTAGAGTTGGCGGGGGTCGTTAGGGAAGCACATGTATGATCACTAAATTTCAGTATTAATCAAACAGGTAGTCTAAGCTCCATTTGGAATAACTAGAATGGATCTTTAAGTAAAGTATTCTGGGGAAGTCCTGCCTTTCTTCACTGACTTTAGAGATGTCTTGAAAAGACTTGAATCCTTGGGCTAAAGCTTGTCATTTTAAATTCTGTCTTCAGTGTCTATGCAGATTTCACAGTTAGTTTTGTCTACATCATTGTACAGAAGACTAGGACTAAGTAGTTGGGAAGGACCTCTGGAGGTCCAAGGGTTTGGAGGCCCAAACCCTTGGCTCAGGCAGGGCCACTTAAAGCCATTTGCCCGGGACTGTCACCAAGGATGGAATGGAGACTGCAGTCTTTCTGGGCAACCTGCTCCAGTGTTTGGTCACCCTCATAGCAAAAAAGTGTTTCCTGATGTTCAGACAGTACCTCCTGTGTTTCAGCTTGTGCCCATTTTCTCAGTCTTGTCAGTGTGCTCCACTCTGTCCTCTTCACGTACTTCCTTCAGGTATTTATATACCTCAGTGAGATCCTTCAGAGCCTTCCTTTCTCCAGGCTGAACAGTCAGAGCTCTCTCAGCCTGGCTGTGTGAGGTGCTCCAGTCCCATAATCCCACGATTAACTTTGTGGCCCTTTGTTGGACTCTGCAGTGTGTTCATGTCTGTCTTGTACTGGGGAGCCCAGAACTGGACACAGTAACTCCAGGTGAGGCCTCACCAGCGCTGATCAGAGGGGCAGGATCACCTCCTTTGACATGCTGGCAATACTTTGCCTAATGCAGCCCAGGATGATATTGGTTTTCTTGGCAGCAAGGGCACACTGCTGATTCACATTCAACTTGGTGTCCACCAGGACCCCCAAATCATCTATAGGTGAGCGGTACCCGAGATATTTGCATATCTGCAGTATCCCCTCCAGCTAATCTTTTGAGTATCTTAATATATCTAAATGGCTCTTATTTCAAGAAAGAGTAAGTCAGCTTTATGATTCAGTGAGATTTCACAAATTGCTCTCAATTTTAAATTCCCAAAAATAATCTGGATATATAGGGTATCTTCAGAATCCTGCAAGTATGGCACGTTATTTCTGAGAGTTTAAATAACTATTCCATTTATTTCCTTAATGGAAATTTGGTTTCCATTTGATCCTTAATTCCACCAACATTTTGCATTTTCTGTGGATCCAGCCTTTAACAGTTTCTTCACAAGTGGACATTTTATCCTTTCTATACAAGGTACAGTTAGCCTGTGATTTTCATTACATTAAAATAATAGGTATGAAAAGACTATCCAGATCTACAAATACTTCTTGGCCACAAGGGCACACTGCTGGCTTATGGACAGCTTGTTTTCCACCAGGACCCACAGTAACTTTGGGGACCACTAAGTCCCTTTTGTTCTCCATTGCAAAAACTGATCCTATGAACTGGTTGTATGTGCAGGTTTATCACTTTTGTAAAGTTCAGTGACTGTGGCTTGTCAGCATTTTACATCAGCTGTATTTGTCTCCTGATAGCTGTGAGTATGGATAAAAGTTGGGAGAATTTACAGAATCATGGAGTCGTTAGGGTTGGAGATCATCCAGTCCAACCCCCTTGGCAAGGCAGGGTCATCCAGAGCAGGTGACACAGGAACCACATCCAGTTGGGTTTTGAATGTCTCCAGAGAGGGAGACTCCATGACCTCCCTGGGCAGCATTAAGGCATTTAAAAGCTGTAATCAGAGCATAGGACCAGCTCTTCGTTTCCCTTTACTCAGTGGTAACGTATTTGTTAAGAGAGAAGCACTGAGAGGCCTGGTGTAATGAACAGGATGTTAATTTAATTTGCTGAGTATTTTGCCTAGAATTCGCTGAACTGTGTCTTAATGCTCTTTAAGTGGAGTATAAAAATGTAAGTGGGACAGATATTTTTTACGTGTTTTGCTGGCAGACATCTGCTGCAGAGACTAATGTTGCATATTTTCAGTGAACCCACAATACTTTGCCTTTCAGCACAGATTTCAGAGATTTCACATTCTGCCGCCTATTCCCCTTTGTCTTGGAGTCTGCTGTCAATATACAGCAAAGTGGGTATTTTTCCCCCAAGAATGTTACTTTAAAAAAAAAAGAGAGAGAAGCAGCTATGTGAATTTCTGAACTGTCTCTTCTGGGAGATACCATTTCCTTTGTTCCAAGTGCATAAACTCAGAGCTTTGCTGAGGAAGGGCAAAAGAACTGCCATCGAAGAACACCCTTGCATGGGTTTATGTCATTTATCAATGAGCAGTTTATCCATTGGTGTTCACAAGTAGTTCATAATTCTCTCTGAGTAGACGAGGTTTTTGTGGATTCATACTCTTTGTCTGACAAAATGCCTATAACACTTTTGCCAAAGGCAGAGTTTTTCAAAGCTGAGCTTTCCTAGTGCCAAGGACTCTTCAAAAGCAGTCCAAAAGCCAAGTACTAGTGCACATAAAAGCCTACTGTGGCAATAGAAAAGGCTTTTTTAAAAACTTTTGTATTTGTTCACACAAGTGTTTCAGTGTAGAAAATCCTGCCTTTAAGCTTCATTAACTTTGTAAGACTGCAAACTAAGGGTCCAGTGTTTGATGCATTTAACTTTTAAGACAATGGGCGTTAAAGTTGAAATGCAGATTACAAGCCAAAAAGAAAAAAATGGATTTCTACCCCAGAACAAAGTACTGTGAGACCCGTAGTTCTGCAGCACTCAAGCATAATCCTAGAGTGAAGTTTTAAGTGAGCTATTCATAGAAAAATGCAGAATCCTTTGAGCAACACACAAGAGGATGAATTGGCCTATAAAAACCAGAGTAATAACTGTAAACTGGAAGACAAGGATGTCTTTGCCATGCTGCATTGCCTAAAATCTTTCAGCACTGTCCACCCATCTAGGATGGATGCAGTGATAAAACTTTTAAGTCACTCCTCATAGTTTTTCAAAATCCTGCACTCTTAGGACTCCACAAACAGTTTGATACAATGAAATACCAATGGTGGTGTGTGTGGGTGAGATCTGAGTAACAAAATGTAGAAGTTGGAACTAAATCATCTTAAAGGGTCCTTCCAACCCAAACCATTCTGTGATTCAATGAATATGTGCAAGTACTGAAATCCAGGATTCTATGAAGTGTGACTTGACTTTCCTGTGTGTACCAGCCATCAAACATTGAGTATATTCAAGTCCAACATTAAACAAGTATGTAAACAACACATATAGTGCTTATAGTAGTTCTGTCTTGCACAAAACGTATAAGTCCAAATGTTAGGACAGAATATGGCATTTAAATGGGAAACAGAGAAGCTTTGTGATTCATCACAGTATGAACACTAACTCTCCTTTATGGTTGTTCTGTGAAATTCATACAATCATCAAATTTTATACAATACACTTGAAATAGCACAGACTGAATTCCAGAGTTGCTTTCACGTTAGAACCTACAGGCTCATACAAGAATTGTGTGAATGACTTCGCAATGCTATTGCTTGAGAAATTCTAGAACAGCAACATATGACTGATTAAGTATTTCTGTATGGCATCTCTGCAGCCACGTAAACTGTTAGTCTCAGTAAGCTCCCTACTTCCATTGCTGTCTGCCTTTCATTTCTATTGATGATCAAAATTAATGAATAAATTTACCCCCTTTGTAAATTTAACTTGGTTACTGTTGTGATTTGCAGAATTTTTCATTAACTTCACAGCAGATCCCGTGGCCCTGTGTCCCTTTACATGTCTACAAAACCTTTTTTATTACCTCCCTTGTTCAGTCCTGGTGAGACAGGCACCCTGCCTGTTTGGATTCGTGGCTGAGGGAAGCAATGAGGATGGTGGGTACTGTATTTACACCCGGCTGTGGGGATGTGGGTGTGGTGCTGCGAGGAGCAGCCCATCCATGCTGTGGACACACCCTGTGTCCCTGGCACCTCAGAGACCATCAGCCTGTGCTGGGGGTTTTTTGGAAGCCCCTGAGCAGAGCCCAGGACATGCAGCGTTTCTCCAGGATGCGTTAGGGATGTAATGTGCATCTAGCCTTCAAACCCAGCGTTCTAAAAACCGTGAGCTGGTCTGAGTTGTGCAGGTTCAGGGAGAATGTGGTTCCTACAGCCAGTGGATGTGTGGCAGGCAGGGGAGTGGTGTGCCTGAGTAGGAAATCGTAGAGGATTACACACAGCAGTCTGCTGCTGTCTGAATTCAGTTTTCCACATCTGTCATCCAAGCAGAGGCAATTGCAGAACCTTTAAGACTAAAGTAGGGTTGTTTTTTTTTAAATCATCGATTTTAACGATTCCAGCAGTGTTGTGGCGGACTGTGTTTTTAACTAAAAACTTGCCATCTTATGCGGGGACCGTTCAGTTTTTAAAGTGGAGACAAATTAGTACCAGTATTTAAAACACTGTGAGACTGCATTCAGTTGAAGATGATTTTTGTTTTGCTTGGAAAAGTACGAGTGGCTCGTAAGAAACACCTTGACCAACTAGTCCTGATGTCTGTAAATTCTTAGAGGTCTTAGGAAATTTCTTGGTTTGGTTCTTTTTTAATTAATCCAGAAAATATTTCCTTATTCTGGTGCTTGAAGATTTTTGACAAAGAATAAAACTAGACCTGGCTGCTGCTGCAGCCTTAAAGCAAAGCCATTGTAGTGCCCACATTTCTTAAAATACTTTTTTTTTTTTGCTTTTTTCTAGACCTAAAGATTTTCGATGGAAGTAATAGCAATAAATGGAGAAGTAGTGCCATCAGGAGTGTCTCTCCTCCTTGAAAGAAAAGTCTTCTAACATGGAAGCATCTGTGCATCTCAGTCAACTCTTCTATACTGAATGTTTCCGACGGCTGTTAGCAAACTTGATTTGGCAAGATTATGAAAATTACTGCATTTGAAACAGATAAAAATTGATATTATCTTGTTAATATGACCTGTACTGTGCATTGTATGATCTGGTATTTGTAAGCAACATTTTGTTTGATACTAACATTAAAGAATTGATACCTTTTTAATGAATATTTGCATCTCACAGAAACAGTACATTGATTACTAAAATGAAGTATCTCACTCTGAAAGTTGCAAAACTTGCATTCTGTGCAGCAAGAGCAGTGAATAATTTTGGTCACAAGCCATGGTTTTTCATTCTCCAGGTTTGACCCAGCATAGCGTTGATTTCACTAAAAAGCTTGATGAAGTAACAGGCAGTAGAGGTGGATTACAGGGAGATACTCTTCCTTTTTTCCCCCCCCGAAGCACAAATCTTATTTTGATTCAAGTCACAGGAACACGCCTTACTTACTTTAAAGAACATATTACTGAACAAAGCAGCAACATTTTTATTATGAAAACCAACTGAGGAAACTGAACTTAAGTGTTGAATGATGCAAAAAAAGTCTTAAAAATTACTTTACTTTTGCAAACTACTTCCCTGAAATTCCTGACTGCTTTTCTGCATGGAAAACCCTCAAGCGGAATCTGTTGTGTAAATAAGTGAAGCACCTGTTGGTTTTGGTTTTGTAGAAGATGCTGATACATTACCTGCAAAATTTGACAATGTTTGGTGAGGAGAATTTTGAGTTTTCTACATTTGTTTTATACAAGCATCATACGGGAAGAAAAACATTGGTTTATTTATAATCATATTTCATTACATGAAATAATGGTTTGGTATCAGGCATTTCTTTGGCATTCAGGTGGGCTTATCCCAGGAAACATTACTACCCAGTGAATATGCAGCCTGCATTTCCAAGTCAGTAACGTTTCATTAACAAGTGAAAGTATTTTTAAAAGCACTAGGTTGCAGTAAATGCGCTTTCCTGTCTAAGGACACAGTACAGAGGGTTTATTGGCAAGATCTGGGTGGCATCAGCTGTTCATCATGTGCTGAATACTCCAGTCAGCAACTTCAATTTCTTAGGTGGTCTGGAAAAAATACAAGACACTCTTGATTATTCAGAGACTGGATTTTGGAGGAAATGTTAGCTGTCTGTGTCTTACTTTTTTTGGCAGACATACAAATCCTGAATAATATTTTTATAATTTGGTAGTGCCCACCAGTTAGTTACTTTTTATTAGCAAGGTATGCCCAGCAAGTGACTCTATGACCAATGATCCCAGAAGCATTCTGACCAGTGGGGTGCCAGTAAATGGCATTTTAGATATAAATTAACTGTAACAGGAGGCTCTAAGTCTTTCTGAGACAACACAGGCAGAATTGCTTGAAGGCTGATTTTCCATCAGTGACCTTCTCAGTCACTTCCACAGGACCTGCAGGTCACCATGTCTTGGGGACACTCCAGACGGTGTCAGTACAACACATGGGTGGGTATCAGCCAGGGAGGGCACAGGGAGTTCACAAATTAATGTAGGTGTTCTCAGCCAAGTGCCAGCAGGGAAATTAATCCTGTGGCAGAGGCATTATCTGTATTTAGTTGTAATAGTATCTTTCTGATGTCAGCTGTGTGTGCCAGGCTCTCCCTGCACGTGTGAGCAGAGAGCCGGGCTTTCTTGGGGCCTCAGTGTTCTGTAAACCAGGGTTGAGCTGCTCAAGGATGAAGTCCATAAACTGCATTATAGTTTTCTACTTTAAATGCAAGTGCAGGTAACGAAATGACATTCAGCTCACATTCCATCAACTTTTATCACCTTTCTCCAAGAAAGTAGTGGGAGTTAGGGATGAAAGAAATAATGGGAAAACAGAAGCACAGCCTACAAAGGTATCCAGCCCCCAGCCAGAGCTTGCCCATGGTTAGTCATGTGTACGAACGGTGTGTGTTATTAATGAGGTTGAATTCTAGGTGAGATAATTGGAGATTACACAGTAAAAGTACCTGTTGATCTTCCTCCTGGTGAACTAAGGGAGCTGCCGGTGGTGGCCAGAGGTGAAATCTGACAGGTTTTTCTTAACCAAGAACAGACAGACCTCCCCGATGCAGGGATGAGCAGGAAGTCAGCCCTGGAATGTACAGACCAGTCTCTCCATCTCTGTGTAAGGCTGAATTAGAAGTGTCCCAAACGTATGCTTTCAACTTAAATAACCATTTTGAGCTAAATCTTGCTTTGATGCTTAGTCTTCCAGTGCTGCCCAAAGCTCTTGAGTCACTTTATAACTTATTTTGTTTATTTGTAGACAAGGAATTGCTCTGTGCTCAAATGATTGGGTTGGCATTTTCCCTTCCTCTCCTCATTAGCTGATCCAAGTTGCCATCCCAACTACACCTGCCAATCTTTTGACTTTGGCATGTCAATATGTAAAATCTCACCTCCGCAGATGGTACAACCAGCTCATCTCACAGTATAAACATCATTTAGCCTTATTTTTAAAATTATATATGGACAAATGTAGAGAGTAACTAAGTGTCTACATCCTTTAAAATAAAACTGTTGCCCAAAAGTGTTGAAAAAGGGGAAATGTATTTCTTTCTCACTGCAATCTGTCCCCTAATGTAATGCAACTGTTCAGAGTTAAAAATCAAATGAATACAGAATTACCGTACAAAAGCCTGCCACTTTTATTTGCATACAAAACAGAAATGAAAGAGTTTCACAATAAATTATCAGTGTGCTCCCACGGAACATTCTTGTGTATTTCTATCATGTGAGTTAAAAAAAACAACGGTCTGTTAACGTATGAATTCTTTGCAAAAGGGTAATAAGCTGGGTTCAAGGAAACCTGATTATGATTGTTCTCCAGTGAATTTAGTTGGGTTACTCTGCTAGTAAACCAATTAATCCAAAACCAACAGAACATAATCAACTAGGAAAAAAATTGATAACAAAACATTAACTTTTCTGGATGGTTCTATGTACACCAACTAGCTGGATGCATGTTTTTATACAGTTTGAATAGTGAACGGAACAGTACTCCAGAGAAAGGTCTACAAGTGACCTTTCGTCATCATCTAGCACCAACCCACTAACAACTAAGCTTCTGGCATGCAAGATAATTACCATTATTTGTTGTGTCAACCAGTCATGTACACTTCTTTCTCCTTTAACATAAGAGCCTGTAAACATCTTCCGTGACAGGTGAGGCACCTGGACAAAAGGCCACACAGATGCGCATAAAATGTTTCCCTTTTTTAAACAGTTCACTGAGAGGGGTTTTTTCCATGTGCCCTTGTGTGTGCTGGAATCTTGGCGCTCCTTTTGGCTATCCTCCTTGCGAAGTGACTGATTCCTGGGGATCTCAGTTCAACGGCTTCCATCTCTTCTTGAACAGGAGTAAATTCTGGTTGAGCAAGATGAGGTGATGGATAGGACTGGGAGTATGGGGATGGTAAGGGGTAGGACCCGTGAACTATGTACGGCTGTTGCTCACCATCATAAAGGTCCTCAGGGTCATAGATTTGGTAGGAGTTATGTGGCAACTGCACTACTGGGATGTCTTGATCAGTTGGCTCACCGTATCCACCTTAACCCACCACCACCAAGAGTATTCAAACGGTTAACACAGGGGAAGGGGAGTAGAAAATTAAAGCATTCATTAGGAAATTGACATTTTATATATAGATATATTTCTATATCATGTGTGAGAGTATATATATATATAATCTTTAAATACACATCTTTTATTCACATAAAGGAACAATGAAAACATTTAACAAAATTAATAAGCTGGAGCAATTGGAAACCCACCAACAGACAGCCAAGTTAGTTGGAAACCACCACCAGAATTTGTCAAATGTCCAGTTGTAATACTGTGCTCATTATACACTGCACACTCTCCTGCTTTAGCTTATTCCAATTGTGGGCTACACTACATGAATAACAGGCAAAAATGGGTCAGCCAGTAATTTCTAGCAGTGCCAGGAAGCCAAGTGCATGTACAGCAGCTGTAAGTTCATTAGTGGTAGTCAATATCGTTGCTGGAAAGCAAAGAGCAGTTCAGCATCCATCTCTGACCTTCAGCCCAATGAGACCTGAACCAGAATGAGCCTTTCACCTTCTGGATTGGTAGCCATTGTAAGGGATTGGGCCTTAAAACAGAAAATGAACAACGGGGAGGGGAAGTGAGGAGAAAAGGGTAGGAAGAGACGACAACAAAAACATTCTGTTAAGTAAAACATACAAATCAGCTCAGGGCAGATTAAACTGTAAACATCAAACAAATATGCTTTACGTGTAACATCTGTGGGGACTAGTGCTTTACTAATAAATTTCAGTTTTAGACTGGGTAACAATTATTGGTAATTGTGTTAACTTCCTCCCATGGCCTCTCCATGCTATAACGAGAGGGGAAAGTAGGATACAGAGAAGATGTAGAAAGAATCATTTTTCCAGATGGCTTCACTGGTTAATGATGGACACGTGCATTCCTCTGCCAGGTTACACACTACTATGGTTTTAGTAAGGGTCATGCTCTCATGCCACTCAGAGGCACATGGAAGGGGAAGTTCAGTGACACATTTGAGAAACTACTAATGTAAAAACTGTGCTGTCACAAACATTACATGGTGGGGGTTCAACACACAGACCGCTGAGATGGAGCGGGCTCATACAACTACACAAACACATACAGGACATAACCCACTAGACAGGATGTGTTTTACAGGCTGGGATCAGATGGTGGACTTCCTTTGGTCACTGTGCTGGGATCACCTTCTCTTTGTGCTGCAGTCCCACAAAGTACAGCCACACTGGACACGCAGGTTTTTAGGGAGCTGCCACACTTTAGCACAGGGTTCACAGGTAGCCTCCATCTTACTTTGGCTGTTAGAAAATGCCACCCTCGCCTGTGCAGACGGCAGCTGCCCCAGCTCCTGGCTACTCACCTCCCATGCCATAACCAGCGCAGGAGGACGGATCACAGTACCCAGGGGGACCAGAAGGACCCTGTGAGCCTGGGGGTCCCATGTGGCCGGCAGGACCTCGTGGGCCTGGTGATCCTGGCGGTCCCGGGCTGCCAGTTCGACTTTCTCCTGGAGGTCCTGCGTAGAAAGGGGGAGATGAAACATCTGAGTAGTGTCTTTCATGAAAGCAGGGATTTAAGGCCACTTTCCTTGGCCTGGAAAACGTGGCACTGAGTGTGCTACAAACCCTTCCAGGAGACAGCCTGAGCAGAGCAGCTGGGCATCCTGGCTCTGACTCCCCTGGGCAAGCTGAGGGAAAGACTGCAGCCTCTGGCAAGGAAGGCAAGCAGCCCAAGAGGAGACCCACTCCCGATGAGCCTCGTTCTCTGGCTGCTGCTTCGTCTTCCTTGCCAGACACAGCTTTTAGCCAGAATTTATACTGAAGCAAATGTTTCGCCAAGCATCAAACTTTCAGAAAGGCAGTTTTGTGGGGGAGGGACAGCCCTGGATACCTGTGCAGCTCTTGATTTCCCCCACTCCCTTTCCATACAGTTTCTGGGTAATGCTGTGCCTTGATACCGATGCTCTCATGGCCAGAATATCCTAATTAAGTCAATGCAATTTTACTCCTGTTTCAACAGGACCTGGTTATCACCCCTTGCTTTTTCAGGAGCTAAATATAAATCCCTGTGATTAATATGCTTAATTACTATACATTTCTATGTCAACTCACACTTAGGCATGACCTCGAATCAATGAGAAAACAAATGCAATTAGTCCAGACTACTTTTTTCCCCTTCCAGAACCCATACCTAAAGAAAATACTTTAAAAAAATTAAGAATTTGGGTTTGGAGAAGCAGGGTTATGACAGTTAAGGTGCCTGAACTGCTGACTCTTCTGCTGCTTAAGCCTTAGAAGAAAAGGACAGAGCCAGTCTGAGCTGCTTTGCACTTGGGTCAGAGTGGTCTAATCCAGATGCTTCAAATGTAACTTTACCTGTAGATCCTGGTGGGCCTCGGGGTCCTTGTGTTCCAACACCTGGATTGCCTTTTTCTCCCTTCTCACCTGGTAAACCTAAGGAAATAGTGTTCGGTCACACTTTGATCAAAAGTGCGGGCAGTGTTTATTAGTTAACCAGGATTATAGTTCCATATGTTATTTTTCATCTAAAACCAGATGGCAGAGAAGGAAGGAGGTGAAAATTAAAAATTATTTGGTTCTTTTTCCATCCCTTCCCTGACAGCCTCTCAAGGGAAACATGTCATTCCTGGGGTCTTAAACATTCCTGCTGCCATGGTGGTTTCATGGAGGTGGTATGCAGAGGCATCAGCCAGTTTCCAGGCTGCACTTCCTGCTGGAAAGCTGCCTCTGGTCTATAGCAAGGTGCAACGATTGTAAGTCAGAAGAATCCTCAGAGCCTCAAAGCTGTTTATAAATTGTGTCGCCCAGAAAAGTCAAATTTTTTAATGCTACAACCAATTTTTCTTCAAACATTCACCCAGTAAAGAGTGGTTCAGCACAAGATGGTTCTACACACACGGTGAGAGTTGTAGTGGGTTATGGCAGGATCTTGCTGAAACACAAGGAGTTTCATCACAGTCAAAATATGTCCCCCACAAATAAAGCGCAATCCAAGTGTTTCCCAGTCATGAAACTGATGTTCCAACATGAACAGTCAGTGAGTTGTGTTCCTGCACTTGCTCGTGGCACTACATTTCTGTCCTTGGTCTGATCCACGGAGATCACAAATCTACTGATTCAGAGAAGGCACTGCCTTCTTCCAGTTTTCCATCTCCTTCTGTGCTACCACTATGGCATCCTATAAAACACTTTCTATACGCAGCCATCACAATAAGCAGTGTCAAACTATAGTAGGTGTCAAAACTATAAATTCCAGACCCCGAGTTTCCACTGGTGACTTGGAAACTCTCATAAAGCCTGTGTTTGATTTGGATAGTTCAAAGACACCAAATCCAGGCTGGTTTGTGGGACTTCCCCCCCCCATTTTCCAGACCTCCCTCACAGCACTAGTAATTACCCTCCCTGCTTCACAGCTTACCCAGTTTCAGAGTCAAAGCCAATATAGGGCACCTTCATCAACACAAACCAGCTGCTGCCCTGGAAGGAGCAGAGTCTACAATTTCAGCTGATTCCTTCCTTCCCCTCTGCTCAGGTAACTGCCACCTTTTAGGGTAAAGCAGCTGGAGAATACCTCATTTTTGCAAGGAGTCATAAAATATTTTATCTTCATGAGCTAATTTCTGATGGAAGCAAGTAAGTAAATACAAAGTCTAAGTGGGGAAAAAATTGTAATTAAACCCCATCACTGGCACAGAATTGCTCACATTAAGTTTATCAAATAAGAGTCTGCTGAACTGCAGGGGATTCAGTATCTGCTGAGGAGTTCTAGGTCTTCTATGGAACAGGAGGGCAACATATCATGTGACCCAACCAGGTGGAAAACAGAGGCCACACCTCTGCGACCAGTAACTCCACACTGAACACAAAATTTTCAACCAAATCACGATGAGCTCTTTGTCTTACCTGTACAAGGCTCTTTGCCACTGTCCTAGCATAGTAAAGGTATTTCTTGTTTGCCTTTTATTTCCTTCAATTGCAGAATTTGCTGGGGGAGGGGTGTTTTTTACCAGATATCTGAAATTTGCTGAGCCCTGGCTTGCTTCAAACACATGGAGAAACTCATCTGTTGCACTGCTCTACTTGTGCTGCAGGCCTTGTAACAAGGTGAATGTGTCCAAATTACCTCTGACCACGTAAGACCTGTAAGCAAAGGCTTGCCATTTGCAAAAGGCAAAGTCTCTATTTGTGAATTGCTTTTTTTTCATAAGAAGGCTGGCCCATGACAACCTCCTGGAATCTACACAAATGTTTATTACAAGGACCATGCTTATCCTACTGTATGATAACATTACTTGGTGACTTCAAAGACAACGGCCACAATGATTTCAAATCACAGCCTGCAATGCACTCAATTATTGTTCTTAACACACACAAAACCACATACCCACATGTGATGTTCACAGAATAAAATGGCAGCAAGAAATGCTAAACAAGGAACAAATCTACTCAGGCTAAGAATAAAACGTTCATTCTGGAACAAGTGATGAAGCTCTCGTGTAGGACAAACCTTCTTTGAAATCACACAGATATCAAGATCTTAAGCAAATATTGAAGGCCAAGTTTCGTTTACCCAAGTTAAAGAGAACATAAACGCTGAAGGGAGAATATCCTATTCCTAAGGCAAAATGCTCATGCGTTAAAAATCGAGCAGTCTGTGGGCTTCCCTAATGGACTTCACAGACTCACAGACCTCTTGGCTTGCTCCTAATAAATGACAGAACATTCAAAATTCACCCAAGTCACCTTTGCTGTCACTAGAGCACAGCTTACAGAAAGCCAACCAGACAAGCCATCGTTCCCCAGGTGGGTTTACAGCAATGATTAATCACCCTCAGGGATGAAAGCAGGTATCAAAGCTTGTCATTTGAGCCTTCAGATCCCAGGAACTGCTTTCTAATTTGTGCACTGGACATACTTCAGCAATACCTTCAAATTGTCTCTCCCCATTCTCATTAACCATGTTTTCATGTCTTGTCCCCATCCAAACTAAGCAATGGCTTTGGTTCAGCCCTGTGGAGATCACGAGCAACTGAAATCAATTATTTCCACTGCTCCTCTAAAGGTAACTCCGATAGCATCAGTTATTAAAAACACAGACAAGCTCATGAACACAATCTCTAGCAAAGAAAATTAAATTTCCATGGTTTCTGCACCAAAAGGAAACCTCAGGTATTGCTTATCTGATTTTGTCTTTAAGAGAATACTGTCCTGTAAGGAGAACTGCCATCCTCCTGAGAGAAGAATATTGCAATTAAGAAAAATTAAACTGCTACCAAAAATGTCCACTTTTAAAGATGTTCAACTGTGACCATATTGTATAATAACACAGGGTTGTGATTTTTTTCTTTTTTAATCCAGATGAAGCTAAAATTGGAAATAAAAATATTTAATTAACTCAAACGGCAAAAGTTCCATTTAATGCCACTGGAATTTTGCCATCACAGCTGTAAACATGTGCCTTTTGATAACACATGTTTAACTGACTCTTTCATATGAAGCCAGGAAGTAAATACAGATCAAACTGTGCTTGAGAACAGTGACTTTCCCAGTGACAGCCTAGATACTCATTGTACTTTAATCATAGTGGGATGGGGTGAGTAGCCATAAGTTTTATGTGTCACTTCAGGCCACGGAAGAGCCAAAGTCCACCCAGTATTAAAAGAACTGCACTTTCACAGCATCTGAAAGCTAACAGTACCTCAGAATATTCTTTACTAGGGCTTTTCCATTTTGCCTCAAAGTTGAGAAAACTACCCTTCTATTACAAAAACAATTGAAAACAGAAAAAAGAAGAAAAAAGCATGCCGAATCTTTGGGGTTTTTATATTACTTTGCAGTTTCAACTAGTTCCTGGGCACTCAGAAGCCAGACATTAGTTGTTTAAGTCCCAGTTCATAGACATAAAATCAAAAGATATTTGAATTAGCTGAAATGAAAACAGAAACCAGTGCTGTGAACTAGTTAAAATAGAGATTAAATTAGAAATTAAAATTAAAATAGAGATTCATTGATGTGGATAATTAGTGTTTCGGTTTGGGGTTTTATGTATTTATGCAGATAAGTAAGAGAGCAAAATTCTAGTAATTTATCCGGGAATGTACTGTAGGGGCCTGGTAATACAATGTCAGCAACAGACATGGAGAACTGAATCTGTCAGGAGAAATGACTTGTCCTTTCTTCCTCAGGTGGTCTTTCTTGGAAGGACCAGCTCAGTGCTTTATTATGAGAGAACACATCCAAGAATGGGACACCCTGGACCTAGAAGTTCAAGTGGAGGTTTCAAACAGAACTCCAAAACAGTCTCTCAATCCCAGTCTCCTTCCAAAACATCTGATTAATGCCTGGCAGAGTGACAAGGTAAAGAAAGGAAAAGAAGCTATTGACCAGGCAAGTTAGCAGGGAAGTTCACTGGTGTCTCTCACTGCTGACATATTCCAGTAAAGCTCTCTTCGGTTCATGACTTCTGACCAGTCCCACACGCTGCTTTCCAAAGTACCCCTTTCTTACAGGCTAGGATTGAAGAGGCAGGAGAGGCAAGCAGGAAGAAACACCTGTCCTCCTGTCCCACCTTTTCTCTTCCCACTCTAGCAACACCTTGCCACTCGGCTCAGAGCCAGTAACATATTCTTGCAGCAATCCCAATGATTTGAGGGGAAAAAGCAACACTACTAAATAAGCAGGTGTTATTTCCTCCTAATGCCCTTGACCTCCCAGTACACTCTGCAGCAGTGCATTTTCTGAACTTAAAGGTAGAGCCTGACTTTCAGAGTTGCTAATCTGGCACTGGTCTTGAACATTAAATTGACTTCATATACAACCAAAATGCTGATGACATCAGTGAAAAGAAACACATTGTTCATAAAGACTTCCAAGTGGCTGGCTGGAGATCTTCAGGACAGGACTATACGTTGTGTTTGCCAAACAAGTTAAATGCAAACAATGCTTCAGAACACACCAAGGGATGGGGTCTGACTCCATTTACTCTCCTCTCTGTAGTTTTTGCAAATTTAAAAAACCTTCCATCCAGAAGCAGAGCAATTTTAGTCTGCTCCTTCCCTGTATGATATGTAATTAGGAATCAAGTGATAATTGAGAATGCACAAAAAACTTCCAGTTGTTCTCCACAAGCATGAATCTGGTTACAATAATTTTTAATTTTCATTTTTGCATTTTGGGGTTAGCTTAGAGAAATTCCTTAGAAACAGATTCTGAAATATCCCACAGATCTGTAGCAAAAGGTATCTTCCTGCTAAATAAAGTGCTACTATATCAAACACACATCAGAATAAAGATTCAGTTGCTTCTGAAGAAATTAAATCCCCAAGGACTAATAAATTATGCTATACTTTTGCCTACTTTTTGAAGGAGTTCCTTCTTCTTTCTTCCAGATTCTGTTTAAGGCTCAACTTACACAAACATCCTAAAATCCCATTTTCACTCCAAATAAACCAGCCAATTTCTTTGTCTTTTAAGTTTACACACGTATTCTTGATTCTTGAAACAATCTCATTTTAAGCTGTACGTATTGTAAAACTCCCTACATTTGGCATCACATTTCATGAAAATCTGCAGAGCTCTGGCTGGCTGATTGTAATTCTGAAGGATGCCTGAACAGAGCTTGCTCTCTAACTATGAAACTCCCCACAAGCACTACCAGCCAAAAACAGTCCCTTCTAACATCAGTTATCTATATAGAGAAGAGTAATAAATACTCTTTTCAATGTGTTTTTACCCTGTCTGTGCTCACCCTATTGCCAATGCTGCTTCTCAGACATTATCAGCAATGGGTTAACCCACACCGTGTTTCATTTCAATGACTGTATCTAATCACTCTGTGATTTCATAGTAGTACAGCATGTGTGTCTGGGCCTCAGCACAACAAATACAATAGAAAATGCTGGACAGGTTTCCGTTTTTGTAGCCTGGTATTTTGGTTCTTCCATTTCTGAAGTCCTAGCTTAAACAATCTATTCCCAAGCAGCCATTTTACATATGCTAGTACCAGTGTGGAAGCAAGTACCCTGAAATCTGCATTCAGTCTCTCCATGTCACCCTTTTTAAAGTCAGTTCCTCACTTGCTTTCTCTTCCAATCTTCTTCTCCAATCTTCTTGTCTCATTCCTCCTTCTTTCTGGACAGTGTCTGGATTTTGCTCAGCTGGAACAGGCAGGCATAACTAAGGGGCCAGTACCTGAAACCTTGACTCTTTTTTTCTTTTTTATTTTTCAAAAAATAATTGGAATTACAGTCTTGAGGGCAAGACTCACAGGTTCACTCAAAGACTTTATTTTCAAAACAATGTTTTAACTGTGAGCATCATGGCTACTGTGAACTGGAACTATTCAGTTCCTGAACTGAACTGTTCCTGAACTGCACAGCCTTCATAGCAATTCATTTTAAAAATGCTAGATAGCAGATTTTGCCACAGCAACACCAATTCACTGCTTTTGAATATCACTTATGCCTCTTGGGTTTCTGGACACCTCCTCATGTCATGGTCTTCAAAGCACTTTCACAATTTTAGATCTACTCAGTATTAGCTCTGTGAGGTTAGTGCTACTCTGGGACACCAAAGATTGCCAGCGTTGCAGAGAGAGAGAGTAAATCAAACATGGAGCTTGTTTCTTTATTAGACAATGCTGGTGGAGGAAAGGAGAAGGGGATCTAGCCTACACATAAAAATACAGAAGAGAATTTTTGTAAATGTTAAGTGTATTACTTCTCTCTGACCTCACCATTTCTTCTTCTTGATCTTCTCAACAGCCCATAATTAGGATTTTTTTTCCTTTTCTTATCAACCTTACTCCATTCAGACAATTGTGAGTCAGAAATTTCTAGACTGACACCTTTCAAGTTATCAGAAAAGCTCAATTTTTCCCCAACATGCACCTGTCAGTTTTGCATTTGACCTTCTTCAGTAGCTCCTTTGCTGATGCATTTAGAGATTCAGCTCACTTCAGAGTCCTACCAATATGAAAGCATGATGTAATGAGATGTGCATGATTAAGTCCTGCCAATCTTCAGCAGTTAAAACACTAAACTTCTGTCTGATCCTGCCAAATCGGCAAAGCCTGCATGACCTTCATGACAGAGAGTCTACAGAGCTTTCATTATGGTCTGTGTTAAACTCAGCAACCAACTTGTGAGAAAACTGTTGCTTTCAGATTTAGACAGGAGACAAAAGACATCAGAATGTATCAGGAAAGGGAGGTATAATTTTGTATGTGTGAAGTGTGAAGTATGAAGCCTACCTCTTTCTCCTGGTCTTCCAGGTTGACCAGGGCTTCCTGGAAACCCTTGCATGCCTGGTGATCCTTGTTCACCCTGTGGCCCTGGAGCTCCTGGCCGACCTGGCTCACCAGGAGGTCCTGCGATGGTTCGTGTCGAGACAGACTGGCTTGGAATCTGGTTCAGAATTGAGTTATATCTTGCCATATGACCTGTCAGGAAAAAAAATGTCATAATTTTCAAGTTGCAGTGGAAAATCTGGTTCAGCAAAGTTTGAACAGAGCATTGGCAGGTTCTCAAAGCTGTGGTCTGTCATGCTTTGATATTATGTGCATGAAGTTGTGTGCCTGTTGGTGGAGAAACAGTGGTTTAGGAAGTACACAGAAAATGGAAAAACTATTGTGTGGAATTAATTTCTTTACTTTGGTAAGGGTTTGGGATTTTTTTGTATTTTATGTCTATAAAAATTTAAAATTGTTACAGCAGAAGCTTCTGTATACTATAATAGATTGGAGACAATTCTGGCTTTTCTTAGATGGCTGATGCTAATCAGCTCTACTTGGCTATAAATCCAGTTGAACATAAATCTAATTGGAACATAAATCCTGTCTGTCTAGCCTAAAACAAACAGATCCCCTTAGATACTTTGAAAAGCATCATATTTGTAAGGAATGGTGGCAGGAAAAGATCCATTCTGGAGATAGAAGCATATGAACTATGGGTGTACTTGCCCTGGATGAGCTGTTCACACACTTGACGAGCAACAGCACGAACCATTGCTTGGGACTGGAGATCGCCCTGGATAACAACAGCAGCGGTGTCATAAAACAATCTGTTGCATCAGTTCCATGTTGAAAGCGCTTAGAGCAAGGAAAGACATTTATCACTGCTGAGAGATATTTTTTTTCCTCGCAAATGAGGAAAAAAAAAAAGCCAAAGAAATTTTGGGATTTCGCTGGTTCCCATTACTGTTTTTAGCCAGTAAGCCAAGGTCTGAGAAGATAACCCTAATGAGAGATTTGGAGACATGCTTGATGCCTCATACTTCTCACCTTCAAAATATGAAGCTATATATAAGACCAAGTCTGGAAAAGAAGGAAAGTTTTAGAGAAAACTGTTGTGCCTGTAAACACAGAGAAACATAAATTGTTGGAAAAAGTTTTTCATGAGACAGAAGGCAGAGAGGAAAAAAAGCATGGCTAATGTGAACATGGACTCACCCGCTCACCCCTTTCACCCTTAGCTCCAGGAGGACCCTATGAAAAGATTCAATACCAAAAATTAGTTCTCATTTTGTTCTGCTCAAAATTTTCAACACCTAAACATTGTATTCCTTGCAGATTCACAGTAAAGGGAGAAAAAATAAACTATAATCAAAGTTTCACTGTTATGTGACATTAACAAATACACTTCCATTTCAGTAATCAACAAAATGTTCACCTCTGGCAATTACACGGGAATAATTTCTTTCCCCAATGTTTGTCACACACTGAATTCACTTGTTTAAAATGGCAGCAAGGGCAGGCATGCATTTCACATGGCTGAAATTGGTCTAATTATGACAAAATAGCAGTCTGAAATTTGTGGCATTTACTGCACTGAGACCATCCACTATGAACAGAGTCAGCACAGGGGTTAAACTGCACAGAAAATTAAATATGACATTAAAGATAATATAATACTGTGATGATGGTAAGGACTATTATGGATCGGAACAAGTTGACTAGGGCAGTTATAACTTCACCAATGGCAGTTTTTTGGGGTAGCAAGGAAAGGTCTGCCTGAATAGATAAGCAGCTCACTGATACATGGTTAAAGCACAGCTCAATTCTATCCTGGGAAAGAAGAAACTCATACAAAGACTGCAAGATTATTTTTAAGGTCTCTTTTTCATTACTTTACCTTTTGAGAAAGACAGTTATTAAAGCTCAGTAATTTTTCACCCATCTAGCTGTTTTTTCTGAACACAGCAGAGCTTTTATATGACTCACAGGAATATCTACACTCTAGGAAATTTGGTTCAATATCTGGAACATGTATTTGGACAGCAACCGAACAGTCAACATGATACATATTGATAGTAATAAATTCCATAGCTCACCAAATCTCCTTAGTAGATTTCATGATTACATGAAGAAACTATGCAGAACTGGGCATTAGGTTATTATCTTTGCTTAGATATTATCAGTCAACTTAATTTCATTTCCACTTAATCAAAGAAAAATGCTTGCATTGGCCTAAATCTCCAAACCAAACTGGATTTCGAAAAAAAATTTCTAGTCCACAAATAGTCAGAAATACACACTGCCCTATTCTGATGTCTTTAAAAATTAAATAGAACATTTACTGTGATGTATGCAAAAAAATTAAGCAAGCTTTCTAATTAACCAAGTAGTCAAATCTTTAATTATGAATACACAATATTACCTGAACTCTTACAGAGAAAAAAGAGGTCCACTATAAATATTGTCTATTATATAATTTACATACTCATTTCATTCATAGTTGTATTCCTTTCTTCCAGTCAAACTGTTTTGTTCTGGGTTGTTTTGATAATCATAAAAAATAATGTCTGAAAGACAAACTTAATATTTGAGGTTCCTAATACTAATTTGAGGTATAGAGGATGTAATTTTCCACTCAAAGAAACTGATAGTCAAATTTATAATAATAATCTAGAAAAAGCCCTGGTCATTAGTCATTTGTTCTGATGCAAACACAAATTAACCACAAAAGCCAGGGTTTTTTTCATGCAATATTTTCAGTTTGAAAATCAGAATTATATCTTGGAAATATTCAGGTTAACATGAGGCATACTTGAATTTCCCGATAGTTGCTAGAAGTGTAAACAAAAGAAAGGAGAAAGTAACTACACAAAAACTACAAATTCACATAGTTATGTTTTGAAGTTCTGTGTTTTGTGTTTTGACTCTATAATCCCCATATTCCAAACATTTTAAGTTCAACAAATAATTTTAGTTACAAAGAATGAACAAAGAAAGACCAATATGATGTTTCACTTAACCACTAACTGCAAACAGATCATGAGCTATAAATATTAAGTTCTGTCAAACAGTGAAGGTAAGATCAGAAACCAACTAATACACAACAGCAGATAAAGAAACATTAATTAATTTTACTCACAGGAGCTCCAACATCACCTTGTGGCCCCTGGCTTCCAGTAATACCTGGAACACCTGGAGCACCAGGTATGCCCTACATGGAAAAAGAAAAAGAAAATAGTGGTGATGACAGTCAACATCTGTGAATCCTGATGAGAAAAAGTGCACAAAGCAGCCAGTACAGAACCAGTTCTGTCAGTCAAAGACTGGAGATGCTGAGAGAGAGGGCTGAGAAGTACCTGCTGCAGGAAAAAGAGCACCAAAAGCACAGCTCTGAGAAAGCACTTCAGAAAAATAACTTGGGTTGCTTTCTGGGGCTGGAAGGAATTGCTGAACCACTAAATCCTGTGATGTTAATACTGCGTTCAAGGGGCATGACTTGGAATGTTCTTTGTAAAAACCACAGGATGGCTTGGAGAATACTCAACACCATCAGCAGCTTCACCTAACATTTTACACCTATCCAGAAGTCATTAACTTTGCCCAGCTGCCCTAGCTGAGAAGGCTGACACTGATTCTGAAGGCAACATACATCTTACTTTGAAGGCTGAATGTGGACTCTACTGTCTTCCTCGATTTCTCTATGAGAGCACCTGCACTCACCTCCAGCCTCCAGACCAAGCAAAACGTGGCATTTCCCTTTAACCAGCAGTCCTAATTGGAATTTTTTACAAAAAGAAAGTCTTGTTTGAAATGTTAAGAACATTCATTTCCTCTGTATAGTGCAGCTACTTGCCTAAGAACAAGCTATCAATCTATTGACAGAATAACCCTCTGTCCTTCCCATGGGGGACATTTTTTCTGGAGCTAAGTAAGAGTGGAAAGAAATGACACCGGACAAGCAGTTGTCTGCCAACTCTGTGTGTCATGAGAAAATTAACTTCCCTTGGCCTTGGTCTATCCACTGTAGCCTAGATAACAGTGTGACCTATAATCCCCCCAAATCCTGCTGACTTTTACTGTAACGAATTCCATGGGCAATACTCACCATTGGGCCAGGAGGTCCTTGTGGGCCTGTGGGTCCATCTTTGCCAGGAAGGCCCTTTAAAGGAGAAATAAAGTCAATTTTATCAGCTTCTTATATGTACTTCATGAATCTGTTCTGTTTCATCTAGATTATATTATTTACTTTTTGCTTTCCTTTGTTGGTTTAGTTTTTGTTTGGGGTGGGTTTTGTTGGTATTTTTGTTTGTTATTTTAATTAATAACTGGTGGTAGTGGTTTCTTAGAAAAAATATTCCCTTATTTGCCCTGGTGAGGGCTTATTTCTGAAAAGGAACCATAGTGTCACCAATATTAAAAAAAAAAAAAAAACAAAACAAAACAGTTAGTGTCACAATACTTTTGAAATTAAAAGTAATGCAAAATTCTTCATACTGGCCATTTTCACCTCTGATTGAATTTCACTTAGAACACTTCTGTAAGGTAAATGAGAGGGTTTGCTGTCAAGCCTCTCTACCACAAGGTCACGTTTCTACATCTGTTCTCACTGATTCTAACTATTCACAGTCCCACTGATGAAGTGCTGAAAGATGGCAACTGAGAGTCAATCTCTCTGCCCAGCAAAACTGTACATATGTACTGACTATCACTGAGGTCCTGATTCAGGAAGCACTGGGAATGCTCATGTGGTTTACATTATGAACATGCCTCAGAGCTTCCAGAAATGGGAGCCAAAAACTAAAGATAACTTGGAAACTGGAAAGCAGGCAAATATCACAAAAAAAAAAAAAAAAGGACTGACCAGATGTAGAAGAAAATGCACCATTAATAAAGTATTCTTGCAAATTAAACAATATGCACACTTTGTATCCCTATGCTATAAAGCATGGGTTTCTGACCAGCCTTGTGACAAGGCAATTCTTTAATTAATACAGTACCTAAAATGGAAAAGTATGGTCTTGTCTCTGGTTCAAGACCACTTTGAAAGGTAGTTTAAGCTGGAAAGTGCTTGGTTTATTGCTTAAAGGTTTGAAAGTGTTTATGCTGACACACACAGTAAAGAACATTCCAGGCCTCAGTATCTCAGAGAGCTTTTTTGGTTTGTACTTTTTTTGAATCTTTATTTCTGACACACTTGTAGTAATGACTCCAGCATGAATTACTAGTTTTATGCTTTTCATAATTCAGCAACTATTATTCAAATCTGCAATCATATGGCATAAAAAAACTGGCTGGGGAATATTATCTGCCATGTACCTGGAAAGGTTTTTTTAAAATTCCACCAGAAGGGTGTTTTGATGATAAAATAAGCCACATAGTCAACTCAAATTATATGATGTCTGTGCATCCTTAGACTTGATAAGGAAATACTTTCCTATTTCACAGTGTAGCCATAATGTTCCTGAAGCTGCAAGGACCAAAGCAGCCCTCCTATCACAGTAAGAACTAAAGCAACTGTAACAGCTAAGTGGCATTGAAATAAAGACAGTAGTAGTATCTCTATCACAGTAGATTTAAGACATATACAGAAAAAGGTTGCAAGCCTAGCTCATACACATTTATCAGAAAAGTGTGTTCAGACTCCAAAACTGGTATTCCTAGAGGAAACACAGAATGGTATAAGGGAGGAACTTTGAAATGCATTGAAAATTATTAAATAGGGTTTCTAATATTCTCTGGAAGAAGCATTTAGTTGTGAACAATGTTTTGAAAAATTCAGTGATAGCTAATCACATTTTTTACAAAAATATGGAAGTCCCTAAAGGTAATGCAAACTAGACTTCTTTTTTTAACAGTAAAACCTTCAAGAAGAACGACACCTTCATATTTACAAGCATGTTTGACCTTTTAAAGCAAAGATGTAAAATCTGCATTTATTTTTGACCAGTTCTAAAGCAGGATGCAAACTGGTTGGACTCTTTTAAGGGCTTAATTTAACTATGAGTAGGGAAATATAGAGCTTTTCACAGACCTCCAGGATCTAAAGTGGATTCCCACCAATTTCTAAAGAAAAATAATGCTGTAGGTCCCTCCTTTCTCCCATCCCAGTCAAAGAGTAGAATTCACAGTATGATCAAAAATACATTTTCTTGGAAGATATTTCACAATTTCTTTATTCTGAGCAGTGTTTTTACTGTTGGCTGCTCAAGAATCACTTCCTGTCCATTCTCCTAAGGTTTATTTCTCTTGGCATTGTGTCTGTGTTGCCCACAGAAGATCACCTCCTACTGTATTTGCTAGAAGTGAAAACTGCTATATATAAATTAAGTCAAAGCGAAGCCTGACTCAAGAAAGAGTATGGCAACACCTATTCTCTCATGCAGGTAAAAGACTAAAGATACTTGTTTGTGCTGCCAGCGGGGTTTGAAGATGATGTTACTCAGACCATCTGATGGCCAGAATGGATCTGACACTCATTCTGAACTTGTGAGTAGTGCACAGAGATTAGTAAGTACCAGGAAATTGGCAGGAAGACTGGGAATGTATTTCTTCTGGCTCTTTCTCTCATTATTTTTGGTGTGTGTAATGTAGAAGAAAATAGAGCACTGTGAGAATTCACAAAGATGTATTCTGAGCACTGAAGCCTTAAAGATATTATTTAATCTCCCATTTATTGAATTCTCCTCCTTGCTTAACCATCTCTATTCCAAGGGGAATGACTAGAAGAATTACATAGCACAACAGCACTTTCTCTCTGTCACATCCAGGATATAAATGATTCTGTATAAAGCCACTGAATCTCCCCCATGTAGCTGCATGTCCAAGAGCAGGATGGTACAGATTTTTATGTGTGACCTAGGATGTAGATCCTAGAATCAAGATGTATATTATTTTGGCAAGTTAGCTCAAATCAAGACATACTTTGCTAATGGTATGAAAAAAAAAAAAGTTATGGAGAAACAGTGTTGCTCAGACAGGATTTTTATAAGTGATTTTATTCGCCAAAATACAAATGGCATCATGTGTAAACTCTCTACTCTGCTGAAGTCAGAACTGCTGCTGACACCATTATAAAGTCCTAAGCTTTCAGTAGCCTGGAATTTGTTTGGGGGACTTGTGGAGAGGTGAGTTTTCCAGTAGGACTAGATACTGGCAAAAACTTAACTGAAGCTACTGAGCCCAGGATTGAAAGAGTTTCTTGTAGGGCCTTTTAAAAAAAAAAACCTTGCAGCCTGGGACCCATGGCTGCCTGACCCAGAAAAAGCAGAATGTGTCACACGTGCAATTCAAACTCTATCTTTCAACATTAAATGCTTGGGAGTGTTCATGAAGAAACACAATCCGTTCTTTTTTAGCAAAACCTCTCTATACTGGTAGCTACAAACATGGGGCAGCAAGAGAGGACACCAGAGAACCACAGCTCCAGCCATAAAGTAAAAACAAATCATTTTCTATCTTACAAAATCTTTTATGACACTCTTTTATAACTGGAAGCGGATAAGAGGGGAGTGGACTGTTCCTCATGTGGAGTCTGAGATGTAGTTTTAAACCAGCTACCAGACAGGTATAAAATAGTATCATGTATATTCAGAATGTTTGCTTTATTATCAGAAAATGCATTTTTTTACTCTGATTCAAGCTTCACACAGTACTTTTATTACATCCCACTTTTTTTCATAGAGAGGGTATGTCATTATTAGAATGATCTTTTTATGAATTCACAAAATTGACAGGGCAGATGTTCTATTTCTTGATGAGACACTAAAACTCAAGAAAAAGCAAATAAACTAGGGACTAAAAAGCAGAAGTCCATAAATACAAAAAGAAACTTTACAGACTAAATGTTGAATTACAACATTAAAAGGGGAAAATACAAACCCTTTTCTCGACTGATTTCAAAAATAAAACCATAAAGTATGAACACTAGAAATCAAAAAAGGAAGAAAAAAGAACTGTAAAAGTGAAGTGATTCCAACTGCCAGTAACTGGAAGAAAAAAAAAAAAAAATCTTTATTCCAGGAGTTCATGAGTCTAATACCACAGTATACCCAGTTCAGCAAAGTTCTCAGAGATCTCCCAATAAATACCAGTCCCATGCATATCTCCCATTAAAATCACTGTGATTTAGCCATCTGTTTAAGGTCTTTACAGCACTGGTATCACTATAATTAAAACATTTAAATGATCAATAAATACAAAGGAGGAAGTGATAACTAAGCTAAGAATAACACAGAAAAAATCTCATTCTAGTAGTGTAATAGTTGCAGCTTGGCATCTTGGCTAACAGAAGGAAGCCCAACAAAAGAAACATTATACAAAAAGGCATTTTACTTCTCAGGAATTTTCCAGTTCCCCTTTGCTGCTGCAGTTATGCCCTTCAGAACTGTGCCTTTCTCAAGCGCTGGGTCTTCAAAGAGATTGCGGTGAAATAATTGGTTTGAATCTTCACCCATTAAAAGCAATTTTATGTTGTCATAACTTCACAGGAATCAAATGAGTTACAACACCATAAAATTAGTATAAGGTAATTATTTGTTGCCATAGAAACGATTACTGCAGGACAACATTGCATAAGGGTCACACAGAGACAATAACAGACCTAATTTTATGAGCTCTAGGCTGTTTATCCAGTTCCTGTGATTAACAACAGAAGAAAGGGAACACACATGAACAGAGCATTATTACCATATCTATAAAACCCAGCAATTTACGTAGTTGCCCTACCTTTTTATAGACAACACTGGGGTATTCTACAGAATAAGCACCACATGACCTTCCCAGGCTGTATCAAAAGCCTTTGTTGCATTAGCCTTCCTCGGCTTTTCTCTGGAATACCATCTCTCTGCAACAACATGCTGACTTCCACAGGGAGGAAAACTAGACCATTTCTGAACTGCTGACTGACATCAAGGCCTGTCTGAGGGCATCCACTGCTAAATATAAAGTCAGCTACAGAATAACAGAAAAACAAGTTTCCCTGAACTGCAAACCCCTCAATGTCCCTCATGATCAGGAAGGTAGAGGGAGGAGGCACATACCACTCACATGTACAGCATTTAGCACCAGGTCACCTCAACCTGTCCATGACCAAGATCAGACAGAACATGGGAAAAATCCAAATGTTCATCAGGCTCCAGGTCTTTATTAAACTGGAGATGAACAGGTGACACCAAGCTTGGGGCATTTAGGGGGAAATATGCCAACACAGCCAAAAAGAAGAAATTAAAAACATGCAAAAACAGAAGAAGACATCACAGTATTATAAGGTAGAAAAAAAGAATATATATGCCTTCATATTTCACCACAACTTAATTGAAAATTAGAAGGCTATTCATCCAATTAGTTTATTCATCGGATGATAAAGTGTAAATCCTAAGAAAATTTTCTTTTCTTGATTTTTAGAGAAAAAAAGCACATCTATATATCATCCAAATTCTACAGTAACTTCAGTAGATTTACTTCTAGACATAAAGATATACCAATGTTTAAATTCATAATAGTGAGTTCAAGTACATATTTTGCTACAGGGATTGGGTTTTTTATAACAAGGTCTCAAGGTAATGCCAGAAAATCAAAGAAGGTCCAGATTTCTCTAAAGCTCAAGTTACATTAACATACCCAAAAAAAGGATCATGAATATGTAAATCTTGTTCAAATGAAACTGAAAAGTCATATTTAATAATGAACTTCTGCTGCAGACAGAAACCTAGTACTATGCTAACAATCTTTCTTGTGCGTGACTAACAACAAAACAAAAGTCTCTGTAAGGAGACAAGGAGGAGGACATGTATTTAACTGCAGAAATGAATATGTATTTTTTTATTGGTTCCCAGATAGACTGCAAGTATCTTCAGTTGCTTTACCAGGAGCAGAGTAAGGTTGAGTAAATTTTGGTATTATCCTTCACCTTCACCTTTTCCTGTTGTCAACAGTTTCTACAGGTTTGGTTCTAACTTCTAATCTTGAATTCCTTGTAGTTGTCTCTGTTACTCATTAATTAGCTAGAAAGCCAACTTGTATCATTGCATTGAATTGCATACTAATTATGTACCATTTAACAACCACCTAATTTTAAACATATAAGCAAAGAGACTAATTAGCAGTGCTGAACACAAGACTTCTGCTTCTATCAAATGCATTGAGCACAGCCATCGTGGATGGTTCCCATCACTAGTCCAGTATTTCTCAACCCTCATCTAGCAGATGGAAGAATATCCACCCTGCTGTGCTAACTGGCACAGAAATATGGTCTCCAGAAATTATAAAGGTGACATGATATATCAACCACATAACGGGAAACATACCCATTATAGAATGGAAATAAAACACATGTAAAACATATTCATTTTACCTTACCCTTTGACCTTGAGCTCCATCTCTTCCGGGTGAACCTGATGCTCCTGGGACACCCTAAGAGTGGATCAAGGGAGAGCAAGTTGAGTTCAAATTAACAGAATCCAACTAAATAATTTTCCAGTGAAACAGTATGACATGCTTTTGAATAAATGTTTTGGATAAATGGAACTAGGTTCAAAAATGGGTGGGGCCATAAAAGATGCAGTGAAGAAGATATTTCTGTGAAACGAGATGGGTGAACAGACATCGTTAAAATGCACAGGCTTTGAGTCTACAGAGACCTGATTTCAGTGTTAAACAAGAAAATAACCAGTTCCTCAGGCCCCAGGTGAATTGGTCACTGCACACCAGCATACTCTGGATTCCTTCACTCTCTAAAGCTCTGTTCAATTCACCCCAATACCACATTTCTCAGCGGTTCAAACACGTGCCCTAAACTCAGAGTGATGTCAATT
Organism: Oxyruncus cristatus; assembly: GCA_013399855.1. Taxonomy (NCBI): domain Eukaryota; kingdom Metazoa; phylum Chordata; class Aves; order Passeriformes; family Cotingidae; genus Oxyruncus; species Oxyruncus cristatus. Next base: position 215,979 of record VXAY01006565.1, on the reverse strand, counting down.
CAACATTCAAACACAGCAAGAGACAGGTTAGACAATAACTTAGGGAATACCTGCAGGCCAGGAAAACCGAGATCTCCCTTCTCTCCCTTTTCACCTGGTGGTCCCTGCAAATTAAGAATCACACATAGTAAGCTGAATATATCGTTACTTTTCTATTTTTAGTAGTTCCTTTCATTTTCTTGTGAAAAAAATAACAAAGCAACCAATAAAAAAAGACTATCTTTCCTACTGAAAGCAAACACACAGACTCTTGTTTACAAAACTGCAAATGAATTTAAAAATACAGAAAATAAAACTCATTTTAAGAGAATTCAGAATTAACCTGACAAAACCATAGCCATTATATTAAAAGAAAAAAAAAAAAAGGTAGCTATTTTCTTTTCTCTTCAAAGGAATCTGTTTCACTTCAAGCCTCAGAAGTATTTCCTACAATGATGAAACTCAGGGATTTTCTATGCAAAATAGACATGTTTCTACATTACATATGCATGACAAAAAATATATTTTTCTAGATAATAAAGTAACTTTAATTAAATTTTATACAGAAAAAATTTCTCTAAGAAATAACTATCTTATAATTAAAGTCTTCTGTATTATTCTCTGATGCCAGCATCATCAAGAATGTACAGTTTTGGTAAATCATTGTATTATACAGCAGTACCATACAGACTGGATAAAAAGGAAAAAGTGTATTACAATGTAGTAAATTTGAAAAAAATCTAGCAGAAAAAGATGTGGTTCTACTACATTTCAAGGCTTGTGTGCACCCATCTACTGAGAAGTATATGAAACAAGGTAAGTGCTACCAATGTTTCTACCAATGTTTCTTTATGTTGAAATTCTGTGACTTATTTCACAACAGCATTGCAAACTCCAGGCCTAATCACATCCTCTGATGACAAACTTTGCAACATAATGAACATTGTTACTTAATTGGGCAGAGTTGGTGTTCTTGCTTGGGTACACCTTTCGAGTTACAACTGACCTGCAATGAGCAATACCCCAACCAGAAAAAGGTTTAACACTTTGGTTTGGTGCCATGTTACAACCCCCTCTGCAATTTTTTTTCCCTTGTCTCCAGGCTTGGTTGCTAATACCCAGGTCATATTGAACCTGAGATCAAATACTTTCAGCTGACTAAAAGTTCAGATCCAAATAAAAAACCAGAAATGTTGGCATTGAACCCACGTTCACGACAGGTCAAACCCACACCTGTGATTTCACCTCAAATATTGAAATTCAGATTCTGATCACAATACCCAAAGCTACTTCAGTCTAGTCTAAGATATTTGCTGTTTAAAACATCACAGGAAAGAAGCCTATTGATTTTTTAAGTCTCACTGGAAGCCCTTGAATAGAAAGTCCACTGGGTCCTTGTGGTCCTGGAGGTCCTTGCGGTCCAGGAACACCAATTTCACCTCGAGGTCCATCTGGTCCCTAAAGCAGTACAGGACATACGTTAAACTGTTATCATATGGACAAAGGCAGCTTCTGTTTGAAGAATTAAATACCAATAGATTCAAAAACATCTGAAATATGAATTAATATCTGATTGAGGGTTAGGGTTCAATTTAAAACTGCCTGGGTCCTTTATAAATACTAAAAAAAAAAATTATTATTTATGCTGCAAAAGCAGAGTTCTGAATTTTATATGTTTCATCAGGGAACAAACAGGACAGGCAATTGTTATGAAAAGAGCCACACCAAACGCCAATGGCATTTCACTATGTTTTTTCCTCAACAACACCACAGACAATCTGGAATTAATTCCAAGGCTGACATGCAGCAGAGATAAAGCAAGAACCTGTACATCTATCAAATGTAGAGTGCTGTACAAAGTACCTTTGGACCTGGATCACCACGATGACCTTTGGCACCTCTGACACCTGGACCACCCTGTGAAGCAAAAGCACAGCACTCACTGAAAACCAAAAGTCTCAAAAACGAAATCCAGAGAAGCTCAAGCAGTTTTTTCCTGTTCCTGAAACAGCATTCAAGAATCAGTAAATATCCTGTTGCTATCCCTCCACTGCGGTAATTAAACTGAGAACATACTTGAGTATGGCCATACACAGGAACAGATTTAAACACAGATGTGACTGCTTTCTGGAGCCAAGAATGCACACCACGTAAGCATGAAAATAACACTGAAAGCTACAATATGGATGGAAATGTGGTCACGGGTTCCCTTCCAGTTGCTGAAGCCTCCTGCACATATGTCTGTTCTCACCCAAATCATATTGTCAAAGGCTGAGTTTCCAGAAAGGCCAAGAGCATTCTGGTTTTTATCAGAAACAGTGTGGCCGGCAGGACTAGCGCAGTGATCATCCCCCTCTATTTGGCACTGATGAGGCTGCACCTCGAATCCTGGGTTCAGTTCTAGGCCCCTCACTACAAGGACATTGTGGGGCTGAAGTGGGTCCAGAAAAGGGCAGTGGAGCTGGTGAAGGGTCGGGAGAACAAGTCTTATGAGGACCAGCTGAGGGAGTGGGGTTGTTCAGCCTGGAGCTCAGGGGGCACCTTATCACTCTCTGCCTGAAAGGAGGTTATAGCCAGGTGAGGGTCGGTCTCTTCCCCCAGGTAACAAGTGACAGAGCTCGAGGAAATGGCTTCAAGTTGCACCAGGGGAGGCATAGATTGGATATTAGGAAAACTTCTTCATGGAAAGAGTTATGAAGAATTGGAACAGACTGTGCAGGGAAGTGCTGGAGTCACCATCCCTGGGGGTATTTAAAAGATGTGTAGATGTGGCACTTGGGGAAATGGCTTAGTGGTGGACTTGGCAGTGCTGGGTTAATGGCTGGACTCATACCTCTTAAAGGTCTTTTCCAACCTAAACAGTTCTATAATTCTTTGATTCTAATGACTCAGGAGTATTTTTCAGCAAGTATAACTCCAGAATCTACTAGATCTACCATGGTTTAATTTAGAGCTACTCTTAGGTGAAATGCTCTTTTGGTCATTTTTCTCTTTTTTGCTTTCTTCAGTAATGCTTACATCTGTTCATCATTTATTAACCAACTGTTGCCTTTTTTATTAGTACCATCTGAGACACTGGAGTAGCATATATCTATGGACGGCTGCCATGAATGTGTTTTGCAAAAATATGCTGCATGTGCTTTCTGTTCTAGGACAGCATAAATATTTTTTTTCAGTTTTTTTCATATCAATTTCCCTCTTCTCCCACCTGAGCATATTGCTTAACCTACTGGAGTATGAGCTTTATGGGTATTCTGCCCTTCTTTGTACTGAAAAAGGATCTTGTACAACTAGACACCATTACTGAACAGCATTCTATAGAGGCTACAGTAAGTACTTACAAAAATAACAGCAGTTAAAGTAGAGACACAAAAATACGTAATATCTGTGAGACCTTAAATACGAACGCAAATAACAGAAATGTTTGGAAATATTAGAGTACTCTTGCTCTTCAATAAAGGTATCTTCACATGTGTGATCACAGAGGGGTTTTCCACTGCCCCTTTCAGCTTCCTCAGTCTTACTGCTTCCATCCCACAGGTCTATGGCCACAACCACAGCCAGCTCCCACCCTTTAAAATCTCATCCCATGCCCTCCACAGAACCACATCTCAATTGCCAGTTCCAAAATCCCAGGCACTTGTATTTCTACATTCCAGCCCAGTAGCTCCCTCTGTCCTTTCTCCTGCCTCTGCCTTCCTCCTGAGATTACTCTCTCCAAGATTAAAAATTCCTAAGCACAACAACTGCAACTTTTTAACATAAGCAAAACCACAGAGTTTTCTCCCATTTTGTTCTCAGAAACAGACTGCACTTTTACTAAGAATATATACTTAAAACCAGCCTGATGCTGAGACATTAAATCATACACTTTCAGATCCATGCTGAAGTTGATACATTTATCCATGTGCTGAACCCAGCAACCTCTGCTTGGTAAAAGTACAAATTTCAGAAGAGCATTTATTTAAGATGAAAACACCAGAAGAGCCCCCCTCAGTTTTCTCATAAACTTGTTTTGGTGGTTATTTCCCAGCACTACTAAGCTTGTGTGACTAATTTCAAATTTTTCATTTCTTCTGCCACTTCTTCTAGCCAAATATTCCTGTTACGCCTTTTTCCCTTACTTTGAGCCAGTGCCCTCCCAGAAACAGCCTTAATCAATAGTTATCAAGATACCTCCTTACTCCTTTTTAATAGTCAAAACCTGTGAAGCACTGAAAGCTATTTCTTGCAATTAAACTTTTGCAATCCTCCAATATTTTTATTTCACCTTCTTCAGTTCTGCAGCACTCCTTATAAATGCAGGCATTGGTTTTGTGTGATATCTTATTTATACTTTTTGTTGGGAATTTCAGACAGCAGTATCAAATTCTGGCAAAGATGAAACCATAAAAACGGTATCCTATCATGAAAATTGCCAGATAATATTAACTCTAAACAACTCTTTGTCTTACCCAAAATGACCCGCTTCTAAAAGCCTAGAAAATCTTTCCAGAGTTACCATCCCAAACAAATGGAAGCCTTTTCTTTGGAGTCTCTTTAGCCTAATGTCTAAAACTGGCTACATGGTAGAATCCTGATCTCTTAAACAGAAAAATCCTTGGCTTAGAAAAAAGTCACATGACATTTTAACAACTTAGAGCACTATTGACCAGACATAGCACATGTGACTTTCTGACTTCTGGTTGGCACAGAGATGGATAATGACTTTATTCTTTTGCTCTGCTTTTTCTTAGGCCTCGTACATCTTTTTTTCCAGAGCTATGCCATCTAACTGTCTGGCAAAAAAGCATCACTTCATCACACACTGCCTTGGCAGTGATTTTTCGGCTTGATTTTAAGCCTCCTCTTGCATGGCACTATGCTATTCAAAACATTGTTAATCCTAAATGTAATATATAGATGTACATTATTTTACTGCTGGGTTAAGCTTTAGTGATTCCTGATTCATGTATCTTTTGAAGTATAGTAATACACATCTTTCCAGTCAAATAATTTTCAAACAGTTTTCATTTTACTGTGAAATGTCAAACTACTCAATTTCAGTGGCATTTTTATATGAATTATCTGTCTTTGTCAAAGAACACAAATTGGATGCTAAGATACAGAAATTAAAACTTTAATCCACACTTGATTTATAACCTACATTTAAATAGGAGAACAGAACAATTTTTCCTTGTTCAAGACACGCCTCTTCCGTGAATTTTCTCCTGAATTCCTTTTCAGGTTTTTGTACCAGAGCTTGAAGAACCATTCTTGCAGAAAGACTAACCTCTGAGCTGTTAGCAGGACTGACGCCTGCTAGGATCAACAACATGAATGTCTTATATGTGAGTTAATTTTGTTGTTAAACATGTATCTCATGTAATTAGTGTACTTTAACATTTTCCTTTGCATTTTTCACTACCTCTTTCATTTCAAAACATGCTCTTGGAGCACACAGGACTCAGTATGAGCAGAGAAACACACTGCTCAAACTTTTCACAAGAGAGGCTCATCTCAAACTGCCTTAGCAGGCAGCCCTAAGATGCCAATCAGAGTTAAAAACCTAGCTGTAAAAAAAGAAACCACGTGATCATTCTGTCCCAGTTATGATTCTTCTTTAACCAAACCGGTAACAGGCCATTGTAAACAGAGGCTGCAACTTTTCTAAATTGATAAAAATCAGCCCTGGAATGTGAGACTGAGTTCTCAAAATTTAGGGACCTGTATTTCCATGTCTTATACATTGAGTTTCCACAAGTTTCCAAGAAAGGAGATTTGTTCCACATTTCAAAGATACTACACTGAGATGGAAGGAAAGTGAAATAACTGGCTTCTAGAGGAGACTATCTTGTTCCACTGGTTATACGAGGAACTTAGATACACACTTAATATTTACACAGTAAACACTTAATGAGTGCTATTACAAGAACATGAGAAAGTAAAGGTAAAAGTTGTGCCAGTGTGCATTTCATCATTCACTGGAAAGCTAGAAAAAATTTTAATTCAGCTTTCACCAAAAGCAGATCATTTCATCCTGTCTTCCCTTCAGGGCTTTTGGGTACCTCTCTGCCTCTAGGAGGTCTCAGAAGAACCTACACCTACAGTTGTGCTTTCCAATCAATATTGTACTTAGGTAGGGCTTTTAAGACAGAAGAGTCTTCTTTCATCACATCCCATACAAGTGGCATTGTCATACCCCGTATCTTTAATTCATAAGAATACTGTAAACTGAGCATTTCAAAAGGTGAATTCCAAGCTACACTGAATACACATATATTACAGTAGACAGACAGCAGGTGATTAAAAATTCGAAAATAAATGGGACTACCTATGACATATCTACTTATGCTACAGAAAGGTAACAGGGTTCGAGGTCTGAAGAATACCCCAACTGCTTCAGGTCTTGACTAAACCACTAAAAACTCGACTGACTGACAGTGTAGAAGGGTTTTTTTACAGCCTAATACTTGCCATCTTCGCTATAAATTGAATATAATTCTATCTCTTCACTAACACTTAAAACCCTAATTTAACCTTATTAGTTTTATAATGGCAGTATATTCACATGTTTTGGAATAAAGGTGGCCAGTGGACTATTTAATACAGTTCACTAAAAACCTGAATAAAACCTTACCGGTGGTCCAGGAGGTCCAAGAGGACCCTTATTGGCTTCTGAACAGGAGCAAGCATGAGGAAGGGCAGGGCAGTTTTCCTCATCTCTCTAGGGAAAAATTAAGATAGGAGAAGAATGATATCAAAGACTTCAGAAGTTAGGGATTTTATGAATCTAAGACAAAGTACTGTGTGGATGCCTCAAAAGCATCTACTTGATTTTGAAACACGTATGTCATTGGCTTCCACTAGGACACATAATCCAAGCAGACCTGGGCTTGTTTTGAAAACACGTAATCATCCATTTCAAGTAGAACATTTACTCAGTAAAGGGGAAAGTAAAAGGTAAATTCTACAGTTATTGAAAGAGGTTTCTTACCAAGCCAGGAAGCTCACAGCACTTGTCTCGATTGGCCCACGAGGTAGCACAAACAATGTCAAACATCTGTAACTGCAGCTGTTTTAAAACAAGGGTGATGTACAAAATGACTGCCAGGTGTAAGAGCAGTGCAGAACAGACCTATCAGCAAGCAAAGCTAACTTGTTTTAAGCACTCAGATTAGACAGAGGAGAGGCTATTTGAGCAGCAAGCCACAAATACCTCACTTAAATGGCAAATCCACTGCTTTTACCAAATGTGTGTTCTAACCAAGTCATCTGAACCATCAGACATTACATGAATTGAACAAGCTGTTCAAGGTTAATTCCTGCACTTTTTGGATTATCTCCCACTCCTTGATTAAATTTCTGATTTTGCACAAGGTTGCCTCCCAATAGTTTTTATATAGCAAAGGAGGCATCAAGAATGAGGCAAAAGAGAGCTCAGCTTGTCAAAACTGAGTAATTCCTCTTAACCCACTGGTCTGCTGATCAGGTTTTATCTGGGGCAAGGTCTCCGATAGCCTATTACTTACACTGGAGCTGAGCCACAGATAATATTTATATTTTTCTCCAGTTTAATTTTACTTTAGAATATGCCCTCTCCTATCCTTACTATCCCCAGGCCAACAGCAGTTTAATGATGGTGAAAAGCTTGTTCAACATGTGACAACATTGGGCAGAAAGTTTCCATCACAGGTCTGGGAACATGGTTTGAACAAGAATTTAATCTGTAAGAACACACACATATGCTAAAAATAGTGGCTGCTAGATACTCAGAAACAATATACTAAATAGGGCTCAGTGGTAAAACCAATTGTCTCCTTTTACAGTCTTGACTGAATAAAGTGGTCTAGATAGAGAAGCTTCTGTTACTATTTCTATTCTTTTTCCATGCCTTGTTTATATGCATATTGAATAGAGAGGGGAATGGAACAGAACATCCCATTAAATTAACCCCACATGCTAAAAAACTGGAGGAGCTCCTAGAGATAGAACTCTGTTTGGTTTTGCTCCCATTATTATTTGCAGTGGCGTTATTTTAAGACCAGAAGAGAGGAATGAATTTAAAGATTTCTTAAAACCGTATTGGTTTTAAATCTCTTTAAATGAACTACATATGTGCACCTTTGGTTTTGTCTCATTCTTTTTCTTATATAGGTCAAATACTGTATTTTGAATAAAGGCATACTTTCACATAAATAGACATTCTCCTCACCTTTCAGCAGATTAGCTGGTTTGCAGATTTGCTGTACTACTGATGCAGACCCACAGGAGCTGGCCTCATGTTAAACACCTCAGAGAGCTGAAGTGCAGCACGAAGGGCAGCTTTCGGACCCTTGGTTTGGGTCCACAGAGATCCACCCTCAGTCCAGCAAGCCTGTGTCCCTGTCTATGTCAAATGCAAGCTGGCTTCCTGCAGAGCCACTTAAGATGCCTCCCTCCTTGCTACACATCCCTAAGGTACCCACTCCAGGAGGACTCCTTAGCTTGTGAACATGCACAGACACACTGCTCTGGGACTCAGAATGACTCTGGGCTTTTGCATGATACTGCACTTAAGCAAAGAAGACATCCCAGAAAGGGGTGCAGCAACACCTGAGCTGGTTGTGCAGAAAGCAGCTTGGGTTCAGAAGTTAGGTCGTGTTGCCATTTTCTCCCATAACCCAGTCTCTCCCAAGCTATTCCGTTACCCTGAACAATGGAAGGCTGACAGTACTGGCTGAATTTGTACCGTCCCACACAGGCGTGTATATGCATTCATTTTCTCTGGACTAGACAATCTAGAGAACCATAGAGATAAAATATGTTGTTGTAAATTAAAGAGCAAACAGACATTTTCTGAATTGCTGTATTCACTAATCAAATACTGAATGATATGGTATTCTTATTTTAAAATATTTTGTGGGTTGTTCTGAATCAAGCTAAACAACAAAACAAAGCTTTCTTTGCTACTGTTAAACATTTATTTATAATTCTCTGTATTCATAGTGATTTTGCTTTCTAAATATCCAGGCCTCCAAGCAGAATCAGTAAAATGAGATGGAAAAGTCTACCTGTCATCATCTAACAAAGCTACAGCTCTGCAAAGATTTTTCAACAGCAGACCACATTAGGCATTACTTTTTTAACAGTACAGATACATGGAGGCAAAAAAGATAAATTTAAAAAAGGAGGAAATATCAATAAAGTTTGGGAATTGCAAAAGAGCAACCTTTTAAAGCTGGACTTTTCATTAAATCTCACTGAAGGAATAAAAAACATTACTTGCTGCATGTCACAGTCAGGTTTCATTGCTCTGGCTAGCTGGAATGTCTAATCCAGAGAAGCCTCACTATTCAGGGATGTTGAAAGAGTTAGGCACCTTTAGTCTAATGCTCTTTTTGCCTTATCTATCTCTATTTCTGCCTGTTCATTTTACTGTTGCAAACCATATGCATAATTGGGAAAAAAACTCTGGTACAATTACATTCTCTCAAAATTGAAATGTTTGGCAAAATTTAGGTGATTCCACTATATTCATTTAATTAAAAAATACACTAAAAACATTCCAACAATGCTAAACATGTGAATACAGCTAGAACAAAACATCCACAATTGTATTCCAAAATAACTACCTGCATGTTTGTAAGGTCTGTAATAAGCATCTCTAAAACTAAGAAGTCTACTTGTTCTGAGAAGAACCTCTATCCTCCCTCCTACTAGAGTCCTTTGATGTCCTTCAATTTTTGGGGCAGGAAACCAACTCATTTGTGCCTTAAAAATGACTATTCACAGAAGTCCTACTCAACATGAATAAATTGTGCAGAATGGAGACTTTAAAGAATGGTATTTGGGTGCTTTCTTGATTTGCTTGTAATTTGGTATATGTAGTAATACCCAAAGACAGCTGAACACTACTATAAAGAATTTTCATCCTCAGCTACATATTTTTAGTCCCCCATGAATTTTACAGTTCATTTGAACAAAATCAAATTTTTCAGTGAGTGGGCAGTCTGACTTTTCTTTTATAGATTCTTAGGTTCTAACAAAAGATACCATTTCTTTTCACTTCTTTACAAAGCCTTCTCTAATTCCAAGATTTCCTAAGTCTGCCCTTTTCTGTTTCTATTGGAATGTGACTACAAGGGTTTCTCTATGTAATTGTCTTTACAGGCTTCACATAATAATTATCCCTAAGTTTGAGGGTTAAAAGCACTTTTTTTTTTTTTGTACAGAGATATATTCTGAAGGCTTGTTTTTTACTTAACAAGAGTATTTTCATATATTAACAAGTACATACATTTTTGAAACCTCATTCCTATTCAAATCAAGCCTTGAGTTCAAGGTTCATATTCTCTGCTAACCTCATTCTAGGGTCAAGAAAGTATCACACAACAAAAAAGTCAAAACCCCAAACAAATATTCTTTAAGACATCTGAAACAAAATGGAAAGACTCCCATTGATTGTCATGCAAACAGAATAATCAATTACTTCTTCTAGGAGAATAATGTCAGAGGAATGAAAGAGGACTTAACCTTTTAGAGGAGATTCTTCACATTTAAGTTTTTTTATATTATAAAAGAGCTAGATATGCTCAGATGAGAGCTTTTGCTTTTGGGGTCTGTGCCAAACTAGTTCAATTATTTAATTGAACAGACACTGAGCTAGGGGACAAAGAGAAAGTAAGAGGGAATAAAAGACATGGGAAATAGTTATCACTCAAAACAAAGTTTAAATGATTCCAGGCAAAGGAGTTACACATTGTATTACTCTATGTAATGAAATCTGGAACACAAGTCATATCTGAATGTATCAACTGTGTTTACATATGTGTTTGAGAATAGCATTTGAACAATTATGATCTTGTGATTTCATTTATTAAAATAATCAAAAATGGATTTTGCAGAATGTCTGAAATGCTGGAACTTTACTATTTAAAATATGACTTCACTTGGCTTCAAACTAAAACTAATTGCAAAGATCCCAAGCAGTTTTCTTTAGGATATTTTAAATATTTAAAGAATTGTTACTGTTCTACTCACTGGTGCAGAGTTGTCTCTTGGTCCTCTGGATCTCACCATTCTCCCCAGCACTTCTATGCCATCAGAACTAATATTCCCTGCTGCATTGATGGTCTTCTCACTCACTTGCTTGCAGTCAATAATTATCTTGGCTGTAGTCTTGCTGATAACAACATGCAGCTAAGCAAAAGAAAAGATACTTTAAGATACACAGGAGCATGTGGGATATGTGTGTTCTTTCCTGGGATAAGGGAAGCATTTTTTGAAATGAGTTCCTAACTCCATGTTTGCTAATGAAACTCAATCATCCATAGCAAATAACCTAGATGACCTCTAGACGTCCCTTCCAACCCAAATTAGTCTTTGATTCTAATCTGTTTATGGAATTCAGTTAATTTTTCTACTTATGGAATATCTGCATACAAATTGTCAATTTACAGAATTTAGTCAGTTAGAAAATAATTTATCCCCAACAAAAGATCTACACAATGTTCATATAAAACTCAGATCCCATAGAACTCTTGATTTCTGTGGTCAGTAATAATTCCTGGACCTTGTATGATCCTGCTATCAAGAACTGGATTTCGCCAATACATCCTTTATAGCCAGCGACTTGCATAAGCCAAAAATAAGCAGTAAAATTTAGTTTGTAAATTTTACATTAACTAAGCAGCAAAAGCTGTCATAGTGAAGTTTTACACTGAAAAAAATCAAATTGCAGATGACACCAAGCTAGGGGGGGAGTGTCGATCAGCTGGAAGGCAGGAGGGCTCTGCAGAGGGACCTGGACAGACTGGAGAGCTGGGCTGATTCCAACGGGATGAGGTTCAACAAAGCCAAGTGCCGGGTCCTGCACTTTGGCCACAACAACCCCCTGCAGCGCTACAAGCTGGGCACAGAGTGGCTGGAGAGCAGCCAGGCAGAAAGGGATCTGGAGGTGCTGATTGACAGGAAGCTGAACATGAGCCAGAGTGTGCCCAGGTGGGCAAGAAGGCCAATGGCATCCTGGCCTGTATCAGGAGCAGTGTGGCCAGCAGGAACAGGGAGGTGATTCTGTCCTTGTACTCAGCACTGGTGAGGCCACACCTGGAGTGCTGTGTCCAGTTCTGGGCCCCTCAGTTCAGGAAGGAGATTGAGGTGCTGGAGCAGGTCCAGAGAAGAGCAACCAGGCTGGTGAAGGGACTTGAGCACAAGTCCTGTGAGGAGAGGCTGAGGGAGCTGGGGTTGTTTAGCCTGGAGAAGGCTCAGGGGAGACCTCATCGCTCTCTACAACTACCTGAAAGGAGGTTGTAGCCAGGTGGGGGTTGGTCTCCTCTCCCAGGCAACCAGCAGTAAGACAAGAGGGCATGGTCTTAAGCTCTTCCAGGGAAGATTTAGGTTGGGTATTAGGAAGAAGTTCTTTACAGAGAGGGTAATCAGCCATTGGAATGGGCTGCCCAGGGAGGTGGTGGATTCTCCATCCCTGAAGGTTTTTAAGATGAGACTGGATGTGGCACTCCGTGCCATGGTCTGGTAACCACAGTGGTAGTGGATCAAGAGTTGGACTTGATGATCTCCGAGGTCCTTTCCAACCTGTGTGATTCTGTGATTCTGTGTGAAATCACACCAAGTGCAGTATAGAAAAGCAGAACACAGTGACCACGTCCCTTCCTTCTGACTTGATAACATTCAGTGGTCCCTTCTGATTAGCAAAGCCACTCGCAGCAGAAAGAAGTAGTTACAATTGTTGTGTCACGAGCAATCTCTCAGTTAAGCGACGGAAAGAACAGTTTGGGGATGGGGTTAGGGTAGGAGGAGACCAGATGAACTGCTGGTAGAGATGTAGTATCTTCCTTATTCCAGTACACTACAAGGAGATCGGAGCCCGAGGTGAGAGAATGCCAAGAAGGAGTCCTGCTGTGTTCCAGGCTCAGCTGTAACTAAATAACTGAAAAGTTACTATAAATCTGCCTTGGTTGTGCCTTTCAAATGTGTTTGCAAAAATCATCATTCAAACATCAGAAAAATTCTTAAGAGGAGAATTTGCTAGAGACTCATATTCCTCCAAACCAAAGATTAAGAGTCAGAATTGTACACCAGCTCTCACCTACCTTCCCTTTCTTGCTCCATTGACTGAAAAGGAAGTACAGGACAGCTAATCTCTGTAAATACTATCCCTTAATTCACAGTCTCTTTTTGTTGTTTTTGGTTTGGGTTTTGTTTGTTTGTTTGTTTCAGAAAGGTACAAACATCAAGAATAAAAGTGAACAACAAAAGCACCCTTCACAACAAATACGTGCTACAATCCCAGCACTACTTCAACTGCTTTCAAAAAGAACATTACAAGTCCTCTTAACAGCCAAGAAAAGTTAAGTATGGCACAGCCCTTCAAATATGTTTAAAAATTATAACTTTGATGAAAAAAGGGTAATATTTTTTTTTGCTGGACTTTTTTATTTTGAATGACACTGAGAAACCAAATCTTAGAAGGAAATGCCAATTTATTTCGAAATTACTTTTCAAGGCAAATGTTTTTAAATGAACTCTCAAATACAGGCATAAGGCATGAGATGAAAATTGAACACATCAGCTTCATGATAAAAACTATGGATTTGATTAATGTTAATCCAATATTGCAAAGAGACTTACTGTAGTAAGGTAGGGGATACAAAATACGCTTCTTTTGGCACCAGTTGACTTCATGAAAGATGATTTCAAAACATGAAAAACTCCCAAACCTTTATTCAGAGTGGGTTTTTTCCATATTACAATTACTAACCTTATGAAAACTCCCATAAAACATCTTCCTTATTTCAGGACCTTCGAAAGTCACAGTCTGAAAGTCTCCTTTGTAGTCATAGTTAAAGAAAGTCAGAGTTTTACCACCATCTGTGTGAGATAGAAGTTAAGGGCTCTGTGTTAAAGAAAAGGCCTGATGTAAGATTTGAAAGAGTCAATTTTGTGTTTAACAAAGCAGACGAAAGATGACAGCTCAAATGACAGTAAAACACATTCATAAGTGATACACTGACCTGGAAGTAACAAATTATATCAGAGCAGTGTTCTCCCCTGGTTTGACAGGAATGACAGGCCAATAGTTATCTACCTCACCCATGTCTACCTGGTTGTACTCTCCCACTAATTCTCTGTGGGACTTGCACAAGAAAAACACATCCTCAAGCCAGCTAAATGCTCAATTCCCACCTATTTCAAGGTGACATACTGGCAGCTATGAAGAACAGTTATCAGAGTGCATCAGAGTGTAAATACGGAAACCCTCCAAATTATAAAACCTGTTTTACAATTGTGGAAGTCAAATCAATTAGAAATGAAATCACAGGTTAATGACTCCAAGGCTGGTATCCACCAGACTGCACTGCCTCTGTGTGTACCATACTTCGTGTACCACTGGCATATATCAAGACAGATTCAATTAGAATCAGATTCCGAGCACTGGAAATTTTAAAAGCAAATTAGTACCTCACATCAAATTTCACCTAGTATAGCTCTTTGAATTTCAGTATCATTCACCCCAGTTTAAAGCAGTTAACTCAAAATTTTACTCTAACTCCAAATTAAACTCAGTTAAACTGAATTTAAAAACCAAGCATTAGAGATTACCACCTTCCAGATTCAGGTAGTTTTTCTTGCAGCAGATTGGAACATTGGCAATAATAAATCTAGACACAGAATGAATCATTTGTACAGTTAAAGTCATTAAAAAACCCCACAAAATACGTACTATCTAAAATAACTCCAACCAGTGGTTCATATCCTTCATTTAAAATCTCCCAAAGAGCAAAGGGCTCCTGAGGTGTGTCAGGGAGTATACGAAAGAGAAACGTGATGGTGTAGTCAGAAGGGAGACCTTCAGGATGCAAATACCTGTAAGAGAAATAATGTCTTTTAAACTGAAACAACATTAAATCTGGTGATTTACTCATCAGATGTTCACTTGACATGTTTTTTATTACTCTGTATATTTCTTCTGAAATCAAAACTGAGAAGGGTTATGAAAAGTGTTTACAAAATCTACTTGGCAACTACTAAAAGAATACTTTTGAAGAAAATAAGTTATCCTTTCCCTTTAAATTTACAAAATTGTCCTTAATTATTAACATTTCTTTTAATTTGAAGATGAAATCAGAGGATTGCAGCAGTTGGAAATAAAGCTAAAATTAATAACATTAAAAGCTTTTAAAATACAGTAGCCACTCTCAAGATCTTTGCACTTGACTGATTCAATAGACAATGAAAATGGAAATTGCTTAGAAGAGTGACCTCAATAGACATGCCCTTTGTCATTAAACCATTACAAATGGATTAAATCAGGAGTGACAGACTGTTAAAGGAAGTTTTATAAAATATAGGGAATGGAGCTTATATGTTTCAAAGCCAATGCATAGGAAAGTGAAGTCAAAACAGAACACATACAGAAATACAATCTGGTTTCCTAGAATTTTTGTGGAAGAGAGAAGAAATCCATGATATAAAAGAAGTATGTTATTTTACATCATTTCCAAAAATTTGTTATTTAGTACTTCCAAATTAATTTAACCTTTTCCTGTCAAATCCCAAAGTGGGATATTTGGACAAGTGTCTGAGTCAACTGACTGTATTTTAAAATGTTAATTAGTCTGATTCCTTAAAATCATAACAAAGGAATCTTAAAGAAGCCTGAAGAAGTTATTTAAATGATTTCTTTTCCCTAAATATATCCCATTCCTTCTAAAGTGCTTCTGGAACATATAAGATGTATAGATATGAATCATGCTGAAAAGGGAGTCAAATGTGATATATAATCAATATATTCTGCACAGAGTCAGTAGACAATCAAATGTGATATTACACTGCCCAGTTCACATAGAGAAAGAGAGAGAAGTCAAAAGGTAAAAGAAAAAAGCCTTACAGTGTGTCCATTGTACAAGAATGAAAGACAATTCAGTAAGCAGGGTGGGTCAAACACAAGGTTTGGGGATTCAGAGCTCGAAAAGGAGAATAACATTAATGACATTCAGTGCATAAATGAGACGACAAAGCCAAGTGGTATTATTCAGACATACCTGTAGATCATCAAGAGAAAGGTGTTCTCTGAACCATGAAAAGAGTGAAAGCCTATGAAGCAGTAAGACTGGGCTGGGGTGGCAGGTAGAGAATAGCATATAAATGCAGCAGATCCAATTAGGAAGAAGCAGAAAGGGAAAAAGAAGTGAGAAATGCTAATCCCTTGACATCTCAGTCCATGTGGGCCCAGGGGGAAACAAAACATGCAGAATATGAAACAGCCCCAAGAGCTCCAACTGGGACACAACAGGACAATCACACAAAAAGACTGATATGATATCTAATATAAACCTTCAATTAAATTTCCCACTGATTCTCTTTTTTATTTATCTCAGCTAAAGAATACTTGTTGTTACATCTTCCCATGTATAATCCAGCAGAGCCACTGCTTTTCTCTGGTGCCACTTAATACGAAGTGGGGGACTGGACCGAGAGGAACGAAACACAACGTACACACTGTTCATAGAAGAAACAGAGTTTCCGTAACTTCCTCTTTGATGAATGACTGTAAAAGTTCAGTGGGAGGATTCCTCATTGCCTCCTCCATAACCCTCCCACGATACAGTCCTTGTGACTGAAATATGTCCCTCCTCCCAGGAAGGTACTAGATGGAGTTCACACAGACTCACTTCAGCATAAGGGGATAATCTTCCTTTGTAACCAACGAATGGGCATAGACTGAACTAAAAGTGACCAAGGACAGCTAAAGCAGGTTCTCATTCAGACCCTCACTTCAAAGTCATTCTGAACTGCATGAGACTTCGGCCTGCATTCTATTTCACAAAGTACTAACACTGGAATCTGCCCAGACCTATGCCTGCATGAAATTGGTGGGTGCTACACTGGCACAAGCCTGAAACTGGCTCATGTGGAAAACCCAGAATAGCCAGTGGGCTTACCTACTTTTACCTGCATTTCCTGGTCTTGAATTAAACTGATTGAGGGCTCAGGACACCAAACACTCTTTCTATTCATCAGTATAACACAGATGTACACTAGTGCCTCTGCTCTTCTGACCTAAAAACACTAGTCCCTGAAATGAATAATTGTGAGTATTTATATGTTAACACATACTTGGTAGGCTGTGACACCAAGGCATCCTTGTGCAGTCTGTAACATGGGTAAACATTAAATGTACCAGGTTCCATTGAAACCCCTTCCACAGCGGAAAACTCCTTTTCAACCAAACCAAACATTTCCATCATTTTAAATCCTGGAAGGTATGAAAACATATATGTTATTAATTTAAATTTTTTCTGCATTACAGTAAACAAACAAACAAAGAAAAAGACAAAGCCAGTTGTATCAAAGAGTTTCATTCACCGACTGTTTAATACCTGTTAGCATGAAGGGAAATTTATTGCCTAATATTGTGAAAATCACATAATGAAAATGATTCCATAAATCAGAAACAAAAGTTAACACAAATATACTGTACCTGCAAAATTATTGCCATCTTTAACTACCAATGGGCAGGCTGGAAAAGAAGAAAAAATATATTTAAGGATACAAGAGATGTCCTGCTGGGTCAGAACAATGATTCACTCAGCCCTGTACCCAGTACTCCATCCCCAAGAGCAGCAAAAAGAGATGCTGTTTAGGAAGGGCATGCAAACCTGGCCACCTGGCCACTCCCTTCAGTTGATACTCCTCAGGATCCACAAGGGTTGTAGCAAAGATATTAAGGGGTATATTATATCCTATGTGCTCCATATAATATCCTATTATGGATTTCTCGTCCATGACTTTGTCTAATCCCTCTAAGAAACTGCCTTCACAACCTCTTCAACAAATTCAGATTTGTTGAAAAAAGGCAACAAATTCACTGTCTGCTGCATAAAAAAAAAAAAAAAAAGTCTTATATTGGATTTTAACCAACTGTTTCCTAATTCTCCTTTTGTGAGCTTCTCCAGCCTAACCCCATCTCAAGTTCAATTATTACAGCTGGCATTCTCTGTACCTTTTCAAACTCCACAGTAGCTTTCATAAGCAAGAGAGACTAGAATTGCACACAGTCCTTAAGATGTGTGCACATATCTTAAATATAAACCAGGCTTACAGCTATTTTTCTTTTGGCAGGGAACAGCACACACTATAACCTCTTTCAGAAAAGGTGCCCTGGAAAATCAATAAGCCTAGAAGCAGCATGTCAACCAAATACAGCACCCCAGGACACTTGTATTTGAAAATCACTTTTAGAATACAAGCGCAAGTGACCAGTAAGTGCTACTGTTGAGTATTCTCAAGGCTCAACATTCTCTCTATGGTCAAAATCTCAGAACTGATGGTTCAAAAGCAACATTTTTTGTGCTTACCAGCTCTGATAACACAGAGTCTCATGATAACTCACAGCCCTGTGCACAAGAACTCCTCACAATCACAAATTATTCACATCAGCTGTACACTGCCTCCTTCCTGGCTTATAAACAAGGAAATATATTGTGGGCACACACCTAAAAGCATATGAATTATTGACCTCTAACCATGAGGTGCTGCTCTAGAATGTATTTCCCTTAATTTTCATAAAGAGTTTGAAATGGCTTTTTTGCAGATTTCAGAGTTTGGGTGTGTTTTATGCTTTTCCTCAGGTTACAACTCAGCTACTTTCTCTCATAATACAAACATGAATGATTGGCTCTCCATTGACAAATTAATCATGTGACTTGAGTACTAATGAATATAGCTAACTCTTACAGAGGGTTAAAGTAGCCCAGAAAATAAAATATGTTAACCTTTTATGATTCTGAACTATATTTCACATCTGAAATAAATTTTTGACAACCAATGGCTTCATTCTGGATTTACAGCTAACAACCATTAATTATTTCAAAGTCACAACACCTTCATTTCCTTAAACTTTTACAGAAATAACATTAGAATTATAACATCAGCAGTAAATTATATTAAAAATATCAAGAATACCTCATAATGGAAAATTATCAGTTATAAACCCCCCAATGTTTCACAGTTATTTTAGAAGCAAACAGAAATCAAAGTGGCTAACTTGCTGATGCAGTTTCACAAACGAAAGTGATCAGCTCATCTTCAATCTTTGCAAAGGCATCAAAGTCATCCACAAAGAAGACGTGTCTTTCACTCGGCTTGCTGCCAATATTCACTAACTCTGAATAGTCGGCATCAGCTACTCCAATAGCAAAAAAGCTGAAACCTGTAAAGCAGAAAAGAACACTCTTGTGAGACATTCATTTAGAGAATGGAAATAAAATATGAACACAACTGTGTTTGCACTGGCTCCCTTCCTGATTAAATACAAAGGTGGACATTTTATAATTGTCCTATAGCACGAGAAAATTAATGTATGTAATCTAAAATTGAGCTAATACATTCTCTGTGAAATATTTCTTTTGGTTATTTATGCTTAATTAGTTAAAGAAAGTTAAACCTTAAGCATTTTCTTGACGATATATGACTACTCAGCAGTTTAAAGTTTTAGAATATGTTTAAATGCTTTCCTACACAAAAATATCCATGTATCAAGTATATAATAAATACAAAGCAGAGAAATTAATTTCCTGTAGGTCCTTTACAGATTTTTTCTGTCCCATATATTAAAATATATAATATTTCAAGCCACTGCTGCCTCGTGAGTGAACACTGAAACAAATGCATTCTGATTTCATCAGCAACTTAATTGCATTGGTTGAATCTGTTCTATATATTCAGCATGAATATATTTCGACATTTGAGCCTGACTTGAAAGATTTAAATGAAATGGAAATTGTATCCTGTCTGTTTCAGGAGCAGCAAAATAGCTAAAAGTTTTTCAACATTTTCCTTTCCATAAAAGATGTAGAGTGGTTTTTTTTCCTTCATCAGGCTGAATCTATTTAATGGACGTACTGTTCTTGTATGGCTCAGTCTCAAATTTACTCCAGTCAAGCAATATTATCTTTAAGTTTGACTGAAGCCCAGGGGCATTCATCACCTTCCGCAGAGCTTTTAGCATAACGAAACTTTGACCGAATAAATTACAACAATGTCTTATGTCTCATCCAAGATCAACACCTCTTCATGCCAGTCGCTGTCAAACACACAAGTCAGTACCTGCTCCAACCTATCTGTAGCCTTATTGCACAGCACACTCAAAAGAAAAATGGAGAGGAGAACTCATTTGCCAAGGTGACACATCCCACTCAGCACCTGAACCCTCACAATACACCATCTCCTCTCAAGGTTGTTGCCAGTCTAAGAATTCACATATGCAACTGCAAGACTTACCTGAGAGCTGAATGATTTTTGCTCAGCTTAGAGATAGACTATAATTTATTCACAAATACAGGGTTTTCTTGACTGCTACTTAAAACAAGTCGTGCAAACTCTACTGTTTTGTAATATGCTTTATTTATGAAGGCACTACACTCAGCATCTAGCAACACAACAAGTAGGCAGCCAAGCTGGACGATCACATTGGGTTTCAGGAATCAGTGATATACACTGGGAACTTTACAGCTCTCAAAATTAAAAGCAAATAAAAAGCACAAATGTAATTTCTTCTTAGATTGCTTCACATTAATAGGCAGATTGGTTCTTTTCATCCAACCTTTAGTTTTGTTCCATGCGGCACACTGTGCCCTCTGGGTTTTGACACAAACCTCTACAACAATTAAATACTCAGGCTCACAACATGGTGTGGCTGCTTAAAGCTCTAAAATCACTGCTTTAAAAAAATTCCTAGAGGTAATTAGTGTAACATGAGAGCAGTCAGAAACAGTAAAAGAACACATGAAAGAGTTTTCAAAGGACCTCTTGTATAGAACACAAAATAGTTCAGTTTGCTCGTAACCACAACACTACATAGATGACAATCCAGATTCTCAGGATCATATTCCTCAAATTCTTCATCCTGGTAGCAATTCCATTGACTACCACATGATTCTAGCACTACTGCCAAAATTAAAAATAACACCATTAATCACCAAATATATCCAGAATCTAACCATGGCCTAGTGCTACTCTGTCTTTCTCAGGAATTGCTGTTTTCTTTAAACTTGAAAATCTTCCTGGAGCAAAAGCTATGCTTACCTCACGCCCATACTTACACACATTTAATTAATGAGAAAAAAAAGAAATGTGAGTAGTTCTTAAAACTACAGGTTTTACCATCTAGTTGCATTTCTCTGGAGACTTTGTTCACATCATCCTGTGATCGCCCATCAGTAATGACAACCAAAACCTTTGGAATGCCCCTTCTCATGCCTGCCTCTCCAGTAAACAAGACTTCTCTTGCATGTTTAATGGCTTTGCCTGAAACAAAAAAATTGACAACATACTTTCACTGAATATAAATATAATTTCTATTGGCTTCTCATAACGATCTTCTCATATCTTCTCAGATTTATTTATGTTAGACGTAAGTAAAATGAGAAACCTGCTGGGTCCTGGGTAGTCTATCAATTAGTGCATTCCGGAGTTATTAAAGTCAAGATTTAAAAAAGTTTAATTTTTACCCTAACCTTTGAATATTTGATGGCTTCAGCCATCCACTTTTCAATCCAGAAGGTGAAGATCAAGAATATGAAATGTGTGGGTGTCTGGGTTTCAGCTGGGATGAAGTTACATTTTTTCTTAGTCGCTGGCCCAGTGCTGTGTTTTGGATTCAGCGTGAGGATAATGTTGATAACACGCAAATGTATTGGTTGTGGCTGAGCACTGCTTACCCCAAGTCAAAGCCTTTTCAAGGTCTCATGCTCTATCACTGAGGAGCTGCACCAGAAGACCGGGGGAGAGCATGGCCAAGACAGCTGATCTGAACTGGTCAAAGGGATATTCCACACCATAAAACATCATGCCCAGTATATAAACTGGTGGAGTTGGCCAGGAGGGGACAATCACTGCTCAGAAGGGCTGGCCACTGGTCAGTGGTTGGAGAGCAACTGTACTGTGCATCACTTGGTTTTCTTGGGTTTCATTCCTCTCTCTCTTTTTGTTATCTCCCTTTTCATTACTATTATCATTATATTTTACTTTATTTCAATTATTAAACCATTCTTATCTCAGCTCAGGGGTTAGCCTTTTCTGATTCTGCCCCCACCTCACCAGGGAGAGAGGCAGGGAGTGAGTGAGCACTGTGTGGTATTCAGCTGCTGGCTGGGTTAGAGAAAACAAAACCTTCCTTTTCTAGATTGTAAGGCACAGTCAATGTAACAACTGAGAGTGCCATTGTAGTAAATGGAAAATGTGTTATTTTGATAATACTGAGACTGGATGCAATGCAACAGCTGCAAGAAATTTCTATGCAGTCTGAGAATAATAAAACATATGGTTTCCAACTATAACAGATTTTAACCCTTTCGGGTTAAGTTCTCTAATTTCTTCACATCAGAAAGCTATCCTAAGGGATTAATTAAAATGCAACCTCATTCAGTTAACAGACATCTTCCCCCAACCCAGTCTTAAACGTCCCACAGAGACTTAACTGTCCTGGCTTACAACCAAACAGACCCTCCACTCTGTCCAGTTTTCAACATGCTCTGCGAGCTCCCTCCCACCCTCTCTCCCCTCCCACTTTTCCATCCACTTACCAAGCTGACTCCATATTACTCCCCATTCCACTTTCCACTGTCCCCAAAGTCATCTGGTTTTGCCCAGCTGCCTCTCTCTCTGCCTCCCTGATCCTTGCCATCAGTGGGGTGAACACGCAGCAGAGTGAAGGGGCTGAAGGGTGTAAACTACAGATTGCAAAGACTTTGTAATTTCAGTGCCCAATCTTTCATCTCCAGTGAGGACATATCATGTTCTCACTGGTTTTGCACTGATTAATTAAACCACTTAGCTAATGGGAAAGAAATACCACACAGAGAGCAGCAGGGAGAAAATCTGCCTCACAGTCATGACCTTTCTCACCTGTTTTTGTATTTCCTCCTTTGTAGGCTATTCGCTGAATAGCTTCAAGAAGAGTCTCTTTTGTTTTGTATGCATTCAATTTAAATTCTGTCCTGGGATCATCACTAAACTGAATTATTGCCACCTGTGCATACAGAAGACATTCATTACAAAAGTACTACCCAGTGCATAAGCAAAAAGTGAATCTGAGCATTTAAAACAAGGATTTATCTTGTAACTTTGCTTCATCCTTCAATTGAAGCCAGATTTTTTTTCTCTTTAAGAAAGCTTTCACTAAATGAAGTTTAGTTTTACTCTCTGAAACCTTGGCAACCATCTAACACTTTCTGGTTTCATTTTGCAGCAAACAGGATGAGAGAAGTAATACCCGCTTTGGCAAAGCACTCTCAGTCAAGCCCCAAAGCAAAATCCTGGTTACAGCTGCTCACACATGTACAGTTATTCATACACAGAACTGCAGGGACTTTATCCAGTCTCCACAAATTAATAGCTGCACTTAAGTAACTCAAGCTAGGGAGCAAGACTGAAGCAAGTAATAGAAAGATTCAAGAACATATTCTGAAATATTGCCTCTCTCAAATATGATGCTACATGAGTTCAGATCCTGTATTTCAATACTACACACTAAACCCCTGCAACTCACAAAGCATACATTGAATTTCATATTCTATAAATGGGGCCTCTGATTTAAAAGGAGCTATTATGCTTAAGCTTGTGCCTAAGTTTCTGAAGCACCGTGAACTATATTCTTGGAAAATAGCTGTATAGGAAACAGTAAAAACTAAGTATTCTTCAGGGTTTGGAAAAGTTAAAATTAATTTTCCAATGCGATCCCAAACCACATATTATACAGGTAACACAACAGTAATATATTTGCCAATAATTTGTTCTGGAGCAGATTCAAACATCTCTCTAAACAAATACATAAATCAAACAATCATTGTAAACACTATATTTTATTTCAAGCATTGTAGATTCTGTAGAGCATGTTATTTTGAATAAAAGAATCTTTACTTTTCCTTATCAATGCCAGTTTTAGCTTATTTAGAAATCAACCCCATAGTGAGTACCAATACCAAAAGCATTAACACAATGTAATTGTCATCGGAATGATTTAGAGGAGACCGAAATTATACCTAGCCTTCATGCTACCAAAATTCATATCATAAAATTTATCACATGTTGTGCATAAAAAGATATTGAAAAAAGATACTGTCCTTAAGCAGTTTATATTTTCACAAGATCTGTGAAATTATGTCAGTTAGTTTTTGATTCATTTCACTTCTGGTGCTAGTCTAAAATAACCTGCCAAGTCCATGCACCCTCCATCTCTCTATATTTGATTACCTGTGTTCCATCAGGACCAATCTTATCCAAAGCTCCAACAGTGCTATAGAGAAAGCTTATTATTTTATTGAAATTGTCATCTCCAATACTCCATGACCCATCCACCAGGAACGCCAGGTCAGCTTTGGCTGCTTTGCACACTGAGAAAGAAAAGCAAAAATTTTTGAATTAGAGCAATACCTCAACTCCTCACAAAATCTCATAAATCACTTAAGAAAATGCAACTGTCATGAAAAGCCCTTGTTTAATGTTAGTTAATAATGCTTTAGCAAACAGACCTGCTGGCATTGCCTGCAGTGCAGGTGTAGAACCAGCTAAGCACTGCAAGGGGTGAATTGTCTGCACTGACAGATCCTATCACAGAAAACACTTCAAGTGGTTCTTTAAAGTCTGGCTAGCCATTTTTATTTTTATTTAGGTTTTTTAAGTAAACTCACACATGAACTTATACAATGCCAGACTCCTAGCGTGACACAGTAAGCAAGATTAGAGAATCTTGACTGTGGAAGTTCCCAGAGAGAAACTAGTCCATTCAGAAAGTTACCCTAAGTTCTGTAGTATCTAATGCACTTCCACTGCACTGTGTAGGAGCAATGCAGGTTTCACCCATCTCAGTGTTGTAGCAAATGCATTTTAAGATCCGCTCCCCACAGGTACAAAATACTGTCAGAAGCAGAAAAACATTGCACCAACACCTTAAAATTACTATAAACTCACACATGCAGCACTTACCCTCTTTCGCAGGCGGGATTGTGGGTGGTGGAGGTGGTGTTGAAGGTGTTGTTGGTGGTTGAGTTGGAAATGGTACTGGAGAATAAAAAGAAGGAATATTCAAGCACGCTTAAAAGCCCAATATATTCTATCTATAGTAAACCCAGCATTTTCTACTCATCTCCACATTTAAAATTAATTTTCTCTAATCCACTGGTTATACAATTGGAGATAAATATAGGTGAGTGTATGCAAATAATGTCCTCCTCTTCTGACCACCCAAGAAAGGATACTACTATTACAAAACAATTAATGGCTGCATTTGAATCTGAATGATACAGCTGAACTACTACTGGAACTGCCCCTTTTTAAGTTTCCCCAGTGTAGCAGACCATGTGACAGCCCTATTATTGACCTAGAATGCATAATTCATTTTTTAAAAGGTCAGTGTCCTTTGCTTTTCTGATCACAACCAGCCCTCAGCAACAGAAGGTAGGTCTCTACACACACTGGAAGGGAGAAGGTATCAGTCCTGCAATCCAAAATACAAAGTGCAAAAGCAAGTCAGTGCCTGCACTCAGAGCAGATCACAGACTGCCCTGATCAAGACTTTTCTGAATTTGGTGAAAGACCTTGTTCTGTTTCCAGCTAGAAACACAGTTCCAACCACAACTCTACAGGACTGTGGCTTTGTCGCCTACAGCAATTTATTCTAAGGTTATTATACAGAGTTTCTGAAAACGTTCTTCACTCTTCTCCTGAAAATTAACTTTGGATGACAACCTTGCAGAGACCAAGCTGAATATCCAATCACTGATTGGCAGTTTTGCTGACTTCAAGAGCTCTATTTAGTGCCTTTCAATACAGCCCAGCTGAATTCTCAGAGATAACATGCACATGTGTTGATTTCCACAACTCTATGTATGGAAAAGCTTCTGCTTTTGTTCAAGGGTATTTTTCCCATTTTTATTCAATGCATTCAGCATAAGAAGCCACAGGTGACAGAATATCAGTCCTTCAAGTAAGACTAAACTTGTTATTTGCTATAACATGTAAATTACATTTATAAACAACTGATAGAGTTAGATATGACAACCTGAGAAAAGACACCTACATTTGCAAAAGATTAGCACAAACAGGATTCATTACGAGCCTCATGTCCACATCCAAGTGGATTCCCACTGTAACTGATGGGGGTTTTCCCACTGGCTTCAATAAGATAAAGGGCTAAGACTAAAACGCCTACATGGAACCAATGCTCAGGACATCCATGGTCTCAGCAACCCAGGCCCAGACCCATTTAAAAGGGTCACAATTGCTGTAAGGTGACTTGAAAGGCTGCTCTCAGCACCAGAGATGTACAGGTCACCATGAAGACTTTCTTCAAAGAGTTTCCCTCTGAGGTGATACAATAATTTGTCTGCATCACAAACCATCTTTCTTGAATGGACATGTAGGCCAAGGTGTGTTCTTTCTCATGCTTCCTAACTCCCTTTACTGCAGAGCACCCTAAACGCATTCCCCGAAAGAGCTGGAGAACCTCGGCTTGTTCCTCACTACCCTGAGAATAAACCCTGGACAACTGAGAAGTGGAGTCACGCACCTGTGAAAGTTTTTGCTATGTGAAACCAGAAGTGTGGGAGGAAAGGAAGAAAAGTATAAACATTATCTATCCCGAGAGAAAGGTAACAGCATTGTGGGGTAGAGCAACAAAGTATGAGAAGAAGGGTACCACCGAGACTGGAAACAGGCTCAAAGAAAGATAATGTTGCAATCCTGTGTGCTGTTCTGCAGTATTTTGAACTCATAGGAGCAAGATATTGCCTTCATAAATAGTTGTGATGTGGGTTTTTTTGTTTGTTAGTCATGTGTTAATGAGAATAATAATAAAAAAGGTTGGTTGGCTTGTTTTAAAATACTTAAGTAGATTGGGTATCAACGTCCCATTTAATGGTAAATTATTCAAACACTGGTAAAATTTTACTAAATAACAAGAGCTGCAACACATAAAACCTTCTCTGTTTACTTCATTTTTCTGTATTTTTTCCCTGAAGTCACATATATTCAGAGTATCCCCTAGTGCGACTTTTTATGAAGAAAGCTAAACCCTCCCTGTTTCATTCTCATTAAAAAGTACAATATAGTTGGTGAATGTGACTTCACAAGCAATTCACAGCAGTGGGCTAAGAATCCTGCACCTCTGCGGAGGAGTCATAACGTAGTAGAAAAATTAAAAGCTCAGCTAAAGGAAACTGTGTGGGAATAGCACATCAGTGGGCAAAGGGCAGAACACGAGAAGCAATAAAGCATTATCACTGCTGGCTGAACTCTGCCCTGTTTTACTCACATGTTGTCTCCATGATGCTTACAGCAGGGCCCTCGATCTCCTGAAGCTGTGTGTGAACACTGATCTTATACTCAGTTCCAGGCATCAGCTCAAAGAAACAATGTCTAGGTGTCCCTCCACCAAGATTTACTTCTCGCTTTTTTCCATCTGGAATTACAAAAGAAACAATTAAAATACTTGTTTTACTGTTTTACTGAATAATGTCATTTAAATCCTAAATAAGAAGGGGACATGACAGCAGATGAAGGGCAAGTGGTTGACATAAATTAATGTCAACCACTTGCTACATGCTGCCTTATTTTTAGACATTCAACTCCGTGCAGAAGTAAAATTTAATGCTTCATATTAAATAGGAGTTGAGGAACATGTCAAACATCTTCAAGAAACAAAGATTAATTTCAGCCCACGCACTGAAGTTAATAAAAACCACTAACGCTGTCATCAATGGGCTTTGAGTCTGGTCCTAAATTATCATTCTAGTGAGGAATTGTTGCATTATGTAATTCTATGGCAACCTCTGTCAACCCCTCTGGTTCTGAGAGTCCGTAATGTGCTTAGTAATTGCAAGAGAGAGTGAACAAGATATTGTATTCCACTAGTAACCACTTAACAAGACAGTTAAGGAATAGTGTTTACATGGTTCCAAAATTAATTCTGCTAAATTTTGAATGGGAAAGCATGTTGTCAATGGAAAAAGCCAGGGTACTGGAAATAGAATAAGGCGTGTTTTAATGGTAAGGAGAAAACTTCAGCAAAATTCAAAATCTGTGGCAGAAAGAAGCGAAATACAAGCAACTGATCTCACATTTTACAGTGAATAAAATGCCAAAAAGTCATTCACTGCCAGGGAGAAAACACCTGACGTTTATCAGATGTTACACTAGTATAAAAATAATTGATCACTCCCTGAACGAGACACACACCCAATATGACAATCAAATCCCATCATGATAGATGCTAATAAGGAACATTTGTTCACACTCTACCTCATTCTGCTCACATTTAGGTGCTTTCGGCTCAGTTAAAATAATTCTGGCAGTTCTATATGAAGAAAGCAGAATGTTGGCTAGCTCCCAGACCAGAGGGGAAGTCTGTGCTGCCTTGTGCCAGCCAAGGTCTCTGCTACCTGAACAGCTTGTCTGTATTCCAGATCTTCAAACAAACCCTACTGACATCCACTTGCCATGCCACAGAAAGGTCATTGCTTTTTTGCCACCAAATCAGTGTTATTTTTCATGGTACCTTTAATACATGCCATTAAATGTTATTAAGTGCACTTCTCTCAAGTTATCCAAAGTTTTACACTTATCACCATTCAAAATATCACTGATGCCCCCTTGGGATAAGAGAGGTAGTCTGCACTAACAGTGACATCCCCATAATGTCTTCTGGCTACACCTGAGAATAAGTGAGATGGAAGAGGCTGCAATCTACCCTCTACATAGTCAATGATGTAAGCATCAAGACACCTCGTGTGGCTACATAAAAATATATCACGTTTGTCCAGATGAGTAACATTACTACAAGCTAAAATGAACAATCAACAGAAGGGGAACAGACAAAACTGGACATGGTTCTGACTCTGTAAGCATGCTCTGGATTCAAACAACACTTTCCTTACCCTTCTGCCCTCCTCTCCTGTCCATCCTACTCCTACAGAGCTGTTGCTGATGGTTTATTTACAAACTTAGATGTAGTCAGTTCATCCTTTATCCACCCTCTGCTCCTCACACCCGTGAAAACCTCAGGCGATCATCTGTCTTCTACTGATAGATGAAAGTCCCTCCCATAAAAAGCACAAGTTATCAACATCCGTTTGATGTGAAAGGACAGGAATGCTGCTTTTACTCCTGAGAGTTTCAGTGTGTACACAACTCTCTCCTGTCTGCCATGTCCAGTATTTCAGGAATCAGTCTACAGGTCTGACTGCATGCAGCGTCTCAGCTATGCAATTCAGATCTCTGGATTGGGCTGTAGCTGCTTATCAAACTATTTAGTAACTTACCCACAAGTGACTCTATAACTACCCTGTATGCAGTAGCATGTCTGTGAAGCTGCCACTGAGCACACAGACTAGTCATGCGGACTTGATAGGAATCCAGATTTGTCACACCCAGATACACTGAAAATTAAATATAAAAAAAAAAAATTAGATTTAGGCCTCTAATATACATACAACAAAAATGATAAAATAACTATAGTGAGACGCATCTGCCAATTAATTTTTAACACATAATTTCCATAACTGCTTAAAAAAAGTCAAGAAAATCCAAGACAGAATTTAAAAAATGTAAACCCCTAAACCAAAAGTTTGGATCTTTAGTTGATTTAGTTAAAACTAAATAAGAAACAATGTTAAAAAATTTAGTTACTAAAAGTAAGTATAAAAGTATCATAATAGCAGCACCATTTATGTCAAAATCCAATTTTAAATTGAACTTTGATACATATAGATCAAATAATATTATATATATGGAGCCAGAAAAAAACAGATTAGATAGACTTTTCATTAAAGAAATTTTTATCTACTGTTAGGCAAATATATTTTTGGCTGATAAATAATATCTACTTTATGACCCCTGTCTTGATAATATCTAGCAGATCACTCTAAAGTCTGATATAGTCTCATAAAAAGAACGACTTCCATTTCAGGAAAACAGTTTGTACATAACAGAGAAAGTCTTCCCTGTGAAAACTTCTTCAGGGAGCTGCACAAACCCGTAGTTATAACAAAAAGTAGCCTGTAGAGATCTGAACAGCATGAAATCATTCTTACAGGTTTTGGCTACGCCTGTTAGGGCATCACTGAAGCCTGTTGAGTACGAAGCAAATACTTTAACACTGTACTCCGTTCCACTGAAGAGATTTAGAATGAGAATGGTATTAATATCATCCCCTACAAAGGTCTCCAACGCAGGACCAGGAACTGCAAAAAGTGAAAGAAATTAGAAAATCATTTTCTCATCCACTGAATTAGACACGTCCATTGTGCTCCTAGAGTTACTACTATTTTTTGGCCCCATTTTTTTTATAATACGCAAAACCAAAGACATTCTCCTCAGTCCTTGCATGGATAGAAAATGTAACACACTTCAGCAGTGGGATTCATTAAGGCAGAGCTAGACATTGGCATCTGTTAAGACCCTTTTGTTCTGCTTCACTCAGTTACTACTGCTCTAAATAGGCAGCCAAAGATCTCTTCAGTCTGATGGTGTGCCAGGAGCAACAGGGGGGACAGCAGATGCCAGCCAGCAATACAGTCCCTTGGGGGTTCTTAACAACACCATCATTTAATACTGTGCAAAAATGATAATGAAAATAGAAAAGAATAAAACTTTCCCAAATCAGAACAGCAAACAGCTCCTTTGTCATCTCTCTGAGTAGTTCTGGATACACTTCAGAAGCCAGGCAGCAGTATTGTCTTTGGACAGTATTTTAGTCCCTTAATGATCACACATTTGTGTTTTGCTCTCAATAGAGGACCCTGTTTTTTTTAAGAAATCTGGGGGAGTTTGGCTGCCTTGTCTAGCTGCAATGTGCAGGTGGGCAAAGGATGCAGCACACACAAAGTGTGCAATGAATAAAATGTCAAGTTTTCTTTAAGAAACAAAAACTTGGTATTGTGAGGAGAAGGAAGTTGAAGAATAGGAGAACACAGAAGAGAGGAACAGGAAGAGAGCAAAGATAGACTTTGAAATAAATAGTCATGGTAAAATGGCATAAAAGGACAGACTGAAAGACTTAGGATTGATCAGTCTTACGATGGGAAGATATTAGGAAAGACACTTTCACAGTGACAGTAGTAAAAAACTGGAAGAGATGCGCAGAGCAGTTTTAAAATCTCTGTCCTTGGAGATATTACAAATTCCACTGGACAGGGTTCAGCAAAACCTGTTCCAAGCTGGCCCTGTTTTGTTCAGGGAGTTGAACCAGATGATCTCTAGAGATCTTCCCCAACCTGCATCATTCTATGAAACTTTCATATTCAAAACTCAAGACACGTAAGTAAATGACACTTTCAAGGCTGTAACTGATAGATTTAAGTACAAAATTCAGTAAAAGGTGACATCAAGACCTTATACAGTCAGAAGCAACCACAAAAAATAAATCAGTTTAAAAACTCACTGTTGATAGGTTTGTAGACAACTCTGTAACCCATTGTTGTTGATGGTGGGGCATCCCAGCTGATGCGTAATCTGTTGTACCATTCATCTGAGACACGTAAATTTCTAGGAGCAGACAGGGGTACTAAAAGGAAACCAAACCGGGTTTTTACAAGTTTATCTCACACAAGCACATACAGAAAAACCAGCACATGGAAAAAAAATGTGATACCCAGTACTCTCAGATTTACAGGTAAAATTACCAGGATGAAACCTTTGATCAAATTCCTCCTTTGAATTCCATCAGTAGATTGACTATGAACGTTGATCAATGATGATTTTTTAAATTAATTACAAACTTTGTCAGCACATTTAAAAAAAATCATCTTACTTTTTTCACAAAAAACATAAGATAGAGAGAGATAATTATATATTGCATAGTTTCTTCCAATCCAAGTGCACTCAAGTTTTTAAATGCATAAATCATGCTCTTTTGAACACTTAAGCATGTCAAATGGAATCAAAGGAATGATTTACAAGTGATTTAAGCCTCTGCACAAATAGCACTTCAATTTAGGCAGAAATTATGTAAATAAGGAGAATAATTCAATAAAATTATACTATCGTGACTAGCAGTGCACAATGCGATGATTTTTTTCAATATCCACTACAGAGGAAACTAAAACTATATCTGAGTAATCTTTTGGTACTTGGTCAGAACTCTAGAAATAATGCAACCACTTTTATAAGAACTTCAGCAGCATTTCTAATGACTTTTAGGAAGTAATGATCTCACATAAAAGAAAATCTAACAGTACAATGGTTGGTTGATATCATCTCAGCTGGCATTGTTTATTTTCTGTATCAGTTTGCTTGTCCTTGGTGGGTTAGTTATCAAGGACTTATCAGCCTTATAACTCAAAAGATTTCTGCAAACTCACAGTATTTTAATATACAATACAACTTGTTAGTTAGAAGAAACCCGTTGTTTATAAATCAATCAACTGAGATTTATATAAAGTTCAAGTCCTGTAAGTCATGTAAAATAAGTCCACATGTACACTAAAATACAGCCAAGGAAAAAAAAGGCCACAAGAGTAAGCCTTTCTTCATGCATATCCTGGCCAAAGCAGAAAATTTGTACTTACGAGTCTTGCCAGGAGCTGAGACACTGACTCCTTCCCCATCAGCATAGATGGGAGTTACTGTAACTTTGTATTCTGTATCAGACAGCAGAGGGTGGAGCAGAAGAGTGTTTTGTCTCCCAGACACCATTACCTGAAGGGTCAGAAAAAGCAGAAACAACCAAACTTAATGACTGGAGCCAAAATCCTTTTTTGTCTTACATCATCTCTGACCCTTTATTCCACTAGCTGTATAGTTTGCATTTTCAAATATTCTTGATGCTCTACAGTAAAATAAAATAATGACATTATCCACCCTTTTAACAGATCTACTGTTGTACTCAAACAAAATAAAAAGGAGAATGTGCCTATGGTATAACACCATTTTACATTAAACCTATGAGCTACTACAGCTCCATAAACCATTGATACTACATGGATAGTTAGTACTTCAACAGTTTTACTGTACAGACAAAATATATCCTCTATTTTTATTTATTCCATGACATCTCTAGATTTTCTGATGCTAAGCACATTAATAAAGGTTGATTGTTATGTTCTTTGGAGACAGAAGATCCTCCTTCCCTGGAGGGAAGGAAAATCAATTAATGAGATTGGGAAGCACTGAACTGAGCAAGCAGGAATAAAACATGTTTGTCTCATCTGCATCTAGTCCAGGAACAAGCAAATGAAGGCAGGTATTTAGGAGAGGAAGTAGGAATACATCCCACAAATACAAGAGGATCCCAAACTGCTGTGAAACATGGAAGATCTGCAACAGAAGTCCAACCAGAAAACCTGCCAGAAGTAGAGAATTTCCTCCAGGCAGTTATTGATGTTCTAGAGTAAATGTTTCAACTCACTGAATTAAGCACAGTAAAAGGTTTCCCCATAAGTAGCTACTTCTAAAACTCTTCAATAGATTATCGTATTTGGCCAGAGCCTCAAAAACTAGTGTCACAATAGCAGTGGTAGAGGTGCCAAGCAAAGCCTTGCAATCCCTTAAATTATCAGTAAAGTTTTAATCTCAGAGAGACTCCAAAGCCCAAGTGGGCACGGTAAAAAAGAGAAACTAGTCCTATGCTTCCTGCGCATACACCTGTGCTCTGCTGTGATGCTATTGGAACTGACAGTGAATTCACACTGAAGTGGGAATCTATCCCCTGAGCCAGCAACTGCACATATTTGGCAAGAAGTTGAGAGAACCTTAAGCCCATCAATCTCAGGGGGAAAAAGCCGTCTATAAAAGTATTTTCCTGTTTCAAAGAAGACTGATGCACGTGATGATGGCAAAGTTTTGAAGCATATGCATGAGACAAGAAAGGTCTAACCAGTTTCAACACTCCATGATACATTCAAACTACTTCTAATTTTGGCAAGTGATACAAAGAAGAAAATTTATCTAGTTCACACAGGTGTTGAGATTTGTCAAAGAAGTGCTTCATTCTTTGATCAAAACTGGACTTAAACCATCTAAATACATACGCATAAAAGATCCCCATGTCCCTCTTCCATACATACACTCAAAACACATAAACCAAGTTTCTGAGAAAAAGTCCCAACTTTTTTGGTTTTTTTAGGGAAGAGGATGCAAGCACTGAGAACTCTCTCCTTTCCACATGTGCATGTCAGAGACCTCCTACAGACCAATACAGTTTTCAGCAGTGAGAAACATTTTTGGCTTTAAGGAAGAGAAAAAATGTGATCTTTCCAGTATGTACAGCACACCCAAGAACATATATGCAATTTAGGGCTTGACCTTTCTGTATTCTATTACATTTTCTAGTCCCTGATTTTCAGCCAGTTGCATCAAGAATTATAAAACTTATTAATATTTTTATGGAAAGGGAGGAGTAACTGAAACTTATATCACTGAAATCAGAGCCAAAAAACTTAAGCATACACCACAGAACCGTCATTTCAGCCCAAATTCCACAAAACCTTTGGGTTCTGCTTAAAATATGTACTCAAAGATATAAGCAGTCCCCTAAAAATTGAACATCTGTGTTGTTTTATTAACATCTGTGTTGCACCTCTCAGGTGCTTGAAGCCACATGATAAAATACATTCCTTCCATTTAAAGTGTGCTTAATTTTAATTATAATCTTATATAATTCCTTATTGAGTAAAGTATTTAGGCACGTGATTAATTTCAAAGATGAAACAGGGTTAATCTGTTTGCTGAATGCTGACCAAAAATAATAAGACTTGAGAGTGTACTTAAAATTAAATATTTTGTAGAATTAGAGCCAAGTACCTACCCAGTCATATAGTTATATAATTTTCTTTAATGAGGTTTTGAATCAGCTGTAATATCCTTCTGATTGCCACAATTTGAATGCCCTTCCTATAGTTTTAATTTAATTTTAAAATAATAGTCATTAAATACTGAAACAGAATGACATTTATACCATCCAACTGAACTCGAGAGCTCAAACAGTAAATCTGAGATCTGAATTTCAGAAATTGGGTTATTCTCAGAGGACAGTACAATTTGTGCCATTACACTGTGCAAGTTTTCCACTATATTAGATACTATACTAACATACAGTCAAGGTAAATTCATACAGCATGTTTCCCAGTCCAAAGGGACACCACTACATTGAAAACTCATTTTCAGATTATAGTTGAAAGATGGCTAAAAAGTAAGTTTCCAGCAGGGTCTCATAAAAGATGAATGAAACCAAAATGTAAAAAACTGATTCATATTTTCCTAGAAAAAAAGATATTCAACTAACTCCTTTTAATGTTTTTATTGATATATTCTGATAGAGGGCTAAAAACGTTGGCTGCTAGACATCAAAAAGAATAGCCCATATTTTTTATATAACTGTTCTATGAACAGAAGTGAGTTCACATGGCAAACACAGAGGGAGAATGATGTGCAGACTATTTTTGCATTCTGAGCTATTTACTAAGAAAACAACCTTGAAAAATACAACTTAATCTTTTAAATGTATTTACATAGAGCCATCCCAAAATTTGATAACCTAGTTTTTGTGGAAACTAAGCACTGCAATACTAATATTTCCCCAATTTAAAAATAATTTTAAAAGGCACTTGGTCTCACAGAATTCTGCAAATATTTCAAAAATTGTGAAATCTTAAAATAATACAGCTAGGGCTTCTTGTTTGTTTGTCTGCTATATGCTCAAAAGAGTATATGCAGGAATCTTCATACTTTCAAAAATCTTCCAAAGCCTTGATGACCAGAAGCTTTTTCTGTGTAGGACAACTTCAATTTTGACCATCAAACTGTATTAGAAAAATGGCAAATATTCTTAGGCACTTAGGTTAAAAAGTGCTGTCCTTATTGTGACATGCTCAGGTCAACTAGAAGTATGAAAACTCTGCATTTGAACTTTAATTACATTGCTTTAGCATAACATAAGACACTTCAGGAAGGAGTTAAAATTGCTGAAGGAAAACAAAAATTACTTAGGATTGCCCTGTGCAAACATTTAAGTGTCATTTAAACACAATCTCCAGACAGAAAAAGGCCTAGGAATAAAAAAGAAAATTAAACATAAAAAGATAAAAACCCAAACTTGGACAAATTTAAGAAAAATACAGGAGAAAGAGGACAGCCAGCCTGTCTTTCAACTGTGACTTCATTAAACATCTGTGTGACTGGGCCCTGATCTTACATTTGACTGCTGTTGCCTGCAGTGCAGCAGGTGCTACACAATTAAAACTCTGAAGTTCAATCTCACAGTAATACCAAACACAGATCCCTTACTAATTGCAACAAAAGTGTCATATAAGAAGACATCATGTCTTAGCAATTATTAAACAAGCTCATGAAAGCAATTACAAAAGCCATACAGACCATTCTTACCGCTTCCTCAGAACGGTCACCCTTCGCAGTGAGATAGGTCACTCTGAACTGCTGGACACTGTAATCGGAAATGTCCCACATCACCCTCAGACTTGAGGTTGTTTCATCATCTATAACAAGGTTTCTGATTCCTGTTCGAAAAACTAAGTCCAAAAATATTTAATTAATATTTTCTCAACTGTATTTTTAGATTCGGAATAATTTAGATATTGTGCGAATTATCACCAAGTAGTTGCAAGCTCTGCTGAAGTCATGGTGGGTCTGCAGGTCCATTATGGGGCAAACCCATATAGATTAGTCATACTTGGGCTCAATAACAAAAACTGTAAGCACTTATTAAAATAATAGTTATTCTACACTGTCATTAACATATCTGCTTTGTTTATCTTACTCGGCTTATGGAGTTTTAGAATAATCAAAACTATAATGCTACAGAAGATAAATAATCCAGAAACATTGTTCCTTAAAGGTCAGTCTAATTCCAGGGAAAAGAAAAAGAACAGCCAAAACTAAACAAAATTCTGAAGAGTTTCCAAGCTCATATTTATAAAGGGAAAGATAAATTCTAGCTTAATTTTCCAAATTAGGCTCTGTACTCCTACATAATACCACTGGTATCATTCAGAGTCCCTACACAGTGTGATGGGTCGGCTCCTCATCCACACGTGGCAGATGCAGGGAGTTGCCCACACAAAGAAGGGTGGTGGAGGAGAAGTGGTGTCCCTTCCCATCAGGAACTGGGGTTATCAGCTCCTCAGCAGCACCACAGCTCTCTGCCCCCAGCCCTAGTGGTGCCTGTGGGGAGCCTCGGTGCTGCTGTGCATTCAGCACTGAAACTGCAGGCAGCGCTCTGCTTACCTGCTGTGGTGGGCTCGGAAGTTGGGGCACTGGTAGAAGCCACCGTGGAATGCACTGCAGTCGAACTTGCAACTGAAAAACAGTACTCAGCTCACCAACAACTCAACAAGACATGGAAGTCACAGTATTTTTCTTGTATTTCCCACTATGACAAGGAAGCTATTTGCTCACACATACAAGTATCCCACACGCTTCAGGCATTTCAAAGACTACAAGGGAATTATTCATTTAGTTTACTTTAGGCCCATATATTTTCAGGACTAGCACTTAGATCTACAGATAAGACACAATTATAAACTGTATAATTGAATAACAATGCATATATTTTCCCAGATTTTTGGCTGAACTGTGCGTAATGACTTCCACTTTGATCATTTGTTAAGGTTGTCAGATTAATTAAATTGAAAGCTTTTTAAGAGTGTTTTATTTCTGCCCAAGTAAAAAACAGAAAGTACACTCAGTGACACTGGGCAATATTAGCATTTCAATGGGTAAAAGGGCTCTTGCTTAACAGAAGGTCCAAGATTAAGCCTGCTATTAAGTTACTAAAAATGAAATAAGTTTTTGAACTTATATGTAAGAAATACAGCTGTTTACTTAACCAAGTCATTATCCATAAAAAGAGCTAGAACAATATTCCTGAAATACTGGCCACTGTTTTGATTATAAACCATAAAATACGCTGTAAATGATTGTCAAGTTTTATCTTTGTTACTGTCATGTTAATGTCACAGAATGACTGTGTAGGCTGTTTTGGACCATTCTTTCATGCAAGAGTGAATTCGCCACTAGTGAGTATAAATTACATAAATAAAAAAAGGTTATACTGAAAATTCTAAACATCTTAAACGAACTCCCTGTAAATTATTTACTTTAAAACATTTAACACACATCCCTTCCAAAATTTGATCTGTCCTCTCATAAGGAACCTTGTTCCTAAATACTGAAATGTAGGATGAAGATTATCTGCCCAGATCCAAAGGTTATTAATACCACAGCTCAGACAGAGAGCCAAGCCACCATTTTGATTCAAAGCCATCTCCACACAATATTAAACAAGAAAAGCAAAAAATACAGGCAGAAAATCTCTGGTGCTAAACCACCACATTCTTCAGTGTTATAGCTACCCAGAGATGAACCATATTTTATATATAAGCTATAAGCACTAAATCTCTCAAACTAAATCACTCAAACATCTTTAAAAATTACAATCAGGAGTTTGTCTTACATGTAGCTCCAAGAACAGCAACAACTTCACTTTCAGTTTCATCATCAAAAACTGCCAGCAAAGAAACTTCATATTCTGTGTCGGGCAACAAACCCTCTATAACATGACTGTCTGCATCTCCATTTATGACAACCTAAGTAACGCAGCAAGATTAAAGAAAATCAGTTCTGCATTTGATTAATTTACATTAATTGACTAAAATGAAAGAAGGAAAATTAATTCTCCTTTAAAATAAATTATATCTATGCTCAGCTCTGCCCAAAAAATTTATTAGCCATATTGAAATAAAAAGTATCACAGAGTACATCTAGAAAAAAGCCACTTAAGAATATTTTAAATGTATAGTCTCATGCTTTCACCCACAACTAACTAATTGCTAAAGCTGAACATATGCTTTTTTTTTTTTTTGGAAAATTACTACAATTCAAAACATTTATCAATTAAAGCAACATAACAAGGTAGATAAACTTTCATTCACATTTATACCATTCGAGCATTGTTATGACAAACATATTCAGCATCTCCACAGCCTTACAAAATGTTGTTTCTACACCAGAACTGTAATCCCATTT
Organism: Oxyruncus cristatus; assembly: GCA_013399855.1. Classification (NCBI taxonomy): domain Eukaryota; kingdom Metazoa; phylum Chordata; class Aves; order Passeriformes; family Cotingidae; genus Oxyruncus; species Oxyruncus cristatus. The sequence continues at coordinate 176,985 of VXAY01006565.1, read as the reverse complement.
ACGATTCCACACTTCTGAATGCAACTTGAAAGAAGTCTGCTGCAGACTTGGGGATAAGGAGATGTGCTGGTAAGTTTGCTATATGGTGTGAAGTTTTAAATAGTAATTTTCCTTAATTCGACCTTTGACACCAGCAGAAGATTCACATGTTCAATGTTAACTATAAGCAGAAGGTCTCACTTCAGATTTTTTTGTGTTTCACTTATTTTACTGGAAGATGTCAAGAGATGTGGAAGAGCTGGAGCGAAAGGGACTAGAAAGCAGAGTGCTTTAGGAGGCTGAGCAGCCTCCTAATTCTGGTAAAATGGGCTGACCAGTTTTGGGAATCGTTTTCAGATTATGCAGACAGATACTACAGTAAAACAGCCTTTTTCTAGGTTAACACTGACAAGTTTTTAAAGGTGGTCACTGTATACACAACATCAAACTTAGATTTATAACGAAAATCAAACAATAGATACGTGCTGTAATCTACCGCAGTGGTTAGCAGAAACAGTGAATCCCACTTCATTCTTGTAACTACCACAGGAGATTTCCTGAGTTGGTCTTGGGGAAAAGGGATCCATAACACAGTTTGAGTTCAGACCTTCTGAACTCAAATACAGAAAACAGAAGCAGAAAGAAATGAGTTGGGGCCATGCCTTCTACAACCATCATGTAATGAATCCGGCATCCCATACTGCGCAATTTCTGGCACAGATTTTTTCGGGAAAATTTCAGGAACAAGCTTTGAGGGAAATTAGCTGTACACTAAGTAGATACAAGCAATGCCTTCCTTTTCAACTCCCCAGAGCCTCCAGTTGTGTATCAAATATTTATAAAATATCTATACATTGTTACTGTCTCACACGTAACTTTGGCATACTTTCTGAAGCATCACCCTCCGCTCCCTGCTAATGTAGCCCACAAAAAACCATTGCAAACTGCTGAACTGTCAAGTGGGCAGGACGAAAACCAGAAACAAGCACACAAGTATAACAGCATGCATTCTCTACTGTAAAGGTCACTCATAAATTAATTCTGGCTTTTTAGTGCTAACGCCCCACTGAACCCTCCTCACCCATCAGCAGTGTGGGTGAAGTGAGCTGAGAGGTGTGTAATTCACCACCACCCCCTGACCCCACTCAGCTAATTGGCAAGTTGGGTCTTGGAATAAAGACAGAGGGAGTGCATGTTGTTTCTCTGCATGACTGATCACTTAGCTGGGAAAGAAGCTTAAAGAGGCAACAGCCCAGAGGTATTGTGCTATCCTAGACCTGACCCCATTAGAGAGGTCATGCAAGGAGAACAAGAAAGCAGCTCAGGCATTTTTAATATTTCAACAAGCTAAAATATTAGGGCCTCCAGCAGTTCATAGTGAATACAATGAACAAGCGGAACCTTAGCAGTTCAAATATTTCTTGGTAATTTATTCTCCCACTCAAAGAACACAGATACCTCAAATTTCACTTTAAAAAGGACAAGGCTGAAAGGGGTTCACTGGCAGCTACTCACTGGAAGTTAAATAGAAACAAATCAGTTCATCTACTGAAGAAGAAAGTGCTAGAGAATGACCTATGTCCACTCTCTCATCTGCCAACTCCATCTTTTCCCTGCTCAACCCTTTAATTTCTTTCTTTCTTGCATGAATACCTCTCACTAGATAAAAGGGAAGAGAGAATTGGGCTAAACTAAATTTACAGAAAAAAACAAGACATAATTTAAGCTAAATTGACTGCTTTCTGCCCTAATGGATGACAAAACAATCCATGAAACCTACAGCCAGGTGGGAAATGTCATCTTTCCCCCTAAGTTCTGCACCCAGATAAACAGTTTGCAGATGTGGCCTCTTTGCACACTGCTGATGCCAAGAGAGCAAGATGTATGAGAGTCATTAAAGACTGAGAAGTACAAAAGAAGCCAAAATGATGAGTAAATAAAGAAAGAAGGGGAAAGAGGAAATGAGATAGACTATGAAAATTTGGGAAAGTGAGAGAAAGTGTCTGTCTTTTTCTACTTGGAAAAGGATAACAAAAAAAGGAAAAGCTGAAGGGATGAAAAATCATTTAAAAATTCCATCTGATGAAAGGGGCACTATGGACAAGACACACATGGGCTTAAAGCAAAAAATACAGCATAAGGGGGCAAAAGAGATAGAACTGTGAGGAGTAATAAAGGAACAATATAATAAATTTACTGTGTGTACACTCTTCCCTTTGTAACTAAAGCTTCACATGCAATTTTACTGTGGCAAGCAAATTAGACAAATTTTGAGCTTTATGCTACTCTGGCTCAGCTACTGCCACCATTTTTAGAGCAAAGTGAAGAACATGAACATCTAAAAACTGAAGTGACATCAAACAACAATGCTAGTTCTGTGACAGTTGGTACGTTACAGATAAGATTGATTATTCACGAAAGACCTCTTCTTTCCTCACTTCCTCTTCAAAACAAAACTGGAATATTGGTTTGATTTTTGTTTAGAGAGCTTTGCAGTGGGGCAGATTTCTCTGTAAATCAGTTGGCCATATTTAAATGGCAAAAGTTGCAGCATACGTGTCATTAGAATGGAATTCTCTCTTCCTTTTCATCCCCTCAGAAAGTCAAGGCAATTTACCTCTTCGGATTCCCCCCCATCCAAAGGAACCCATGCCAATCTGTAAAAAGCAATATTTGATGATGTGGGCTTCCAGCTGACCCTAAAACTATCTGTTGATGCTTCATCAATTTCCAAATGCTGGGGAGCTGGAACTCTTTCTGCAAAATATTAGACAAAAGAAAAGTGAGAGTAAATTATTCTCTGAGACTTCCATAGATGGCAATATCAGGCACATACCATTTTACTTGCAGTTTGTTAAAAAGAGTATAACGTGAGAGGCAGACAACAAAGGCACTACAGAATTCTTTGCACACTTACTTGTACTTAGGGAAGTGAACCTGTAATTTGGGAAGGGGAGTAGACTATACCTATTCTAACTGGACAAGTCTTCTTGTCCTCTCTCCACTGACAGAGCTGCAATCAATCCTTAGTCCCTCTCCTTTGCCCAGAGCTTTTTGCACCGAGCTCTTTCCTTCGATCTCAAAGCAAAGTTCCCACCTCTGCCCTTTCTGGACTCTGTGTCCATTTCCATTTGCACTTCGCATGTGAGTATCTCAGGTTCCATACATATCTTGTTCCTTCCTCTTCCACCTTATCTTTGTATTTCCTCCCTCAAAGTCTTTCCCTTCCCCTTGTTATGTTGGAAAGCATTAGTACGTGTCATTGGCCATTTGTTTAATGCAGAACTATAGTTACAGAAACTACAGCTATGCTAAACAAACAACAGGAACCTTAAATGCCTTATATTCTCTCCTTTTCATGCAGTTCATCTGTATGTATATAAGGTTCTACCCTTTAGTGCCTAAATAGTTCACTGGTTAAACATATGATTCAAAACTCATTAAACTTCAGCTGGAGATGAAAATGCCATCACGTTGAATAATGCTTCAGAATGCCATGGAGATGTTTTCATGACATCAAGAGATTACTCATGTGAGTAAAGAGGCAACTGGCTCCACAATAAGGGAGCAAGGAAGCCAAAAACACCAATGAAAATAACAGAAAGTACTCCAGATATCTGAATTCACAGCCAGAGACATTTGCTATAACTAATCTTACTTTCCAATAACGTAAAAGAGTATAAAATTTCTTCTTGGAAAGCCTTCAAAAGCTTGGCAAGACTTACTTGTGGTAAAGCTGCCAGTAAGTGGTTCAGATTGCCCTTCATCATACAGGGAGAAAATAGCAGCAGTATACTCTGTAAGGGGTGCCAAACTCTTCAGAGTATGGGTTGAAACACGACCAACTTCCACCTAGAGAAAGCATAACTTGCAATAGATATTGATCATACAACACATTATCAGTGTCTGAAATTCTGCTGGGTAATCATACAGAAAGAAAATGTAATGAGTAGAAAAGTTGTGTGAAACTAGGACCAAGTATAAACTCAGGGCCATAAGCGCTGACAAAAATTAGTTAAAACAGACAAACTACAGAAAAGGTAAATTTTGCTTATGATAAACCATGGAAAAGGAGAATTCAGAGTTGGTAAGCCTAACTCTAGCTAGCATCAGCACTGATGACTTTTTGAGCTATTAAATCCAATCCCTTATCATGGACAAACACTGCATAAACTGTTCTGTTTAACATTTGCCAAGAGACAAGATGACAATTTCACCTGGTCTCTCTCCTGTCGGCAGTTAACTGACTTTGCCAGGGACATAAAACTCAAAGCTGAATAAACAGCTTATCAGTTCAACTATTAAGTGTCGTGGTAGCTCAGCACAGCAGGGGAAATGCTACCAATGCAGAGCAAACAAAAAAATGCCACCTGCTCTTTGAACAGACAGAAGGGAAAAGTGAACAAAACATTCCTTTGCATTAAAAAGCATAACTATCATGAGCCTGAGATGTTCAAATACCACTGTGGGGAGTACAGTCAGGTATATTATCTATATTAAGAGTAAGGAATAGGGAGATTTTAAATGATTTCTAATTTAAATTATAAGGGACCTAGAAAAAAGAAAAGACACAAAACATTGCTCTGGTATACTCCCTTCTAAAACTGGCAACAGTTTCTTCGGGTTCAATACAAATATGCCATCTTTTATGGATGAAAGGTCAGATACGTCCCAAAAGAAACATAATCACAGGTAACTACTATTCAAGACTTTTTTTTTATTTTGTAGGGGATCTGGATTGTTTTCATAATCAAACCCACTTACTGCAATGTTTTTTAAATTCCTGTATTTTTTCATATTTCTGCATTAATATTTCTGTATTAATCATCCATTACATTTTTCATTCTATCACAGAATTTATGCTGCTAAAAGGTATTATAAAACACCTTCAGTAACAAGGCATAACTAAATACTGCAAAAGCAAATTATTAAGTGCAAGAGTGTAAGTTAGAACAACTTGGTATCATCTCAGCACTCTGTTCAAGCCAAATCCTGTTTCTAGGAAGAGAGTTTTAAATATATAATTAGAGCAATAAATGTTAAGGAAATGTGATGAAGCCTTTAGTCTTTTTTAATGAGCTTGAGTCGATGACATATATCAAAAGGCTTATTATCTGAACTGAACCAAGAATAAATATTTGCATACCATACATTTAGTCAAGATCATGTTCATACAGACCATTGTTCACTTGACTAGTTTCCTTCCAAATGACTGTTCTGATACGTAAGAAGTTCAGAGTACTGTACCGCACAAAAACATCTATCCAATATCAACAAACTCTTCTTTGCACCAAGTTGGAAATTCTCTAGCAAGTCTTTTTTTACAGCTTGCAAGCTTGTAGCTTTCATTTACAAACATTACCCTTAATAATTACAGAAGTTTGGGTAGGTCTGAGATTGGTTAAGGAAAAAGAGGTGCTAATAATTTACCTCATTGGTTTCTGTTCCATCTGTTTTAACATACATGATGCGATAGCCATTTACATTTTTGGAAGCAGGATCCCATGTTAGCTTAGCACTATTGTGCCCAACGTCAGAAAATCTCAGATTTGCTGGTGGACTTAGAGGCACTTGAAAAGAAAAGAGATAAAACCATGAAAGTGATTCCAAGTTTTAGCTGTGTCTTGAAAATAAATAATACATTGTCCATTCAAAAATTTTTATCACTAATATTTCTATTAAAATACCTACATCAGAGATATAAAAGTACTTAAAGGTAGGTAAAATGCTTTAGCTCTTCAGTGGCACAGAACTTTTAGTTTTGCTAAATGCATCTCAATTAATACCAAAAAATATAGAAATTATGTTACTGTTCATTGCAGATATCACAGCAGGATCTAGCCTACACAAAGCTTGCATTAAATTTGTGTTTGTATTTGTGAATTAATTTAATTCCACTAGATCTTTATTCTATATGCATTTGTTTTTCATGTGTATCCCAGCAAAAATATTTCATGACTGCAGTATTTTGGCAAAAAAACTCTGAATCCTAAAAGTCCCTGACATAAGGGTAAGTTTGTCCAAAAAGTGTAACTGGCTCAGAAGATTTCCAAACATGCTATTTTTTTACCTTTACTTGATCTCTTTTATTACAGAAAGAAGCTGTTTCTTAACAGCAACCCCAGTTAAAGCCATATTTATATACTATTTATTCCTTGACTGTCATGAGCTGAAGGAAAATGAGGTCATGCAAAAGAAAGTCTCAGATTTCATCCACTTTTCTGTCACACCACAGAAAGCAATTTGCGCTGTCTGTTACTCTCAGCAGTAGGTTCTGTATTAGCCCAACATCTGCTACTTTCCTCTGAATTGTGAAACCTCTCCCTATCCATCCTGCCTTCACACACACACTTCTCTCCAATCCATGTGGACAGATAAACATCAGCACTTCAGAAGCTGCTTCCCTCACACAAGAACACATGGGAAAAAGCACAGATTTTAAAACCCTCATATATTATGTGGGATCTTTAGCCATATAACAGTTCAGAACCTGCAACCAGCTGAGGAACAGTCAAGTCAAGTTGGCTCTGAGAATAGAAAAGACAGGAACACATTGGAATTGTACTAAATGGGTTTGCCACACATTCTGGCATTCAATATATTCCTCTGAGCCCAGTGAAGGGAGTATCACGTGCTGGCTTTCCTTTCTACTTTCTGTCAGTCGTGAAATGCATTTCAGTCCACCATCCAGGTCATACAACAAAATGCTTCAGTCTCAGCTCTTTTTTGGAACCAACCTCCTGACAACATTGCTCTCAACCAGACAGGCAGTCCTGATGCCAGACTTAAGTGATATTTACAGTGAGTCTTGGATGAATCCTGGCCCCCAAATGAAACTACACCCCAGAAGGAGCTTGATGATCATGTCTCTGTTTGGCATGGAGAAAGGTTTTGCTACAGTAACCAAGATGACACAGTGTGTAGAATATTATTTACTGAATACAGATTATCAGATACTACACGTAATATTACAGCAAATTTGGCAGATGACTCTTCAGACAGATATATGCTCCAGGAAGAAAATACTAAGAAGCCTATTCAGTAGTTGTAAGCCAGAATTAAACACCCAAAGGAAAAAAAAAAAAAAAAAAGAATAAAAACTGGAAAAAAAAGTAGGGGAAGATATTACTGTTGAACACTGACAGGTGTGACCACCAACAGCTTTCTTCCTGCCTCGGTGTCTGATCCATCAAAGCCTGCTAGCAGAGAGCTTATTTGAATAGCTGCATACGAAAGAATCAATCTTCTTTCATATTACAGTGCTAAAGACCAGAGATGGCTGCATTGTGTCAGTCTAAAAAAAAATGAAGGCTGCGGAGTAGTTAGGGTTTCTTTTTTATTCTGGTCTGGTAGCAGCAGTAATGATGATGGGCTGACTAACATATGTTACTAGCTTCTGTGATCACAGTGGCCAGGAAACCTCAGTTTGCGCCAAAGTATCTGGAATTTGTATGTGATCTTCCATCCAATGTGTTAGTCAGGTTTAGTGCTGTGCAGTCTCCAAGATCATATGGTATGAAATGAATTCAGGCTGGCACAGTCATAAACTACATAAACTACTGTTTAGGAGAAATGAAAACCAGATATTGGGCAGATATTGACCAAAAGGCTGGGGGGGTGCAGGCATGGGGGGAGTGGTGTGAGACAAGGAGTGAGACACAAAGAGTGAGAAAGGGACAGAGCCAAAAATTCGATCTTCCAACTGTTGGGGATCTTCTACACTCATTTCAAGTCCATAAACATGCTAAGATTGCAGTAGTTCACTATTGGCATTTGCATGTCTACAAATGTCCTCCTAGAGAAGACCCATTCCTAGAGCTCCTTCCCCTATTGCTTGCTGACCTTACGAGCAATTGCTCTGGGCCTTTCTTTTCTTAGCATTCGCATGCCCAAACTTCTCTCACCTGTTAAATGCAAGTCACTTTCACACTGCCCAAGTCACTCATCACTCATGCCCAGGAGCACAAAACAAGAGGATGCACACACACTCCCCTGCTGGGAGTAAGAAAGATGTCACTGAATGCAGTAACAGAAATAGCCCAGCAGCAGCACAACCACTTATTTTCAAATTCTCTGTCTTCAAAATGCTGAGGCTGTTTAGGGAGTTGACATACAGTGCTGTGTACAGATTGCAGAGAACAGAATTTAGCTGGCAAAATTCTTGCTGCTTACTAAAAACACACAATCTATCATGAGTGCACAGGCACTTTCCAACCCTTTGTTTACCAGATGTTGGGCAGAAAAAGTTGGACAGAAATCTTCTCTTTGCTTCTTTTCTGTCTGCACTACTACTGAGCCAGAGCAATGACTTTCTCCTTCTGAACAGGCTCCCACACACACCTAGTTCTCTAGCTAGAGGAGGCTAAACAGAGCAATCTCTATTTAGAGCTATGTGATGACCTTCATTCACCTTCAGTAAGTTTGGAAAACTGTCAGTAATTCCACCAAGATCCATATGGGCATCCGTAGTACCACTACCAACAAGAGAGACAAGTTCACAATCCTCTTGCAAAAACAAGCTGTTTTGTAGAAATTCTCAGCCTCTGCAAATTAAGCATTCACTCTGAGACACTGAAGCACAGTAAAGAGCCCAATGGACTATTCAGATCAGATTTTAAAGTCAAATGCCTGGTCTAATATGTTCAGAGACTGTTTGGAAGGTTTATTAACACTGAAATGAATATAGGTATGTGCTACCTACATGTAGTTTCTTGTCCTGTAAGGGGATCACTGGCTTCTTCTCCAAACATGGCATAGACTGTGACTGTATATTCTGTATTTGGCAATAGTCCATCCAGTTCAAGATCTGTTGAGGTCTCCCCAATTTTTATCTAAAAACCCCATGAAAAAAAAGACACATTATTTCTGAAATAGTTCATAATAGGGAAGAATACTAATTACACTCTTGAAATAAGATATGTGATCAAATGCTCTGCTGAGTGTTTGTCTGTTACTGTGTCTGCAGTACTTTGCTCAAGATCTGGAGATATTGCACAATAATAAAAAAAAAGATCAAAATTGTCAAAAAGCTAAAAGCCAACACATAAGTAAGACTTTAAAGGTCACTACTCATACTAGCAATAACAAAATATCCCTCTCCAGAACAAGCAGCTACTAAGGCCTTTTCATTCCCAGCTACACTTCATTTCATCTTCAGTCACAGATCTGAAAATCACATGAAATCACTGCAGGAGCTGATTTCCATTCCCACTGAAGCTCAGATTTGTTGCTTTTTAAGGTGTGTATCATTTTCCTCCTCCACCTTTCACAGAGAGCCACATGAACTGACTATATTTATTTCTTTGGGGCAAAGTTTAGGCCTCCTGAACCAGCTAGTTCTCAGGGAGGCCCCATTTTTAACAGAATAAAGTGCTCACAGCCACTCATTTGGCAGACAGCACAAGTCCTTACCAGCTTTCAGTAGCTTCCTGTACTCTCCACAAGCTCACATGCCCCTGCATGCTTTTGAGTGTTTTTGCTTGAATGCAGATGTTGTACATAACCTTAATTATACATATAGGAACTTGAGCATAAAAACTTTTAAATCCTAGACCAGCAGTTCCATTAGAACTATGCTAGGAACTTTAGAAAAGTCTATTGGCTTTACTTTTTAGTGACAAAAGACTAGACTTTACCCTGTCCCACCTTCTTTTCCTTCCAAAAAATGTGTTCTAAAATCACTTTTGATGGAAGGCATTATTTTCCAATTTAAAAGTAAAGGCTGAACAGAACTAAAACAATGAGGGTCAAACCTACAAATGGTATTTAAATTTAAAGGCCCTGATGAGAACAAAGGCTAAAGTTCATGTTCTTCAGATAGCACACTTAGAAAACATCTTTTTTTTTTTCTCTCTTTGAGTGTTAGTTTTATACAATGATAAAGTGTCACCTCATACATAATTTCAAAAGAGTCACTTAAATTCAGTTGAAGTTGTTGCATTTTTATGACGACATATAAAAATAGCCAACTGGCACTTGCATTTTATTCATAGTCTGTAACACACACAGTACTTGATGTAGTCATGGAAAAAAACTGCAAAGTATTTGCCGATCAAGCTGGAGGTTAAAGGACACGTACTAGTTTATTCTTTGAAAGACTGATTTTTTTTAATAACTGCTGTACAAATGAAAGCTCAATACATCACCTCCTTCTCATCTGCTGCCAATCCTTCTGTGAGGGGAGCATATAGGATCATGTAACCTGTGGCACCCGCTACTCCATTCCACTTCACTCTCATGCTGCTCTGTGACACATCGTACAGTTGCAGATCCGATGCCATTGGCAAGGCGACTACAGTGGAACAAGAGACAGGCAATTCAGTTGTCTCACTTGAACAACCAGCTATTGTTCAAACAGTTGATTTTGCCCCAGGAAACACAAAGGAATACAGCTATCTCCACACATGGAAGTACTGTCTGTATGCTACAACTATGAAGAGATGATTGGTACATAAAAGATTGCAGAATTAGAGAAACAAGGCAATTACGGCCTAAACCAATTCTCAAGCCAGGGAAGAGTATGCCTTACAAAGCATTTCAGCTATTTGTCCTAAATGGCTCTGAACACTTTCAGTAGCAGGATTTCTGTTCTTCGAGTACCAAATTGCTCTGTTGTGATCTCACCCTTCCTTCTCCCTGATCTTCAGGAGGATTACCAATCGCTGTTGAAGAATACGTAGAGTTGCTATTAGAACACCAGTAGCATTTTTAAGCGTTGGCTCTTGCTAGGAATCGTTCCCAAGCCAGAGCGTGGGTGCGACAGCCATGAGGACAGAACCCTGGAGAAAATCCTGGATGAGCACGTTGCACATGTCAAAATATTTAGACTATAAACTGTTGCGTGTTTAAGGCCTGGACTGTCCAAACTGGCTCCCAGGCCAGTGTCAGTGGGATAATGCAAATGTGGGCAAGATCATCTATTGCAAATCATGGTGAACAATAACCTGGCAAGTGAGAGCAGGCTGAGTGAAATTCAACCAATATTAGGAGTTTACTTGTGAATTTAAGGCACGATACCAGAACATAGCACCAATCTGGACTCCTGAATATTTGTTTGTATTTCTATAACTCTTTAGAGTAGCATTTTGCACCTTCCCTGTTGTCCTCACTTTCTTCCTCTCACAAAATAACATCCCAAGGTCTCTTAACTGCTGTTAGTCCATTTACAGATCCCATCAAAATATCCAGTCACTGGAGAGATATGAGGGAACTTTGACTTCTCCTTTGGAACTTCTACGCTGGAATAGTCCCTAAAATGATTGAAAGGGTCTGAAAAAAAACAGAAGGCTGTTGCTAACTGATATCAAGCCTTTAATATTAGGAACGCAGGGAGACTATAATAGGCTGGATGTTAATCTACTATAAAGCTGTTCTCTGCATATTTCTGAAGAATCTGATCTGCAAACAAAGATTCAGCAACGAACTCTAACTACAATCACAGAGCTTCACTAATCTCCTTGTTCAAATAAAAACTGCACCCTGTCTAGCTGATTTCTCCAAGAAATAGTTTATCCCTTATACAGTGTTCGACAAGCTCTAACAGAGCTCTTAACTTCCCATGTACAAAACCAAGCCAGCCTAATACTTTCTTGTTCATGGAGCCCGTTCACTCAGTTTGTTCTTCAAGTCTCTAAATGGTGGCAGAACTTCAACCCAGGCCTCTCTTTAGGTTTCTACTTCCAGGTTACCCATTTACACTTCCAAACAGTTCATAACCTACCTCCATCCTATTTAAATCCCCGTTCTTGTGTTGATTTATATTCCCATGAATTCCCACAATTCCTCTCATTACAGGGAGAAACTACCCATGAATATTTTCAAATGTACTTCAGACTCCTTGCTTAGAGCTCCATTCGGACCTCTGATACTTACAGCAAGAAACTACATGTTGAGATATCCTGAAGGCACTTTGTTCCACATTGTCTCATTCCTACTCAAGCTGCCCCAGGATCAAAAAGAGTATTCATCACCTGTCATTTTCCTTATTTTGATTCTAAAAATCTGTAAGAAAAATGTCCCCTAACTTGTGCCTTGTACTTTATCTCTCAAGGGGAACTAGTAGATACTCTGGCAATATATATATCATAATTAAGGAAGAGGTGACTGGAAATAAAATGTGGTATTTTCTACTGAAATTTTTAGCTGAGGAGTTTGGAATCTCAAATATGAATATATAGTAGATAATGTTGGTTTAGTTTATTCCAGTTGGTTTTTTGTTGGTTTAATTTATTCCTGTTACTGGAATAAACTAAACCAGGTAAAAATATATTTGCAGCAAAATTAAAATGTGAATGCATTTCATACTTATTTCAAGTTAGACGCACCCATTAAAGTCACAAAATATTCTAATTATCTGTAAATTATGCAAATACATACATCTCTTTAGATTTCACATACCTGTAAACTATTTTCAGTGTTCTATATGAACAAATGCAACCGGTGACTACTTTCATCTTTCAGTATCTCACACAAAGGCAGGAATGTAAAGTACAATTTTGCATAATTCTCCATTAGGATAGTAAAAAATACTTTAAAATTGCAGATAGTTTAGCATGTGGAGTGATTAACACTTGCACATGTCAGACTATTACTTCCAACACACTATCAAAGACAGATGTATAAATTGCTTGATGCTACATGACCTTGGGGTGTGATCTGATCACATCTCAGAAAGCCAGCAGGGCTGGGCTCCGTCAGAACTTGACTCGGTGACTTCAAAGGAATACCAGGTGCAATACAAAACAATCCTGTTGGCTCAGTATGTGACTGCTCCCTCTGCCTCAATAAATTAAACAGGTCCTAACATCATGTAGTGGGGTATAATATGGCTGGAGATGACATTTTGGGAGATTGAGACAACTGAGAAATCTCAAGTAATTTTATACTTTGTTTTATTTTCAGATTGCGAAGATCAGCACTGACACAGAATCAAATAACCATTTAGCATGAAAGTCACCTCTGGAGATCATCTGGTCTAACCAACTTCTCTGTTCAATCAGGGTCTGCTAAAGCAGGTTGCTCAGAACCTTGTCCAGCTGGGTGTTAAATATCTCCAGAGATGCAGACTCCACAACCTCTCTGGACAACCTATTCCACAGTTTGACCATCATCACAATAAAACTGTGTATTCTCCTGTTCAGATTCAATTTCATGGGTTTTTAACTTGTGCTCATTGGCCCTCGTCCTATTAGTGGGCACCACTGAGAAGCATTTGACTCACTCTTCTTCATTCCCTTGCACCAGCGATTCCGACATATTGGTGAGATCACCTGAGCCTTCTCTTCTCCAAACTGAACAGTCCAGCTGTCTCAGACTATTCTCTTACAAAACATGTGCCTATTCCTTAATCATGGTGCCCTTTTACTGGAGTCACTACTGTAAGTCTACATGTCTCTGTAGTACTACATGTCTCTGGCACTGGGGAATGCAGGACAAGACCCAGCATCCAGCTATGGTCTCCTCAGCGCTGAGCAGAGGGTGAGAATCACCTCCCCTGATCTGCTGACAATCATTCTCTAATGGAAATGATTCATTGTCATTTTCAATCATAATCCAAGAGGCTCTTGGCCTTCTTTGTGACATGGGTGCTCTGCTGGTTCACAGCCAACTTGTTGCTTACCATGACCCCAGGTCCTTCTCTGGAGAGCTGCCTTCCAGCTGGTCATCCCTCAGTGTGCACTGACACATGGAGTTGCTGCTCCCCAGGGCAGGCCCTCGCACTTCCCTTTGTTGAACTACGTAAGGTTAAACTTGTTTTCTTCCTATCGCTTGCCAGATTCATATCCAAGTTGGCCTTGGCTTTCCTAAACTTATCCCTGCAAGATCTGACAGCAACTCTATATTTCTGGGTCATCTGCCTTTTCTTCCATCTCTTATAAACTTCCTTTTATGTCTGAGCACTGTTAAGAGTTTCTCGATTATCCATGGTGGTCTCCAGTCACCTTTTGCTGATTACCCACTACACCTACTTGACAGTAGGGACCTTTCTTGACCTTGTAGGATGTGATCTTCAAGCTGCTTGTCTGGATGCCTCTTCTCTCCAGGGCCAAATCCCTTCAGATTCTTCCCAGCACATCTCTGAAGACACTAAAGACTGCTATCCTGAAATTCAGAATTGTGGTCCTCCTTTTTAAACTCCTCCCTCCTCTTAGAATCCTGAATTCCACCGTCTCATGGTCATTACACTCAAGGCTACCAATGACTTTAACAGTCTCCTCCCCACATCAGTTTTTCCTTGTTTCTAAGCACCAGCTACAGCAGAGCACCTTCCCTTGCCGGCATCTTGACCAATTGTGTCAGGACATTGTTGTCAAAGCACTGCAGAAGTCTTCCAGATTGCTTTAACCCTACTGTGCTGATTTTTCAGCAGGTATCAGCTATTGATACATCCCCTATGGACACGAATGCACATATGGACTTCCTGTCTCCTAGTCTGAACTATAAAGTTCCTCTTTCCTCGTATAAAGTTTTCCTCATTCCTCGAATCTGTAATATTTTCTGAAAAAGTAACCGCATTTTGTACACAAATACCCAAAAATGTAAATGTATGAAGTCTTACAATATCCCAAGTCACCATTTTACAGAGAGAAAATAATTGAATCATCGATGAAGAAACATATAGAAATATTCGAAAATCAGTGGGAATCACACGCAGGTATTTCTGGTCCCACCTAATCCTCCCCTCACAAGATCATCTTCAGCCACAAACCTACTTCAGGGAGTTTGGCTCCACACCCAAAGCAGAGGAATGATCCAATTTAGGGTTCAAAACAACTGACTTCAAAGTTTAACCCAGAGATAAAAATTTTCTCAGTGTTTAAGTATTCACTGAGAATTTGGACTTGGGAACTTAGGCCAGAATTAATTCAAACTAAAATTAGTTTAAGGCAAATGCACTAAAATTAGTTAAACTAAAAAAGACTTCCTTCTGTATTTCTTTTTCAAAAAGACTAATGCTTACATAGTTTGATTCAATGCAGACAGTAAAATCTGCAACAAAGATGCTGAAGACACTTACGTGTAGTTTCTGTTCCACGGAGGCCCTCACTAGCAGCATTTGAGTATATGGCAAATACAGCTATCTGGTATTCAGTTAAAGACATCAGGTTTTTCAGAACTGCTGTTGACACATTTCCATCTACCACAACCTGTTCAAAAGAAAATTTAACTAAATATGCATAAGGCAAACTAACTATATTACCCTCAAATCAATCAATCTTTCTTCCAGGCAATTTTTACACTGGCACCTACAAATCTATGTATTAAAGTTCAGCTCATGATGCGTTTACGTAAAGTGTCTGAAAATAAACAGCAACAACATCCATAGCCAAAATGTTTAGCTGATATAAGTAGCCATTTAGAACAAAGGAATAGCTTAGATAAATAAAGTGTATGGGATCAGTTTAAGAGCATATATGTGGCACTTTTTGGTATAATATCATCATAAATATTCCTTTAGTACTACATACATACACACACAGTATTTCAAATTGACAGTAAAACATATCCATGCTAAACAAGTTCCTACTAAAAAAAAGGAAAAAAAGGAGGCAAAATACAACCTTAGTTCAATCCCTTTGCTCTTTGCCATTCCATTCAATTTTATAAGTTGTCAGCCAAAGCCAGAAGCTTGTTCCATTGCATTTTTCCCCATCTCCAAAATGCCTGTCCTACTCAAATAATCACCTCTCTCCAAATTTTGAATGACAAGTTGTAAATGTCCCAAAATGTTCATCCATATCATCTTCTTTTATGAATAATTATTTTCTTAGAACTGAAAATTTGGCTTGCCATCAACTCCTGCCTCTTCTGTTCTTGTAAACAGATGGGTGCAGGGGGAGTCTAAAGAACTGGTTCAAGTAATCGTATGTGTAAGAAAAATGCGAGCATTTCACCCCACCCCCTGAAAGTGCTTATTTTTACACTTTACTCCTTTACTTTACATTGTGGACAGAAAAGTATCCTGGCTACTACCCAACCTCGTCACCACCCAATGTGATCAATCACCTTTCTGTAGCGGGCTTCTGAGCCTACACAGGGAATTTCAGGGTAGATTTAAAGTAAGACCATGGATCTCCTGTCTGGTTAGTTGCTGCTGTTGCATTAAAAATTTCTGGGAAGCTTTTCCTCCTATTACCTCTTCCGGTGGTCCTCCTCGAGAGGGATAGTACACAACCCTGTATTTTTCCACTTTGCCTGGTGCATGGGTCCAGCTAACCCGGAATCCTCTAGCTGTTACCTCCGATGTGACCAAATCCGAAGGAGTCCCAAGTGAAGCAATTGCTCCTAGGTTAGAGACAACACAATTTTTTTATTCCTTTCTGCACAGTAATTATTTGGTTTGTTGTATTTGCTGAAGCTCTAAAGATCATTCCTCCTCAGTAGTGCAGCTACTACACACTTACTTAGGCTATTTTCAAGGAAACAAACAAGTACTAATGAGTATTGCACATGGAGTTTCACTGGGACCAAGCTTCCCCACTCTTTCTATATGAAAAAGACAAAATACAAAGCTAAGCCTTCCTGTCCCTCCTCACATCACTTTATCAAGACCCTTCTTTCTGGTTTGTTTTTTTTGTTCCAGGTTTCTTCCCAGTTATGAAAAACACACAAGTACATATGTGATCTTGTGATCTCCTGTGCTCCTCTGAGGATTTGAAACTGATACGTTGTCTGTCAGCCAACTGAAGAGATGCAGCGAACAGTCATCTTCTCTGGCAGTCGTTCCTTTCCACAAAGATGTCTCATCTCTCTATGGTTTTTTCATTCTCTCCCTACCAGTTTCCCAACTGACTACTCCCTCTAAAAGACACAGCTAATATTCTGGTATTTTTACAGTTTCCAGGTGAATAAAAGAGGAAAAAGATGGAATGAAGCCTTACTAACACACATTTCATAGCACAGGTAGAAACATCTGTGAAAGACAGACTCCCTTACTGATATATATTACCAGCTTACTGAGAAATCACTCAGCATTTCTCTAATATTAAGGAATCAGAAACCAAGAATACAAACAAAATCCACTGAAGCCTTTCAGATAGAATTTCATCAGGTAGAATTTTTTCTCTGTCAAATTGCAACACTTTTTCATAGTCACTTCTTTTGTTCCGAAAAGCAAAAAAAAAACCTGTAGCCAGTGGAAGTGTCCTCATATAAAAACCATTTTGTACAACACCATCTTTTCTTGTGTGCTGAAATATATTTTTTATGTGTTAAATAAAAAAAAAAAATCTGTCATCAGGAAGGGTCAAAGCAACCTAAATAGTTGAAACTTCTGAAAACTTACGAGATAATAGAAACAGTAAGTTGGGGAGATGGAAAGCACAGCACAAATGTAACAATTCCGTGTGCAGCTGTTAAACTAATTTATCCCCAAATCTGTGTATAGTAAAAAGACTTTCCTTACCGACCACTTGGAAATAGTTACAGCAGAATAAATGTGTACTTTTGTATTTTTTGGTACTACCAAATACCATAATATTTACCACTATCAAAAATAGAGAGCAAAACATCACAGACATCAAAGCAAGAATAAAACATACCTAGGAAGATAACTTCCCTGACAAGGTATCTTCTTGCCAGCAAAAGAATATACAGCATGACTCAAGTGTCAGAAGCCAGCCTAGAACTCAGACTTAGTTCATCAGAAGTTACATTACGTTTTATTTCTTATTCACCTTTGATTTCCTTTTCCTGTTCCTCTACTCGTGAGCACACTGTTCTGGTAAGGCCTTCAACAATGGTATGCATGAAGTTAAAGTCAGCCACATTGTAGACGTGTGTGCTGTCAGGTTCAGAAGCAATCTCTTTGAGTTCATTTATATCTGCATTCTTTACACCTTTTATTGGAAAGAAAAATGAAAATATTCACAATGAAAAAATCTTGTATACAGGGGGATTGATAAAAAATTACTAATATCCACTTCTATTCATTTTAATGACCAACTGCAGATCGTTCTGTTGTTAAGCTGTTAATTCAAGACTTTAATTTCTGCCAGCACAAGTGGCATCTTTTCAGCTGTCTCCTGATAATGTGGCATCCGTGTATACTGCTAAATTCCAATTACAGCAGCAATGAATTGGAGAACATATTAAAATACATAAGTTATTGATGACACTTATTGGATACAGACACAAAGGAACAGTTCTTTAAACTGGAGAGCAATAGATACAAATACATCAGAATAAAATACGACACTATATATGGATATGGCAGAACACACACCAATAGCAAACAGCTCGATGCCAGCATCTCGGAGGTTTTTAGCAGGAGGGATAACATCATCTTGGGACTTCCCATCAGTGATCAGTATCCCAATTTTAGATACTCCAGGTCTTGCACCTGCTTCAGGCTTAAAGCTGTTTTCCAAAATGTAAGTTAAGGCAAGACCTAAAAAAGAAATTATTTTAAAAGACTTTAAGAGATGAAAACATCCATTAATGTTGCTAATATCACAGTGTTTATTTTTCCACTCAATTTAAAAATTGAGAAAGCTTTTGATGAAGAATAAGTATAAAAGAAGAATTTATTTACTGAGAGATTAAATTCCAACAAGGAACCTAAACTACTGAGAAGATGACATTTATTTTTAATAGCCAGTTGATCAGTCAGCGTATTTTAAACTGGCTATGGAAACCTAAATTGATCTGCCTGCAAATGCATCATCTTTTTTTTCTTGCTCTACTAAGTTAGAACAGGAAGTTCCCTCTCCTACCTATGTTGCTTATATGAAAGCACATTCTCTGAATAGCTTAGTAAACCCCCATGATACAGACAATCTTAACTTTGTTTGTTTGTTCTTTCTGATTTCAAAGCTGAAGAAGCGCTTTATTGAAGCTTAGGGAGAATCTGATTTTAATAAATGCTAATTACTTAAAGGAAAAGAAGAACATCTCCAGGACAAACTCACATGTCACAATGAGCTCCTCTCTGAAAACTCTTAAGTCTCCCTCAGCAAAGGTTCCTAACTCACGTTCTTCTAACATCCACATAAAACAATCACGATAATCAGAATACTTCCTACCACACGGTAATTTCATTCCTAGAATCATAGTAGAGTCCTTCTGCCCTTTGTCCCACTGCAATCATTCCTTCTACCAAAATAAAGGCTATTGCACATTCTTTCTCGCCTACCCTACCCACTGGAAAAAAAAAAAAAAAAAAAAAGAAAGGAAGACAGCAATTTACTTGAAGCCATGTCTGGGTCTTTGGATATATCATTCTCCTGGCAAGACAGCCAACATTACGAACTGCTGCTTTGATGACACTGGAATCGTATTCCGAGACTGTCAGGTAACCCCCCTTTATCCATCACTAAGTGTCTCTGGGGTTTAAGTGCTCTAACTACTCAAAGGTCAATGGAAATCTAAAAGCCCCAGGTGGTCATTTGAAAAGTTAGTATTGCCAGTTGTCAGATATTAAAACAACATTCTTTCCTTCTCCAGAATAAAGCTCTGTGCATTAACATTATGAATGGATTTTGCATTTTCTTCCTAGCAGGTAAAAGACTTCACTTCCAGGACAGAGAGTTCATGTACACTTTGTTTTATGAGACCCTACCCTGATATCCAGTTAAGCCAATGGACAAGCACTTAGAAAAGACTTAGAGGACATTGGATAAAGCCACTAGCAAGCTGCACAACCCCTATCCTTTTTACCCTTCATAATAAGCACTAACACTTCTTAGTCTGTGCAGCAGAAGATGTTTTTAATAACAGGAAAAAGCTAAAACACACACTGTACCTGTTAACGTATTCCCTCCCTTATATGGCAGATTACGGACTGCATCCAAAACAGCATCCTTTGTGCCATAGGCATTCAAATGCCATTCGATTCGGGGATCACCGCTGTACTGCGCAAGACCTAAAGAACCAGAAATTAAGGTAATCCACTGCACAACAGAGTGGGGTTTCTTGAAGTATCTAGACTCTATGTACTTCATTTCCAGTAGCTCTGCTACTATACTAGAAAAACTGTAGTGGTTGACAACAAAAAACTAGTATGAAGTTGTTCTGGGTGACAGTTCCCCTGTTAACTTTCAAAGCCTTTTGCTCAAGTGCTAAGTAAATGAGAAGCAAACAAGTACACAACTTCTTCAGAGTTTATTAACAGTTCAAGACTTCTTTTTCTAAAAAGAACAGTCTTAATACACTTTTGAACAGTAGCGGGTCACAGATATAACATTTGAGCCAGTTTAAATCAAAAGAAAAGCCATTCACTGGCACATTCTGCCTCTGAAGATTAAACTGCAAGGATTTGAGCTAATGCTGACTGAAGTCAGTAAGATTGTTTCCACTGTTTTTATTTTTCCACTGACATTGTATTAGCATTTACCAAAGTTGAGGATCACAGTAAACTGTGAAGAATACAAACATTCCAGCAGCATTACTCTTATGATAGAAGTGCTAGTTCCGGATGAGGACGACTCTTGCAAAAAAAAAAGTAGAGTTAAGTTGTTAACTATCCTGAAATTATAACATTTTTACATTGCTAAGAAATATTAGGAAAATACTACGGCACCTTACCTACTCTTGTTTTCTCAGATCCCACATTGAAAGCAGAAACCAGGTTTTCCAGGAACAGTCGAACGAGCCTGAAATTGAATCTGCCAATACTCCAAGAACCATCTACTAGTATCACAATATCTGCAATTGCTGGAGTTTTACAGGTAAACAGGTTTCCTGTAAATCATTAAAATTAAAACAATATTATTAATTCAACAATAAAATTGTAACTCAATAAATATATGCCTTCTTCCTCCCACTAAGCTTAATAATTAAAGCTTTCTTCCACGGTCCAAGTGAGAAATAAACAAAACTACTAAATATGTTTGTTCTATATTCAGTAATGTAATAGTCTGGCCATTATCTACTTCAGTTCTTTCATCAAGGTGTTCAAAACTACTGTTGGGAGACCCAGGAAAATAAATTCTCCTCCTAAAAATAAAATACTTGAGAAAGAAAAAAAATTAACTGCCATAGAACACAACCAAACCAGCAGTTCACTTTCATTCCCAATGTACACATATACAATTTCAGTCCCAGTACACAGTTCATGACACTTAACCTTAGGCACAGACAATGCAGAGAGAGCCACCTAGAGAAGCAGACATCCAAACAGTTATCAAGGCCCTTTTTACAGTCAACGTAGAAAACCAGGTGTTTCTACACATCTCAACAGCTCTGTAGAAAACCATCAGCTGCCACGGTAGACTTGTAAAGTTAGAAGTGAATCTCACCCCTGGGAGTCTAGAGCAAAACTGGAGGTCAGTTGAATCTGCTGTATTAAACCCAAGTAGGAGGCACTCAATACAGCAGAGGTAAAATGCAAAGTCCTCAGATTCAAATTCACAGTCTCTTGAAGAATGAGCACCACATGAAGCTTTAGTCTTACAGATATATGTAAAACACAAAACTACAAGAGCATTTAAAAAAAAAAAACCAAACAGAAAAGATCTGATGAGAATTAGCAGAGACACATGTTAATGGTCTCTAAGGTTTAACAAATCAACAGGGAAATCAGAGGAAATGGAAGCAGAGATTAGACACAAATGGCATGACAGTGACTGAGAAGCCTAAACAGAAGTGCCAGTTCAAGAAAACGACAGGAAGGGAAGTAAGAGAACAGAAAAGGTTTCCACAACATCAGACACGACTGCCACATTCAACAGAAGTGCTTATGTGACTGTCAAAGTAAAGTTGCTGAAACAGTGGACTCATTTTGTAGGGAAGGAAAGCAAAGGCATGATGTTACACAGGTATAACAAACAAGAGCTTATATCTGAAGTACGAATAGAGCAGACTCCCCAACAGACTGACTACAGAATAAGGATCAAAGTAGGAAAGCCAAAGCAAAGCAGGTTAGCAGAAAAGGTAATAATGCATCATGAACCATTTAGGGATGAAAATCATGGTCCTGAATACAGTAAAAAAACAAATACAGATTAGTGAAATAAGCTGCAGCTGAACTTTTATCATCATTTTTGTCAGGACACACTTCATAAATTAGTTCACAAAGAATACCAATACCATGGTACTAACAGGAATCAGCAAGTACACTGCTAGAAGTGAACTGATCTTGAGCAGAGATGTTCAGCAAATAACAGAAGTAATTCAGTAAGAAATAATCCAAAAAGTGCTTGCATTAGTTCACAGGAAGCTCTCCTGTTACAGAGGGAATAAACCACATGGCTAGCAACTGAAAATTCTGAAACCATATTATCAATGACAATCTTTTTATAAAATACAAAATGATAGTCTCACAAGCAAAAACAATCTGATGTGCAGAAGGTCTTCAAGTGGTAATAATTAACAGTTAGATCCATACTGTAGTGCAAATCCACTGAGCATTAAATTCAGTCCATAAAGTTACAGTTAATGTCTTAAACATGTACTACAAATGTTTTTAGAAGAACAGGGAACATTTTCTACGTGCAGCTAGCAGTGCAGAATAAGTTCTAAACACATGACAAAAATTCCACTTACAAAGATGCCAAAACAAATATTTTATTTTAGTTTTTACAGTACAAGACAACGCTATTTGAATTGGCAACATATTTTAACGTATCAACAACTGGGGAACATTTAGTAATCACCAGAAAAATGATATTAAATTGGAAGATAAATCCAATGGAGGTCCAAATCTTTATGTCACTGAAGTCAACAGGAAAACTTCCCTTGATTTCAATGGGACTGGAATCTGTTTAGTGATTTAATAGGAACCTACTCGTCATGGCAAAATTTATGTTTTAAATAGCTTTGCCAAATAAACTTCCTTTTAATCAGTCTGCATTACTTGCAGTATTTGTCTTCCATCAACATGCATTTCAACTGTGCCATTCTCCCACTGGCCACGATTAGCATCGCCAGCTTCAAAAGAACTATTGGCAAAGTAAAAGGCTGCTCAACACCAGGAAGAATGAAAGCACTGGACCTCTGACTCACATCCAAGCAGCTGTACTACAGCACAGATGTACCTTTTCAGTATTATCCCAGCAGTTTAATCATATAGTCCAATGAGAATAACAGGATTTGTGTGGCTGTGTTTTCCTTCTCTACTTCTAAAATCTTATGCTGAGTATGAAACCCAGTTGTTACTCTGCGTCTTAAGCATTTCATATCAACAAGTTTTGCCTATAAGGCTTCTTTAATCCTGTAGTGATGGCTTTGTGAATAAAAGCTTTTATTGTTTTTTCTAAATCCATTCAGCTAGGCAAAATCCAAAGAATAAAGAAACAATAACGACATTCCTTTCAATATTTTATTTCCACATAATCAGATCAGAGCAAATAGTATAATGCAATTATTTTTTTTTGTTAAAGAAACGTGTGGTTTGATCCAAGATTGTACTGCAAGGTCGCAGTGTGAAAATTTGATTCGTTCTTCGAAGGTGGGAGATACTTGTTGAATCTTTTCTGCATAAAACATTTAGGTTTTGTTACTTCTGTACACCCACTATTTGCTTATGTTTTCTCCTTGTTGTACTTAAAAGAACTGTAGAAAGTTCCCTAAAACGGAATAAACAACAGTGAGATATTAAACAGAATAACACACTGATAGAAATCTTTACAACCTTCAAACACCATGACATTCTAGTTTATAAAGTTAGTCAAAAAGACACAGTGTGTAGCAAATAATTTCTGCACCCCCCTGGGATTAGCCAGTTTCCATTACCAGTTCTTGCAAATGTCTTTTTCGATAATCTCTCCATATAACCATACATGGTCATGAATTCCTGGAGAGTTTGAGGAGAATTTAACATTTCAGCTATCTACACATAACTCTAACAGGCAATTTTCCCTACAATCTTTCTTAAAGGAGGATGACAGGAGAGCATTCCATATCATAAAGCTTTCAACAGTCAGTGTTTTAGTCCATTACAAGTGTTAATAGTGTGATCAGGTTATGATTATTTTGCTTTTACTCGGTCACCAAGAAATGAGCAGTGAGAAAGAAGGTCCCACTTGCCTCTGAATTATGCAATACTCACCAGTTTCAAGAGCAGGACAGTAGGGAAGAGACCAGGTATTACCCAATTTTGCATAGTGTTTCCTAATGTTACCTAGAAAGCATTATTATACTTCTAGTGCTGCATTCCACAACAAACAGAGCCTGTGGTTTTTAGGTATGCAAAAATAACAGAATTGCACACATCACAAAGTTAGAATAAGAGCTTATATATTTTACAGCAACAGCAGCTGCCTTCAGTGCATCCACCTACATTTGGTGGAGAATTTTTATGGGGAGAAAGTAAATTAATGAACTTTCTATAACAAATACACAATCTTCCTAGCATTACGAACTTGCCACTCTGCCAGGAAGCTAACTGAGGAGGCAGGAACTCGGTCTGCCCATTTCTGCTTGTCACAGATGAAGGAGTAGGCTCAAAATCTCACCTTCAAAGGCACCAGCATACAACTAAAGGCTACCAGCAATGTTTCATGGCAAGGTATTTGCACAAAACCTGCTTCAGTATTGCCAAAAATCATATCATCATCATCAAGATTTTTTGTTCCTTTCTTTTCAGAGAAATCTTTCAAAGAATAGCCAGCATTGAAGGAGCTTTGCATCTACCAAATTAAGTTTCCTGCTTTTGATTCCTCAAGCTCCAGACACCAAAGGTGATGCTTTTGCTTGCACTTCCAATTTGCAAGTGCTACAGCACTATCAAGACCATGTCAAAATTTGGCTGAGAGTGAAGCCAATGATGGCTATGCTGAAAAAAAAAAAATCCAGCTAGAATTTCCTAGGATAGAGAGGGAGAGTTATTGGAGCCTGCAAAACGTGACCCTTGAGACACCCTATTGAAGGGGATGGAGTACAGTGAAGCCTGGGAGGGGCTCTGGCAGGGCAGGGGCTGCTCAGAGCACAGCAGGGTCTGCGGGCTTCTGGAAACACTGACCACCTCTCCATGACTGCATTTTCTACCCGGGGCTGTTCCTTCACACATGTGTTCAGTGAGCAAGGGAGCAATGGTAAAAAACAAAAGTTTGACCAAAAAAACCTGCAAGCCTTACTTAGACAGAAATACAGACCTATGATTTTTAAACTAGAGTAGTGGCTCTTCGACCCTTGGAGTTAATACAACTACTCTTTCAGAGTTCCTCAAGAGTCAAAGGGAGAAGCAGCAAACACAAGCACCGCTACATGGGAGGACTTAGTGCCTTAGACAAACCAGTTCAATTTGCAGTCAGCCATGATACGTTTTGCAGAAACACATTTGATATTTTGCCTCCCTTTGGTATGAAACTGTTCTCATTTTCAAGAGCCAAAACACACACTTCTGCTAGAAGAAGTTAAGACTATAATTCTTTCTGAGTCTGCAATATGTCGTTTTCTTTCTTACTCCCTGTCACTGTGGAAAAGTCAAATAATATATGTGGAAGAGAGGAAGAAAGTTCAAGTACAGGTCAGTAAAAATACAGTATGAATAGAAGACTCATTCATGGTATAACAAAGCACAAAACGCAAGAAGCTTGTTGACAGAAGCAAGTGAAAAATAACTTGTGAATAAAGCATGAATAACAGAGAAAGCCAGTCCTCCACATTGATTGACAGCACCACAGCTGAGCAGAAGCACCGCTGAGGACAAGGGCAACGTAAATCTACATCAGCAAAGTGTCACTTTTTTAAAACACGGGTTAAAAAAACCCCACAGGGACGTGAGGCAGTGTTCAGCTCCAAAATTCAGCAACTCACCAGTCCACGCTCCTGACATCAATATTACTGCAGAGTGCTGGTGATATCATCATTGCACTTGGACCTCAGTTTAACACATCCCATATGTCAGGTCATGGACCAGACAATTCCATACAACGTAACTGCTATTCTTTGAACTAGATCCAATCATAGCCTGAATTTGAAGAACTCAAATGCTGGAACATCATTAGGCTGAAAGAGCAGCCCAACAAAGTTAGAAGTTTGTCCATGCTCCCTAGGAAAAAAAAAATAAGCAGCCAGCCCTTTCCCATGGAACTTATTCTGTTCCAGGAAACCAACAGAAGCCAACTGGTATGCCGACAAAATTGTTATTTGGGGGAGTTGGAATATTAAGACTTACTGAATCTATTGTATCTAATCATGTCACATTTGACTATGAAAGCTGTAGTTCAATAATTTTGCTTCTTTGAAAAAGTATAGAGCAATAACTAAATACTATTTAAAGCACACCTTCTGAATTTAAAGCCACGAAACCAATTAAAGCAATAGTTGATGGCACATTAATTACCTACATATACTGGTGATAATTCTCAAGTATGAGAGAAGGAAGCATACAGCCATTTTCTACACACATTTACATGCACACTCAACGACAATTGTACTTCAGAAGTAATCACAGTTTAGAAAAACTTTTACAACTTTCTTCCTAAATCTAAACTTTTTAATTTATTTGAGACATAAAATAAATATAAAAGGTAACTATGAAAGAATGCTGATCTTTTCTTGCAGATCACTGTTGATTGATAGCACTGAAGCACCTGATGTCTGCAGCAGCTTACCAAATACCAACACTAAACACTCTTGGTCTGAGCACCTAGATAGAAACATGTTTTAAAATCCCCCTGCACTTAAACTGAGAGTTTAAAACATTTGTTTTAATTTCTCTTTCAAAGGGCAATGTGTCAACACAGAACAAAGCACACTGCTGGTCTTTCCTGAAACTAAAGTTCAACATGGCAAGATGCCGTGTCCATTTATCCATGAATTACACTGAAAATGATCTGTGACCCTCCTGTAAAGTAAACGAAACCTAAGAAACTCTCCTGCAGATTACAGTGATCATTCTCTTCTTCTCTTTCCTCTCACTTCTGCATTTGAGTGCATGAACGTTTTAAATGAAACAGCTGTCTTACAGTCTACATTACTTTTCAGGATGGAAAACTGTATTTTTTTATTAATATGGTCATACTTATTCACCATTACTATGTATCAAATATGCCAGGATTTAAAAGGCTTATTTCTCCCTTTGCTTTAGGGAAGTATGAAATCCCTGACACAGTTTTCTCTGGCTATCTAAAAGACAGTTAATCAGGGTACTGAAAAACTGGTACTCAGATATCCTCAACATTAATTAAGGTGTACATATAAATCCCTTTAAACCATGATAAAGAGCTGATCTGTGCCTGAGCTTTTAACACAACAAGTAAGAGAAAAGAGCCTGTTGAGAGAACAAGCTGCATACCTACGGGAGTCAGCAACACAGAACTAATTAACTTCAACTAACTAATTAGAAACAAAAAGGATTGTGCAATACAGTTACAGTGCAGAAGAATTCCAAATTCAAGGCCCTATATTACCTTCAAGCAGTTCTTGAAATAATATTTTCATAATGATGCCTTGGAGTTTTGATCTTTTTTAATTTTATAGATTTTAGAAGTAGTTATATAGCAAATGTAGATTTTTATGTAGCAGAATGAAACCCTTTGCCCTTTCACACAGCAGCTACACATACCAAACCCTGTTATCCATTTCTCTATCAATGCCCCTAAATTCCAGTAATGTGTTTAGCCTTATTTTCAAAGTAGAACTGTAGAAAACACCCCAAATTTGCACAAGAAGATACAGATGTAGACATAACAACCTTCAGCCCCAGAGTTTTAGAAAGCCTCCAAGAACAGCGCAACCTCCGAGGAAGATGAAGAAGAGGGGGTCCCAAAAATCCCCCAGACCCAATTCCAGAGAGGCATGCTGGGGGGGCAGAACCTAGTCGTAGCCTAACACGATTGGACAGAACTCATGATAAAAGATGTGAACAACTGTATTCGGGAGCGTGTGGGTATGGTATTTCCTAGAAGCTTAGAAGCTCATTAAAATCTTTTATTCCTTATCTTACCTCTACCTAATTTGGCTGAAGTCTTTTTTTCTCCCCAAACCATTTTAGGCAACAATAATGTAACCGGTGTATATGCTTGTATGAATACAAATCCGTGGTGATCTTTAGAAGTATCACTAATTTGGGATGCCACATGTCAACCCACAAAACCCCAGGATGCCATTCGTGCCTCTTGAATGTAGCAATTCTTCCATTCTCTAATTAGCAGAGATGTCTGAGTGACCACCTTAATCCAAGAAATCTTTAGCTCCCAGAATCACAGGGTACTGAAGGTGGGAAGGGACCTCTTCAGCCCAGTCAAACTGTCCTGATCAAAGCAGAGACCACGATGGCAAATTGCTTCAGGCCATGTTCAGTCTCCAAGGATAAAGACTCCACAAGCTGAGTAACCTGCTCCAGTGTGTTACCATCCTCATAGTAAAAGAACTACTTTCTTTGATCAAATAGAACTTAGTTATTTTAGTCTGTGTCCACTGTCTCATGCCCTTTGACTGGACACCACCGAGAAGCATCTCCACCTTCTTTATTCATTCCAGTGTGTATTTTTTACACATTGGAAAGGTATCTTTTACCTGCTGTCCTACAAGCTGAATATTCCAGCTATCTCAGCCTCTCTTCTCTCATGAAAGAAGCTCCAAGCCCTTAATCATCTTCATGGCCCTTCAGTGGTCTCACTCCAGTAAGTCCATGTCTTTCTCCTACTGCGGAGCCAGCCCAGCACTGGACACAGAACTCCACATGTGGCTTCACCACGGCTGAGCCAAGGGGAAAAATCATCTCCCTCGATCTGCTGACAACTTTCTTCCTAATGTAGACCAGGAGGCTGTTTGCCTTTCTTACTACAAGTGCCCATTGCTGGCTCATTGTGAACTCATGGTAGGCTCATGGATGCCCACCTAGACTCCCAGAGCCCTTTCTGCAAAGCTGCACTGCAGCCAGTCGGCCACCAGCATGTCCTGATGCCTGGGGTTATTCCTCCCCAGGGGCAGGACTCTGTACTTCCCCTTGCTGATCTGCCACAGTTTGACACCACCTCCCTGCCTACGTATTGAGCTATATTTCAAAGTTGAGTTTGAAAGATTTTAAAGGTTATGGAGAGAAGAGATGAGATATGAGTGGTATTTCACAAGCCACCATCCCTGTGCTCACAATTTATGGTTTTCCCTTCCTTTATCATACTAGAAAATCAGTGCAAAAGACCAGAAAATTTACCCCATGTTTTTAGCCACATAAACAAACAAAACCCCAGCAAAGACCCTGTTGAGAATAGAATTTACTTCTGAAACAGCTGTCTGCATCACTATGCAGCCCTAATTCTGCTAACTTTCCTGCATACAAGGAAACTAAATATGCTCTGGCATCAAGTTGGTGCTGGGCCCCACAGAGGCTCCTTGGGCATTCCAGGAGAGCAGAGTACATGAATACCAAGGCTGTGCTTTCTGGGGAATAATGAGCCAAAGATACACACCACAAACGCAGCAGTCAGATAAGGAAACAGGACTCCCAACATGCAGACAGACTCTTACAATCAGGACAGCTAACTAGCCAGGTGAGAACACTTTTGAGGCAGAAAACATGGTCCCCTCAGACAGGTAAGTTCTGTTTCAGGCTACTACCTAGCACCTTTTAACCAAGGGACATATCTCAGCTGTAACACCAAGGCTTATTCAGCACACGGGGCAACAGGCAAAGCGTGCTGACCATGAGACAGCCCAGAATCAGAGTGGTCATGGCACCAAGCCTGACAGAGTTCAAGAAGTGTCTGGATGATACTCTCAGGCACATGGTGTGACTCTTGGGGATGGTCCTGTGCAGGGCCAGGAGTTGGACTCCATGATCCTTGCGGAACCTTTCTAACTCAGCATATTCTGTGATTCTGTTTATTAAAGTATCTGCCTGCTACCACCTCCTCAAAGCTTTTTTTTGTTCTTCCTTCAAGGTTGCCATACAAATTTTAAAAAGTGGCCTGAGGTTTAATTTGTTGCTATGTAGCTTCAGTTTGAAAGATGAGGTACTGTCTTACATGAAAGAGGAGCATCACTCATGATATACAGAGATGTTTGCCTAGAATATACACAGTCCTGAGCAAGCCTACAGACTTCAAATTATGAAAATTCATGCTGCCAGATGATGAAGAACTGTTAAGGAATGTCTCAGCAGGGTAATTATGAAAGTGTTTCAATAATGAAACATGTCAACACAGACCCTGAATATGACTTAAGGGAACATCTCTTGCTTTCAGCAGAATCCAGCCATGCCAGCATACTGTTGGATAGATGCTCAAGAGTTAATGACTTGAAGAAATGAAAACCAGTCTGAAGATAATGAAAGACCATTCATTCACCTGAGCTTCTATTAATCCATTTTTCAAGGATGTGAATAGCAGTCTCCCACTTCAACGAAGAATAGATTGCACAAAAAAAGGTCATTGCCTTAGGAAATGCTACCAAAGGGAAAAAAAAGAGCTCAGACAGGTTTTCATTTAGTAATGGTTCAGATTTACCAAGCATTATATGGATTTACTGTGCAGAGATATGAGGAGAAACATAACTCAAGGGTTATGAACCTGAGGATAAGTATCTTTTAACTCAGTGGTTGTGAACCTGAGTAGTTCTGGTATCAGGAGGTGGATCACTTTATGACAAAAATGAAATTTAAATCTAGGTCCCAGATAGGCTCTCTCTTTCTCTACTCAGGGAGTAGAAAGAGAGCTGTAGAGTTGCTCTCTTTTCCCAAACTACAGATTCTAGATATATATGTCAACACTGTGTCTACTCTTCAGTGAAGCAGATGCATTCTTAAGGAGAGTTCTTAAAAAGGGACAGGGGACAGGGAGGGACACTGTGTATAATGGAAAGGCAGTCTGTCCAATCTCCAGCTTCTGCCTGGCCTGCAACACTTATGAGAGGCAATACACAACCACAACCACTCACACGACATTAGCATACTGACAGATAGAAGAAAAGCAGTTCCTCCTACAGAAAGGAAGAGCCAAGAGATAAGAGGAATCCCTGGTTAACAATGTAAATTGGCCATCATTTCTAATGCCAAGTTTTCTATTTTTTGGAAAAAAGCAAGGGTTTGCCATCTGGCATCTACATAACCACCTCCAAATTAATACTGACTCTGAAACTAGGCTAAGGTAAATAAATAAAATTTAACACAATTTTACACATATCCAGAATACTCAAGGCAGCTACAAAACACACAGAGACCCTTCTTATGTTGAAATCAACTCCTTGCTCCAAATCTCTGTTCTTCTCGCTGCCCTGACATCACTTCAATCGGGGATTCCTTCTGTCAGGATCAAAGCGCACACCTCAAAGTGAACCCTTTCCCAGTTCCAACTCTCATAGCAACTTTCAGGTCTTCAGTTTCAAGCTTGCTTTCTCTCAGAAGTGTATTCGTCTCTTATTCGGATTATTTCAACACACTTGCAAATAAACTAATGGCTATTTAGTTTGGCCAGATGGCAGATGTAAATGTTGCAATCTTTAAATGTAGCTTGCTTAGTTTTCTCCAAAGCAGCTAACAAAAGGGAAGCAAGGGAAAAGCATGTAAGAGTTTTGTCCATGTCAGTGCTGATACTTCCCATCAGGTTCTTCAGCCGTGGGAGGCACGAAGGAGTCTTCCAAATTACCCTGGCCAGGTCCACAGAAGTATTGCCATTGCAGAATGAAATCCAAGTCGCAAGTCAAAGGACAAAAAAACCTATTTCCTCCAGAGAAATTCTTATGATGAATTCATGGAATAAGCATTGATCATCCACAGCACAATGAGCTAAACTTTCTGGACAGCAAAGGGAAGTTTACCCAAGAGTTGCCTTGCAACAGAATCCTTCAGTAAGTCCTCCAGTAACTAACAAGGAATTTCTAATACAAAAAGCTCTGCATGGCAGCTCACAGGTTTATAAACTACCTTCAAAAATTAATGGATGCCTCTCATCAAATTCTACCTTTTGAGAAGTACAGAAACCAGCATAGTTTGTATGCACTATCCTAAATTCATATATTGAAAGAAGCAAGGGTACATTCTGACAAGTCTACTTCATCTCCTGTTTTTAACAGACATTTGCATCACCTGAAGTTGAGAGAGAAGATGATGTCCATGAGGAGTCACACAGAAGAATGGAAAGCCATCACAACACTTGGCACAAGTTAAAAAATAATCAGTCAAAAAACCCCTATGCTCTAACATGTATGGGGGCCTTCTGACAGGATTGCTGGGCAGGTTCTACCTGGAGTCCAGTGCAGAGGTCTTTTAGCACACATCAGGATGGTGATCTGACCAGCAGTGAAACCACCAAAACCACTGTCTGCAGGCATTTCAGTTACAGACCTATTGGCTAAGATCAGGTGGTTAGGTGCTGCTTTCACTAGTGAAAGCTGAAATAGGAGACATCATTAATCCTCTGCTTGGGCTAACATGAGGCAGAACAAAGCCAAATGAGTCCAAAGTGAAAGAGTTTGAAACCAAAATTAGATCTAAAAAATTATTTCTGGGCTAAGCAGCTTCAGAGTGGTCAGAGGAGAATGGTGAGGGGAGTGTAATTTTAAGTGCTTGCCAAAGCCTTGTGGTGATCCAAAATGTTCTAAGAACGCTGCAGCATTGTCCAAGCATTCTCCAGTCTTCTCAAGGGAGGTGTGGGGATCTGAGGCCATACCCTCTAAAGAAGCATAGAGGATAGATTTATTTCTATGTTCATATTGCTTTTAATTGATTAGTAAATGCTAGAACAAGCAGGTATACACCACACACTCAAGCTACTCACAATCAGGTCAAAGGACCACGTGTCACTGCATGCCACACAGTGCTGAAAGACAGTTTTTGGTAAAGACTAGAAAAATATTTGTCAAGATGGTAAGCACAGAACTGAAAAGTAAACTGAAAAGAGAAAAAAAGTCCTGAACTAACAGCCTACACAGAGCACATCCTCAGCTGTGAGGCAGTTAATGACAGCAAATGTGCATCCTGTTTCATACGTGACAAGGGAGTGCATCCACATACCCCCTACAGACACTGCAAAGATGAAGTATTCAAGCTGCAGTACCACGTGTATGCATCTTTTAGGGAAATGTAGACAGCAGCCTACCATTGAGACAAATACAATCAATGATTCTAAACTTCACTGTAATTTCTGATGCAGACTTTAATTTACATATGTCCGAAAATGAAACCTATCATATACAAATACTCCACAATGTTTAAAGAACATATCCCCAAGTAGGAAATGCATTTTTTCCTATTCTGCAGCATCAAGAAAGTGATGCTAAAGACTAATGGTGAGTTATGTCTACACTTTGTAATGGAGGATAAGGCAGAACACCTTGAGCTAGCTAGTTCTGAGCAGGCTAGCACATTCACCAGGGAGAGTGCTGTACTGAACAACAGAGCTGCACATTGCTCTCAGTTTTGAATTAAACGTGGTTGCATCCAGTTCAAGCAACCCTTCAGTATGATATTGCACTACACTGGAACAGAAGGAAACAAAAGGCAAGCAGAAACTTTGTGTTTGCCTCTTTTGAGAGTCCAGCACAGGCCCAGAAACTAAACAGTAATTACACGGTCTCATTGGGCTGGTATCGCCCAAGATTCACAACTCATTTTTATAGTTTGTACTCACTTTGATAACTTGAACTCACTTCGTAACATGGTCTGTTGGGGATTACTGCTTAGGGGGTAATGACACATGGGATACAGGAATGAGTATCTGGGGGTTGTACAAGATCTAGTAGGAGATGTTTAGGGGAGGAACCAAAAGCATTGAAAGGGAGGGATCAGGGTAGTCTGGGGAAGAACTCGCATGGGTAAATAGGAAGATAAAGGGACCAGGGGACCAGTGGATCGTTTAGCTTGCTTGGCCAAGCCCTATGGTTGTCACCACAGACCTATTGGGACTACATGCTTAGTCTTGCTACTGGTTGCAGCTGGGGCAACCCTGTATACTTCTTACTGGGCTAAAGGGTTCAGTGGCCCCCAGTGCAAGACAAAAAAGAAATAGTACTGAAAGTAGAAGAGCCAAGTACTTTACAAAAACTTTGCTTTTGTCCTCCAATTGCAGAATCAGATAAACGTGCAAGGGCTGAGCAGACAAGGACTGTTTAGGAAGAACAGAATGGCACTGGGGGAAAATGCCCACACAGCATAGTTACGATTTCTTTTTTCTGCAGCTCATAATCAAGAGCTAAAGTGTCCTCCAGAAAGCTCAAGAAAACACTGCTAATAAGTCAAGTTATAGGTTGAGTAAAGACATAGTTAATGAGTTCCATAGCCAAGGAGTTCAGCAAGTAATAAAAAAAATAGAAAAAATGTCATGACTAAAACCAACATTTGCAGTTACATTAGCCAGGATGAAGTGAGTTAAACTATGAAACACTGCCAATGGAGCGGAAGTTCAGAAGGTATTCATTCCTGTAGCTTAGTCAAATACCTCATAGCACTCATTTCACACTGTCTAGTAACACTGAAGCATCTGACATTAACTAAACAGACAAGTTAATAAATTAGATAATTAGTGCCTTTTCCTGTATAATATCTTAATATACCTCTCTCTGGATTTCTTCTACTCTGCTTAAGTAGTGCCATTCAACAGCTACAAAGCAAATGTCAAAGTTTATTTGCATCAAAAGCGACAGGAGTGTTAGAAGAAGAAAGTAAATCATTGGATTTTTTAAGCTTACTGCTCATTTCTATCACTATCCAAAGACCGATTCAACCTTCACTGCAAGAGTTATTGCAGTAAAAACCTCAGAAACCACATATACCATGGCATTTTGAGAAATTATATGCCTTTTGCATTACCTGATAGGTGAGTAACACTGAAAAAAAAACACTGAAAAAAAATCATTCTAAAATATTTATGTTGAAAGATTGTAGAAATAACAAATAATAATATCACTAAAAATGTACAATACATTAGGAAGACAAAAAAAAAAAATCAAAAACTATCCCACTGCAAAACAAAATAACTTTGGGTATGTCTACATAGTTTTTGCAGGGAGCTGAGGACTATACCTGTTTTCTAGACATAGATTAGGAAGCTAAAAGTTATGATCATAGGAAAAACTACAAAAGATCCAACACCGAAGAGACATTGTTTCTGCAAGATTCAGAGCACTGGCAGATCATACTCACCTGAAAGAAGCTGCAGGTTACTTATTCCTACTTAGCAGTATTACATGACAGATGGTTTCAGGTGTCTTTCCAGGACACTTTATGATACTAAATGCTGAAAGTGCTAAAAACTTGACATTTAGTACAATATAACCAAAATCTCTTCTCCGTGCAGCACTGAGTAGCGAAGAAAACAAAGAGGAACGTGGAACCAGCATGTGTCAGAGGGAACTCTGACTGAATGAGCAGCCATTCTTCATATTATTTATAACTTTTATGTGTATATATATATATGTATATCTGTATGCACAATAATAATGATAATGTACCACTAGTAATGTTAAATTCACTAAAGGTCCCTAATAATATTAAATTCTTTCAAAGGAAACATTTGTTTATCCTTACAGGCCATTTTTACCTCTTCCTCCAAAAAAAATTATATTTAAATTAATATACAAATGCAGGAATATCGATCAAGACACATGAAGTCAACTATTCACTGTTTTTAACGTTACTTCAGATAATATTACCTACATACAGATTATGTAACCTGGCATCTGCACCTTGCTGTTATACCTTGTGGCAGCCAAGGTACGGCATTAAACAGCTCATTATATAGAGCCTCTGCTTTTCTATCTCTAAGGCCCACTATGATTTCTATGCTGCTTTTCACTTGCTGAGTGCCTAATTTTTTCCATTGCCAAGTTATCCTTTCTATTCTCACGGGCCAACACATTAGCTAAGAATTCTCCTTCCTAAGTTTCTACCTGCTTGTCTCAGTCTTCCACAACAAGAAATTCAGATCTAGCTTCTATTGTCAATTGATTTCTCCTAGGCCTTTCTCTATATTCCTTTTCAGCAGGAAACTGAGGGGCAATACCCATTTTTTTTGATCTTCCAGTTGGCATCGCACTGGCCCAGAAAGCTCGGGTAATGTTCTGCCAGTTTAGCTCCTGGCACATCAGAGACAAGCACCTAAGCGATTTAAAAAGCTACAGTTCTCCCAGGCTTTTTAACTCAGCCACAAATCACTGGATTTTTATAGGAATCAGTGAAAAAAACACACCTACCCCTAATGGACTTGCTTCAGGGATGAAACACAATTTTCATTAGGGAAGATTAAATGAACCACCACCTTCTCTGCTGTGCAGTGAAGACCCCTCAGCTCCCTAACAAGTCATGCTTACTGTATGACTACATTACATGTGCTTTACAATGAGAAAGGAACTGTAACATCGTGACACATAAATCACCATCTTTTATGGGAGCTTATTTCTCATTGTTTTAATAGCCTATAGCCTGTAAAAGGTTTATCCTGACAACATCTGATTCAGAAGAGAAATCTGGTCCAGGCATGCTCTGTGCGATCCTAAATCATCTTGATTTGAGATTTGCATAAGGGAATTTCCAAACAGGATAGGTTAAACACAGTATAAAAGCTTTACTCTAGTAAAGCACTAATAGAGCATCTCTGGTATTGGGTGTTTGTGGCCAGGGTTGGCAGGAGGGAGGCTGCAGAGGTGGCCTTTTTGGAGAAGCAGCCAAGCATCCATGGACAGCCAGTGGCACCTCTGGAAAAACACACTTAAGAAAGGACAGAAAATTTCAGGGAAAGAGAGGAGGAAGGGGAGAAAAAGGAGTGAGAAACAAAAGATGGAACCCCAAGGTCAGAGAAAGGAGTGCTCCATGGCAAAGCAGATATTCCCTGCAGCCTGTGGATGATGTACATTGGAGAAGAAAGGTCTCAGATGAAAGGAATGGCAGAGAAAAACTACTGCTTCCCAATCATAACCCCAAAACACCCCTTTTGTACCATTTGCTTTCTCTCTGAAGGGACTTGGACTGAGTATAACTTGCAGTGATAACAAGGGAGGAGGAGAGGAGTCTGCAAAGAGGTCAAGCAGAGCCTGGGAAAATGGGGAGGAAAGCTGTTGTTTTAATGTTTGTCTTTGTTGTTTCCCACTACCCGCATTAGCAATTTTTTTAACTGGCAATAAACTAAGTAAGTCTTCCCCCACTTGACTCTGTTTGCCTACCATGGTAATTGGTAAGCAGTCTCTCTGTCTTTATCTCAATCCACAAACTTTTTCATTCCTATACTTCTTCTCTTCTCTCCAATCCTGCTGGGGAGAGGAGTGAGCAAGCAGCTAGGTGGGATTTTTGGCTGCTAGCCTTGGATAAGCCACCACGCCTTTCAACTAAAAACCCCCAAAAATCAAATGAACAAGCAAGAAGATAAAACTGGCCCTCAGTGTTTTGTTGTTTTTATTGAAATGGGCAGTTACACCCAGTTCAGATACATGGAGAAATACCCTGCAGAAAGAGATATAGTTGCATATTTGCCACAGGATATAATCAAAACACTGTGATTCTCCCCTCCCCAAAGGGATTTGATTAGAGAATCACTCAAAGAAGCTCTCTGAGAAACTGTAAAACATCTGAGAAGGCACAGAATGTATTAACCCCTGTCATTGTACAGAAAAGAGCTTTGTACATGAGGGAGCTGGCGAAGTGCCAGGGTACAAGTACTCAAATATCAGTGCATGCTGAAAGAAACTGCATCTGCGAGCTTTTTCTCAACAGTGAGAAAGAGAGAAGGCTGCTGGCATTATTAATATGAGTGTACGTAGCAGTCATAAATCACTAAGCTGAAAAATGACAGGTTCTGAAAAACACAGAAAGGAGATGTAAGAATTGAAAGTGGTTGTGAAGAAGAACTACAGAAAATTTCTGGAAATCAAATATGAAGTGAGCATTTGATGGATAAATGTTAGACATTAAACCTGAAGTAATTTGGCACCATGACATTACTGGATATACACTGGAGGTTTGCCTGCGATAAGAGCACAGTACTTGGAGCAGGAAAGGAGAACATCTTTTCAAACCACTTGAATGGGTAGGACAGAGTAGGTGGAAAATTTGGATCTAGGTTACTGAATCTGCTGGAAAAATTACTAGCAAGCCATACAAGCTGCTGACAGCATTCCATAAAGACAGACAAAACTTTAATACAATCTTCTGTCTTCAAGAACCAAAGAAGGTACATCTGGGAGTTCAGGAGAAGGCATACACACCTCCCAGCATGGTAGAGCCTCAGGTGAAAATTGCATAATCAGTCCTCCAAAGCAAAGATGAAAATAAGAGCGAGATGCTTTGGAACCATCTAGAATCATTAACACAGATAACCATCTTGCATTTCTTAGCAAAGAGCTGGCTTCAAGGAACAGAAGGGTTATGGTGAAATCTTTTTCCATTTGAAATTGAAAGAGAAATTTCTGGGCTTTACTGTGTGATCCTGAAGAAAGTATATTAGCTGAGTATTCATAAACAACAAGTTTATATGATTATGTGCCTCTTGTGCCTTTCAGGAAAATCAGCAGGATACATGACTTATCATAACACACAAGCTGGAGCTTGTATTATTGACAGAGTTCACATGCTTTTTCATACACACTGACAAGTATATTGCTGTGCTTCATTAGTTTTGTCCCAAAACAATGATTCCAGATTTTCTGGCCTACTAAATGCCAAATCTGTCCTAATATTCATGTTGGAGAATTTTGTCACATAATTCTCCATATGCAGGAGAATGACATTTGCCTTTCTAAGGCTTGCAAAGACATTCTCGTTTCTTCTTATATAAGCATCCTTCTGTAACAAGTGGAGCAGATGTTCACAGGAGATACCTCCTAACATCAAAATTTGACACTAATAAGTGAAGAAATAGAAAGAGAGAAGGCTGTCACTCAAGGCAAGAGCAAAAGCCACAACCACTGACAGCAGCATGCTGGCCAATTTCAATTCTTTTTATGGACAAAGATTGCTCTTGTTTACAGGGAAGATATTATTCTACTTAACCTGGCCACTATCATAAAAGATTAAAAAAATTTATACAAATACATTTAGTATCAGTTTCACACACAACACCACACTGGTTGGGAGTGTTGATCTGTTGGAGGGTAGTAGGGCTCTGCAGAGGGATTTGGACAGGTTGGATTGATGGGTCAAGGCCAGTGGTAAGAGGTTTCCTAAGGCCAAGTGCCGAGTCCTGACTTGAGTCACAACAACCCCAGGCAGTGCTACAGGCTTAGTATGGCTGGAAAGTATGGCTGGAAAGCTGTCCCACAGAAAAGGACATGGGTGAGCTGGTCGACAGCAGCTGAACATGAGCCAGCAGTGTGCCCAGGTGACCAAGAAGGCCAATGGTATCTTAGTTTGTATCAGAAACAGTGTGGCCAGCTGGACCTGGGTAGTGATTGTCCCCCTGTACTCCACTGGTGAGGCCACATCTCGAATCCTGTGTTCAGTTCTGGGCCCTCCACTACAAAAAGGACATTGAGGTGCTGGAGTGTGTCCAGAGAAGGGCAATGAAGCTGGTGAAGGGTCTGGATCACAAGTCTTATGAAGAGTGACTGAGGGAGCTGGGGTTGTTTAGCCTGGAGAATAGGAGGCTCAGAGGGGACATCTTATTGCTCTCTACAACTACCTGAAAGAAGGTTGTCATGAGGTAGGGTCTGGCCTCTTCTCCCAGATGACAAGTTATAGGACAAGGGGAAATGGCCTCAAGTTGCACTAGGGGAGGTTTAGGTTGGATATTGTGAAAAATTTCTTCACAGAGAGAGGTTAAGCATTGGAATAGGCTCCCCAGGAAGTGGTGCAGCCACCATCCCTAGAAGCATTCAAAAAACAAGTGGATGTGGCACTTTATGAGACGGTTTAGTGGGCATGACTGTATTAGATCAAAGGCCGGACTTTATGATCTTGTGGGTCATTTCCAACCTTAATGATTCTAATAACTTCTTTTGTGCTGTTAACTCCCATGGTCTTACCAACTGGATCAAGGATATAAACAGGGCCACAGAATCTATCAGGGTTGCTATTAAATCCATCAAATTTAGCCATACATTAAATTGTTATGAAACCAGTTAACTGCTAGCCTGAATTCATTTGGTCATACTAAAATCATTTCCTGTCAAACATCTGCAGAGGATGATATTATTCATGGTTTTGCCAAAGAATTTGGCACTTATTTAATCCATTTCTTTCACAGACTCTTCATTATTTCTTTGATCCGATTTCAACATGACGTGGAACAGTCTTTATATATTAAACTAGGAAGGGTTTGATAACATTACTCTGAGTATCAGTTCTGAGTTCACTTCTACCCCAGCTACACATTTTTTGCTGATACTGTTATTTTTGCACAGCGTTTTTGCTTGGAATCTCACCCGACTCCCACTGAAGTCATTCACTTGGAATCTCCATCACTTTGAATAATCATTATACTGCGCAGAGGGAAGAAATATGCAATAGCTAGACTGTAGGAAAAGGGTCCATTACTTTACAATAAAATATAGCTGGGTTGGGAATAGGGCTAAACAAATTCAAGAATTCATAAAAATTAACATAATGTTTTTTCTTTCTGGTCAGGTTTGCTGATCAGGAAGTTTAAGTTTTGTTCTTGTTTCAAATTTATACCCCAGTCTTCTAGTAAAACTTGCTATAGTAAGCATAAGGCAATAGCTTTTTACAAGAGCTGGATGGAGATGTATTTTGCTCTGATACAAAGCGCCCTGATACAACAGAAGTTCAGATGAGTAAAAAGTTGTGCATGGAGGAGGAAAATGACTGAACTAGACTTCACAAGTAAACAAGAATCCTAAAAAGGGAGAGACTGCAGATCCAATATCCTCTTTCCAATTGTATTTTTGCCCCTACTCCATGAAAAAGCATAAATCCTCTCCCACAGTTTGGCAGACACTTTCCTCTGTCTGCATTTAATCAACATTTTCCTATTACAGGCCCAATTTTCCCTCCTTCAACTTTTATCACTTGTCCGTCATTAAGAAAGCAAATCACATTTTCCTTCTTAAGTTTCTTCCAACACAGTTTTCCTCCAGACATGATGTAGGAAAGATCACCTATCCACTACCCCATCATGTACTAGCAGGTATAATTTGTCTCTAAGTGTTGCAAACTCAAGTTAACATTTTTCCCAATGTACCAAATGGAATTCAAGGGTGCTTTGGCTTGAGAAATACTATATGGAAACAAACTTTCATAGCACTAATAAATAAAACATGACACAAGTATGTGTGGTAAGAATAAAGACCCACTGAAGTGAGAAAAATTTGCATGGGCTTCAAGGAGCTTTGGGTGAGGCCTTTGATACTTGCATTACTGGAGACAGCCAAAAGGGAAGGGGGGAAATGGCATCCTTGAAACTGTCCAGATCATTCACAGAGAGACTATTCAGGCTCATACCAAGCTCTTCTCCTCTGTGCTTGTTCTGTACATCATAAATAATCACTGAAGGGGATAATTACTGTTGGGGTTACTTCATAAAGAAGATGCTATTTGAATTTTAGAATAACAGGAAATAGAGCTGCATATTTAGCTTGAACTAGATTTTCATCTACTAGACAAACTTCTCATGGCAAGCATATCACATTTCACCAGAAGACTGGCTCCTTGCAACTAGACAAAGTTAACTCCTTTTTTCCCCCCTCCCTCAAATTGTTACAAATGTTTTCATACATATAACCTGCATTAGGACAGTTATCAAGTTATTATATGCCTAATTACACAATAGTATCAATTTGACTTTAGGTGGGAATCAATACTGCAAGCCTGTCTTACAGTCAAGATGATATGAAGTCATTATTATGTACACACACACATGCACAATTCTTTCACTCCTCAAAGTGCACCCAAGGGGGAAGTACAGGCAAAAGGATTTTAATAATTTTTTGTCTATTCATGGGGATATTTAGTACTTACTTTATAAAGTTGTAAAGCAAAACACAGAACTAAAAGCAAACCTCTGTTGTAGCAACTCTCCAATATTCCTGAACACACTGATTTTTCCCTTCTGCTTAATTTAGCCCTGGGAACCAGATTTAAAGTACTGACTTACAGAAATTTTCTACAACAGCCAAGTTAATAAAGAAGCTGATTATTGTAGGACTATCACATCAGTCATATGTGTTATGATCTGACCTTCTGGAGCTGGTTTACTCGCATTTGTTTTTTCTGGATCCTTCACCTTGGGTTTATTTGTTTCTTTTCTTCTCTCTATATCTTTAACTGAAAAGCAAGAGGGAAAAATAATTAATGAATCTAGAAACAATGCAATTAGAAGCATGTCATTTTCTTCTTCCAGATAAAGTAATTGCACACAACTTCTTAAGATATGCTTAGGTAACAAGTGACTGTTTGTGGGTTTTTCCTCCCTCCCATTGGGTTTATTATTTTTATAGATTGTTCCCCATCCTATCATCATTGGAGTTCTCAGAAGTGACTCTCCTCACACAGGAGAGTCCAAATAGTGACATCAGCACCTAAGCCCATGCAGACAAGCTCCCACACTGGAAATATAGTCCAGAAAATTGGCAAAGCTAGCTGGGGAAAGTCCAGCATTGCAGAGTTCCACTCCAAGTCAACACAAAAGCACATAAGCCAGCTGTTACACTATCCTCTTCACAGAATCAGCTTAGATCCCATGCCCAAATCTGTGTTCAGGGCACCAAATACTCCTATGAGTGCAAGGTTGCTCCAAAGCTGAGACTTCAACAGCTTCCTGTCCCACAAGTGGGTGGGATACCTCCCTTACTATGTCTCAAACCTCTCGCAACAGCCAAGCAGAACTCAGCTTCGTTAGCAATTCCTACTACTACATTGGTAGCCACTATTATTCTACTAACAGTCTCAAGGGTTCTGGCAAAATCATTGCTAAAGTCACGTATTCAGAAAAAAACCCAAAACAACCCCTTCCAGAATTTCCTTAGAATGCTAATTGGTATCCGCACTCCAGCTGCCTACAATGGCCAGGAAGAGAGTAAAACAATGAAATGGAGAATATCTTTCATAGAACATAAAATTCTACTCCAATAAAACTCTTTAGTATGACTGACATTCATCCAAGCAGGCACTAACCCTTAGCCAGGACCAAAGTCCCTCTGTGCTACATCATTCAAAAAAACACTGTGAGAAGGTGAAAGGAGGTTATCTGTCTCTTGACTACACAACATACTATATATATATATATATATATATAAAAATAACATACGTTGTATGTTAGTGGAGCCAAAGTCAAATGGATTTCACTAATTTACCCAATACTATATTGAGTACCTCAATCAACCAGGAATGCTCCAAGTTCAAACCCAAAATATAAGCACAAGACTAAGGTCTCAGGAAGACAGCAAGCCATCAAACATCTGAATGTGACCTCAGTCAAAAAGGATGCTGTTCCTTAGCCTTCTAAGAGCATTTCTTTGAGAACAGGTTAAGAGTAAGCTGAGGAGATGCTTGATGGCCTCCTCTAATGCTAGTGCTATTGAGGGGCAAGGTTCCAGAGAAATAGTATAAAAGGCTGAAAATGCTCAAAGGAAACAAATTGGTCACATCCTGAGAGATTTTTCTGGATTTGGGAACTGTCAAATTATAACCATATAGGAAGAAGAGACAAGAAGACACCAGTTTTACTCAAATATTTACACAGACAAAAAAAAAAATTATCTAGTGCGTGTTTTTACATCTGCATTTTCAAAGGAAAAAAAATCCCCATTGATCTTAGCTAAATACTATGTACTAGAATAAGAATGTATACCTGGCTATATAAAGAGAAACACTCTCAACGATAAAATTCTATTATAGGCTTGAGAACTCTTTGTATGTCAGTTACAACCCAGCAGCATTAAAACCATACTTCCAACGCACCAAACCAGATGGTATTGTCAAAGCTTTTTATATGTTTGACCTTTTTTCATCTCAAGAATTAGTGGTCATGCGTCAGAAAAGGGAAAAAAAACCCCCTATAATACCGGGTAACAAAAAAAGAAGGATTTGTATATATGCTGTATCTGGTTTTACTCATGCAAGGCATCATATTGTTAAATGAAACTAAAGCCTTATTAAGTACTACATTTTCACCAGCAGCAAAGAGAGTATACTAAATAGAGCACAACTCCATATTCTTAAATCAAGCTGCCAGCTCCACTATTCCTAAACAGTAAAGGTCATTTAAAAAGTAGCCACTTAATATTATAGAATTTGCTATAGCTTTCTGTGGGCTTCTCTTTAATGCTAAAGTAATCTGTGGTTTTGTGGGTTTCTTAAATAGGACAGACCTCAAGGTACTATACAAACAGTTGTAGTGATGAAAAGCTAGAAAGACTTTGATACACACCACATCAAGCACTCAGTATATTTTATCTTGTGCTGGTTTTAAGAGAAAGGTGGTTTAGCAGTGATAGTGAGAAATGTTCAGTGTCAGGGGAATTCAGTAGATTTTCAATTGTGCTCCTACACTGTCACATTTTTGTCTTTGTGGACCAAATTCATGTTTAACATGAAGATCAAGATAAAACAGCTAAGACATATATATACATATATATCTCACTATGATATAACCATTAAGAGTAAGTCCGGGTCAGATAAAGTAAATTTGTAAACATATTTGACAGCTGAAGACCAGTAAAAATTCAGCCTTTCAAAGTACTGAAATTTTTTAAGTATCAGAACATAGCACTTCCCTTCTTTTTACTCACTGAAGATTCTTTCCACAAAATACCAGCTAGTTTCCTACTAGCATGAGGAAGAAAGGGATACCAACCCAATGGAAACAGAGACAGCCTAATGCAAGAATCTCCTGGGCAATCAATTCAGGCCTCCAGTTGTATTTGTACCAGTTAAAACCTGTGGCTTTTAATTAGCCTTCTACCACAGAAGAAACTGTTTTCCCATTATCCCCTTTGTGTCAGACTTGTTACCATTCCAAAAGGTATACTAAACATCTGATAAATTCTGCATGTCAGGTACAAAGAGACACATACTTCTGAACTGGCCTTGTGCTGGTTTACTCTCCTTGTCTTCATTGAATGCAATGATCTGAAGAGCATAGTTTTGATCCGGAATGAGACCTTGAATAATTGCTTTGGTTGCAGTGCTTTGAAGAATTAACTGATTTGTTTTTCCACCTGTAATAGAGAAGACAAAAAAAAAATCCTACAGATACATAACTTTGTTTGCTTTTCTTACAGCAGAGCAAATATAGTGACTTAAACACC
This sequence comes from Oxyruncus cristatus, assembly GCA_013399855.1. Lineage (NCBI taxonomy): Eukaryota > Metazoa > Chordata > Aves > Passeriformes > Cotingidae > Oxyruncus > Oxyruncus cristatus. Next base: position 131,994 of record VXAY01006565.1, on the reverse strand, counting down.
TCAAGCTCTCCATGACCCAAGCATTCCCATTTTTGGGACTATCCATACAGTCAGACCAGAGACCATCCCAAAAAAGCAAGAAGTCAGGCAGTCTAACCACTTTTCTTAAATAGAAACACTCAATCAATCAGCCTTTGTATCTGGGCCTCATGAAACAGCCGCAGTGTCCAGCAAAGATATTAAGATATGAAACATTTTACAAAAAGGTGGCATATTTGGTAACATCGTACCCACGCTCTGTGATTGGCTGGCAGTTCCAACCCCACCATAGCCATGTCATCTCGGAATACTCTCTTTGACAATTTCTTTGGGCAAGGAAATTCTCATGCATAAATACAAATATTAAACATTTCTCTGTACATTTATATATATAAAGATTGTATACAAATATGTACAAACAGGCATTTCAGTTGTATGTTAAAACTTGTTTCTATACCTAACTTTAAATTCAAATGCACAGAAGTAGGACCCCTACAGCCCTACACAAAGCAGCCACTTTGTTGTCCACCTTTTCAACTTTCCATTAAAAAAATTTTTTCAAGGCTTCTTGGTTTTTTAATTCTTTTTGATCTTTTCTGGAGAGCTCACTATGGGATAACGGCCAGGGAGATCCACCTCAAGTCTCTGACTGAGTTAGGGTTACAGTGCTTTCCCTCGAATACTTTCTAGACTTCCTTACCTCCCACTAGAAGAAAGGTAAAGACAGATCAGTCACAACTCCCGAAGACTACATAGGAAGCATAACTAGCATTCACCCACTTCTGCCACCTTAAGCATTCAATTCACATTTCCTATGCCTGTGACCACCCTTTAGTGAAATCCATCTGTCTCTTCTGTTGACCAGCTGGTCAACTCCATTATCCAAAGCTTGCTCACAGTTTCTTAGTCTTAGGGAATGACACTCTGAAAAGTTTTAAGCCTCAGGAAGACAGTCCTTTCACCTTAAAAGGGAACACACAGACTTTTACCTGAACTCGGAGTGACAAGAAGCTTATATCCAGTGAATTGCCCTTTGGGGGCTTTCCAAGAGATCTGTACACTGTCAGGACTCACTACATTATATCTGAGTCTTGTTGGTGGGGACACTGCAAGTTTGGAAAGAAAACAAGATGTTAAATTCAAATAAAAATTAACTAATAATTTTTAAACAAACAAAAATAAACACATAGAGGAAGACAACATGAAATTTTAATGATAAAGGATGCAAGTTATTTAAAATGTCACATACATCAGTTTATTAGTTTGTAAAATGACATCCCCAGGTGCACTACTTCCCTCAGACAGACCTTTTATTTATCTCTTCACAAAAACAAACTAAAAACCTAGTAGCAGAAGACAGAAAGACAAACCATGTTAGATGTTAAGACTCTAGTTTAGCAAGCAAAGCTGGTAATAAAAATGCTCTTTGTTAATATATGGGAATTAAAATTGCTCTCCTTACACTGGTAATATGCATGACCTGGACTCCACCTCTCATTACCATTACCCACATTTAATGTCACTCAGGGCCAAATTTTCAAATCCACGTGAAGAAAGAATAACCAAGAGAAAAGACAGGCATGCACAAGGCAGGGGGAACATCAGCTGCCCAATTTGCAAACCTGGCTTAAGCAGCACAAAGTTTTACAGCTGCAAGCACTGCTCCAGTCTTATGAACACTAGCAAGCATGCACAGGCAAGTCAAGATTTAGACTGGGGCAATCTGGATGGTAAGCAAATCTGGCTTCTATTTATATTGTGCCATCACCTAGGTTTCAAATTGAAGCAGCAGGTGAAATGAATAAAAGCATGAAATGATTGAGAAAGAGGTGATATATCAGTGAAGAAACCCGCACAAGAACAAATGCAAAAACCTCCCCACATCGTTACTGTAATATCAGCAACTTTATGCCTCTGCACATAGCCTAGTTTTTCATGGCCTTACATCCCTCTGCTCAGTCAAGCTCCACTGATGCTGGACAACACTCTATATAAACATTTCTGCTCTACTTCAGGGAGGCACATCCCTCCTTCACTGCACAACTGCAGCATAGGTGCTAGCAGTGCAGCCTGTGGTATCCAAGGCTGTCATAAGGGGAAATCTTCATACATTTGAATAGGGTTTGGCTCAAAAAGAACAAACTGATCTACAGAGAGAGGCAGCCAGGGAAACTTCCCAGAGGGAAGGGCTAGAAAATCTTAAGCATCTCCATTGACCTTATCCCTCCTTTTCCTTCACAGTCTCCTTAACTTTCTCCTTCATTTTTCAAACCCTTGGTGTCTCTGCCACTACAACCCGTCAGGTTTCTGTTATTAAGTCTAAAAAATAAGGGAAATCTGTATTGGAGAAGTGGCAGTTTCTTTTCCCTGGTGATGAGATAGCTCTTAATTGACTAGGCTTATGCCCACCATTTGTTGGTCCATTAGATACAATAAACCAACAATTCTCATTATACTTCTGAGATTTAAGGCACCTGGATTACAGCACATGGAGCATCTGAGTCAAGAGGCAGCGTATGCTAGCCAACAGTCTCTGGCCTCTCCATTTGACCTGCTACAGCCAATGCAGCTCTGGCACCAGCAGCAGCCAAAGACCTGTCCTGAACCGATTACTTTTTCCTACATGCTACTTTTTCCAACAGCTTTGGGGGAAGAAAGAAGGAAAGAGGCAGGCTGTAGTTTTTTTGAGATTTGGGAGGGGGTGCTTTTCACGTCATCTACCATTAAATACATTTTGGATCTTCAAAGTAAAAATCTGGAGATTTAATACAAGAGATGCATTCCCTTCCATCAGCCTCCCATGTCATGAGGGGCAGTTTTGTCAGATCAAGGCCAGGTTCTGCAGTTCTCTGCCTCGAGGGACTTAACACCAGAACACAGAAAAGAGAGTACGTAAGTACCCAGAGCAGCTTAGTAACAACTCCACACTCTCAAAGAGTTTAGAGAACAAGCTCAAGAAGAGAGGCAAGGGGAAAGAAACAGCAGGCAGCAGCACACCAATTCCACACTCTCAAAACTGTTCTGATTTGCTGCACTGGGCTTACACCCCACTGTGCATGTCCTCAGTTGCTGGACATAATCTTGTCAGACCTTGTCTTCAGTCTGCCTATCACCTCCCTGAGGTTTAGCCAAAAAGAGGCTGCAAGCAAAAGTGCAGGAATTGCTGCAAATACAACATCAGTTCTTTGAAAATTTGGCCCCTGTATTGCAAAATATTTTGCTGGGCAGGTTTCTGCAAGAACATTCAGCATGCTATAATTGTAAAAAAAAATTAAAAAAAGAGTGGCAGAGACTATGGCAAAAAGTTTTCAAAGTCAAGCAGACTGTAATTATGGATTATAGCTTTTAATTCATTCCCAAGATTCATTGTGTCTTTGAGGTATACATAAATCACAATAAATTCGGGCTGAATGAACCAAGAGTGACAAATCATACCTAGAAGTTTATAAATATGCAATTCCTTTTATTATTTTATCTCAGGAATAGCAAATAAACTTTTGAACAATGACTGTATGCAAGTGTGAGAATGCTGCAGATTTTACTAGGATTAAGTGATAAATTTGTATGGGGATTAAGAGGCAGAGCAGAGAACAACAAGGTAACACCAAAGATTGACAAAAAACAACAATCATGTCTTAGAATTTCAGAGTTCATTTTCTCTGCCATCTTCTTCCTTCCCCATCATTCCTTTCCATCCTACTTGCAACTTGGCAGTTCATGAAAGCACCTTCTAACAAAGAAGCATAGTTCTGGCCTAATTGCTATTAGCCATCACCAAACCAGGTAAATTTTCTGAGCCTCTAAAAAACAGAGATCTTACAAGCAAAGAAGGACACAATCACCAAAAGTTTTTTTTGTTTACTACGGAGTTACAACGTGAAAGACTAGAAAAGTTGTGCCAGAATAGTCTTTACATAACTAGTCAATTTTCACTGGGTACTTTTGGTATCAAAGGCAGCAGTGCAGGGGAAGGGACATTCCCACACAGCAATTAACCATAAGAAAGAAAATTATTCACTAGACAGATAATCAACTGTGTCTTAGTTGTGCAAAGACTAACGTTCTGGCATAGAGAAGTACATATAGCTAAGGAAGTTAAAAATCTAACACTCGAACAGACAACAAAATATTGATGGGAATTACTACACATTCACCAACCTGAAGAGGGTATCTTTATTTCTTTGGACCTTTATTGTCTGTGGAACAAAATCTCACTTCTTGCAGAAAGGGAAAAAAATTAATCCAAGCTGAGTCAGTTAACTGATAAAAATCAGTAGCTAGATCTCGTTAAGTGGTTTTACAGGAATGCAAAAGAGAATGGCCTTCAGCAGCATTAGAGCAGTCACCCACAAGAAAACTGACAAGTTCAAGGCTTTGGTTTATGCCACCAGATAAATTACCACTCCAAACTCAACTCTTGTGGACAACTAGGGAAAGAATGTTTTCAACTATTCAGTATCTTAATGAAAAAGAAAAATACCATAAATCTCCTGTGTACAGTTCTCCAAGACATCCAATAGTATAAGACTGAATACTAACTAAACCTTGTGGCTTCCAGTTTACTTCTGTCATCAGAATTGAGCAAGTTAATATGCACTACAATTACTGAGCAATTACAGTAGTAACACATAGAAGTTACTGCTACACAAAGAAAGGTTCCATCTTTAAATACGTTGCTCTCAAAACAAGTTACTTTATGAATAAATGAAAAATTCTGAAGTATTTTTCTTGCCCAGCGCTATTTGCATGTACTATATAAGAACATAAGTAGACAAAAGCTGTTATTTATACATTATACTGAATGGGGAAGAAACAGCAGTGCTGAAAAAATAATTGTTGTTGAGTAAAAACTGAATGGCACTACGTGGTTTATAAGTCATTCGGGCAATAAATGAGACAGAACCACATAGCTCAGCTGAAGGAATAAGTTGTAGCTTCAGGCATGTTGGCTTCAGTCTCTGAAACATATTCTCATTTCCAAGAAGTCACATTACACACCTTTACCTGAGCATTTTTGCCAAAGGAAGGAAACACAAGCTGGAACTAATACCAGCTCTTCCTACACCTTGGCAGAGCTTACAGTTTCTTAAAACAGACAAACAAACTATTAGTGCTGTAGTAAATTGTAAAAAGTTAGCCAGAAGAGTTTATTGCAAGGAGTGGCAACCTTGAGAAAAAGGATTTGAGAAACATCTGATTACTTTAAGTGTAACACGAAGGTTTGTTTTTTTTTTTCCTGTGAACACAGAATAGAGATTTCATATCACTTTATTCAATAAAATAACAGTCATGTTGGGCCAAGGCATTAGTCCACTTAGCTTAGTATCACGTGCTGACAGCATTCCACAGCTGATGCTTGCTGAAAGAGTGGTAGAACAAGGGAACTATTGTTCTTTACTCATCAAGTACACCAACTCTAGCTTCTGCTAGTGTGATTACTCTGGAAAAAAGCCTCTCTGACCTTCATTTCATTGCATTAATAGTTGGAGAATTTTTTCCCCTTACATATAACTGACTAAACCAAAGTTTAAATAATAACAAGAAACAAAAGCAAAACAAAACAAAAAACAAACAAAACAGTGGGAAAGAGTACAGTTTTCCAAGATCAAGAAAATTCACAAAATTTTGTGGAGATGGATCTCAACCCCCAATTCTGTTTTGTAAATCTTAACCATATGTATTTGGACTGAAATACAGAAAAAGGACTAACCATATGCTTTGCTTTATTGGCTCATTAAGTCACAAACATTCTGGACCTCATTTCTGACCAGAACAACTGATGCACTGAACATTGGGATCATGTATTTCTTCATTCACCTCACATCGCCGACATCAAATATTACAGCTTACATGTGTCCCTAAGTTCTGGGAGAGGCTCAAGAAGTGCTCACAGATTCCCAAACATCCAAGATGTTATGCTTACCCAGCCTTTTAGTGCCACGAAGACTGGACAAAGTTACTTGCATTTACCAGAACTTTGAAAGCCTCAGGTTGCCAACAGTCTCCAAATGTGCTCATGAATAATGCATTATACAAAACACTTCAAAAGAGCCCCCCGGATCAAATTCTGCTCCCAGCTATGCCCATACAGTCTCATACCAAAGGGATTTCATAAATATAAAGTTGAGAGAAACGTCTTTCTTTAGAAATCACCAACTCATTGGCATTCCTCCTCCCTCCTTCCCCAAGCAATAGGATAAATTTTCTCTGGAAATCAAGCCACTGTCAATACAATCCAACAAGTACGTAAGCCTAACAATCCCAGCAATATCCTTTAATACTCACAAAGCATTTTTCTAAAAAGCTGCAGAAGTAGTCTGTGACATTTAGCAGATCTGTGCAATACAGCATAAGTGTTACAACACCTACTGTTCCAACAAAGAAAAAAGATATATTCCATACAATCTTAATATCATAGCTGATCCTTCAAACCTTCTTGATTACACAGAGCACAGTCACAGCAATTTCTAATGGGTACTTTTATATAAATAGGAGTAAAAAAATGTTGTGGATAACTCATTTCAACAGACACAAATTTGCACAAATATTTATGCTATTTGAGATAGTAGGTTCAAAGAGTACAGATGAACATGTAATTCTACTCCTCCCTGCCCCCCAAGACCAGCAGCAGAACTCCTGCTTCATTTCAGTAGTACTGGATTCAAATCCTACTAAGAGGAAAGTAACACTTGCATTTGGAATTAAAAATTCTGTTTCTGCACATCAGAGTGAAAAGCTCCATCTTCTTATTTATGACTTACCTTGGCCCTGGGCATCACTGATGAAGAAAGCTGTGACAGCTAGAAAAGCCAAGAGGAAACAGCTCTGTATCTCATACCGACAAAGCATCTTCTTCCTCTGAATATACACAGTATCAGCAGGTCTGAAAACACATAGACCAAAAAGACTTACTAAACCTGCAAAGATAAGACATCCACTTTAATGAAAATTGTGGGCAAAATTTGGATTCTATTAAAAAAAAAAAATGAATTTATCACAGACATCAGTGGAGCCAAAATTTCCAGGCAGTAATTTTATAAAAAAATCAAATTTTAATTTTAAATTAAATTTCAAACAAAATCATATTTTACCTGAAAGGAACCAAGACCTGCACTTGGGCTACTGAACAGTTCTGAAAAGTTGGCCCAGATAAAAAGAAACAGTATATTCCTTGCTAAGTATACACAAGTATTGGAAATAAAGTATGTTATGCATAACAAGGTACAATGTGTATCTCTATACAATCCAGTGTTGCAGTACCTTATCAGATACCTGTGGCAAAAAACTCTGAAGCTTGTAAAAAAAGGCAGAACTTTGTTCTGAAGGAACACAAGTCTTCTTCTCATTTTTCTCCACAACCTACTCTTTTTCCTTTTTCTACCTTATTCAACTTACTGTGTGCCCTCTGTTGTACTACCTGCACTTACAGTAGGTAATATCATGGTCAAAACCATTTGCTCTAACCTGATCAGTTAGGAACATCAACACTTTAGAATGCAGCAGTATTTGAACACTCAGTGTAATCCTAAGTGAACTAGCTGGGTTACAGGAAGCAATTCTGGTGCTAAAGAACAAGTTCTAGAAATTTATCCGTTCACAGAACATACCTTAAAAGCAGTACAAATTTCATCATCTGAAACTGGGCTTTAACACTTCCCAGTACAGTTATCCAAGATACACAGAAGTATCTCAAGACATATCAGCATGTTCCTAAGATCATACATTTATCTATCACTCAACTTTAATGCACGAGTTTTAGTTGATTTTCTGGGCCAAGAACAAGAATTTTTGCTGCCCTCTCCTGTTAGAATTCTACAGGAGAATCAAATTAAGATAATAGATTTCCTGCTGTCAAAGGGACAGCATTTGAAGGTTTATGGGTAAATTTGGGGTTATGTATTTCTGTGTTGCAGGTTCCTCCCATTCACATCCTGCGTGATTTTCTCTAATATGTCCAACATACTATCACCGTATTTGCTTTCCAAGTTTTCCTTCACTTCTGAGGAAGCACCAAAGTGAGTGGTTCAACAACTCAGACTGAAACACCTCAACCATTATTAAACAGATAAAATGATAAAACCTACATTTCCTTCTCTTTTCAAGTATTTACCATCTGCCATAGTCATCCCAGGACTTGGTAGGTCTACTGTCACACATCTCAGACATTAATGCTTGATATAATTCCTAAAAATATATAGGGGGATTATGCATTGTAAATTACATCTCCACAGGAGGTTATCAAAGTTTTAGCCAAAGTACCAACAAATTTCACATTACTTAAACACATTTTTTGAATCAATCTCTTACAGTACAAATTTCTCAAGACAGAGGGAAGTAGATAGATCCAATAACAAAAGATGTGCATCAGAAACATATGTATCGGTATGCTCAGTTTTTAGGGCACATCCTCCAGACAGAATTCTGAAGCATGAGCAAAGTGCCCAGGCTTCCCACTACATGAACCAAAGAGTCAGACACCCAAGGACCACAGTCAGCAGACAGCTACCTACTGACAGGCAATGAGAAGAATGAAGAGAGTCTTAAAACAGTTTGAAATCCATCCTTTGTGTATCTCACAGTGGGTATTCTTCTCCCCTCACTCAGGAATATAACCCGGATCAAGTAAATTTAAACTCTTCAAAGAACAGAATACAACTCATTCTTCCATGCAGTCACCACTAATGATGTGGGCATTTCTTTCCATGTAATAACCCAGACATTAACATATTCACTCACGGTGGTGGTTTAGTTCCCCATCTGCTAGATTTGATATAAACCCTCCTCCCAAATAAGAGCTATAAATACTACCTGACCAGTAATCCTGTGTAGAAACATTGCCCGCTTCTGCTTTTAGAGAACAGCCATTGTGCAGAGAAGTAAGATTGACTGGGACAGACCGAACTGGTGCTGGATCAACTAGGCACAAGTTCACCTCTGCAATGATCTGCATATAAGGTTCACTCAACCAGGAAAGGCAACCACCTCTCTGCAGCCACCTTGTGGCTGACATTGGCTGGGACTAAAAACAAATATCCTATTCCTCCCGCTTTATTTATGTATATTATATCACCTTTCAGTAAGTATTTGGTAAATCATTTATCGGCCAGAACAGCGCTGGGAGCAGAGACCGAACTCTCCAAAGCCAAGAGCCCTGCCGCGAGGTGAGCCTCCCGCCCCGCGAGCTCGCGGCTCCTCTCCCAGCTGGGCTCCAGGACGGCTGCCTGGGATCAGGGCACCTTCTCCTGAGGTAACAACCTGCCCTCGAGAGCTCCCAGCCGGGACAAAAGCCGCACACATCCTTCCGAACTGCCCTGGCTGCGGACGCGCACCCAGCCCACGGGAGGAGGCTGAGTCGCCTCCACACAGCCCTGGCTCCCTTCCCAAGGGGGAGCAGGTTAGTCTGGGGTTTTTTTCTCCTCTCTGTGTCTCGTTACGGAACGGCGCGGGAACAGCCACACGTTCCTGTCCAGTCCCGCTGTGCCAAAGTCACAGCACGACCTGCTCCGGCCCCGCAGGGGATGGACGGCGGAGGGGCCGGGGCGAGGCGGAGCCCCGGCCGTGCCACGACCCTCCCGCCTCCCCAGTGCGGCCCAGCTCGGACCGAGGGGGGCGACCCGCGGACGCGGGAGCTCCTGCTCCCGACTCCCTTCGAGGCGCTCCCCACCACCAGCACCCACCCGTGTGAAACCGAGCCCCCACCACAGCCCAGGTGAAGGGAGGCTCAGCGGGGAGCTCGCTGTCGAGGAATGGGGCCCGTGAGACCCGGGGGCTGCCGGCGGGCGGGACCGAGCTCGCCGACACGGGCAGCCCCCGCTGGGATAACATCCCCCCGGGCACCGCGTATGCGGAGCTGGGGCAGAGCGACCTGCCCCGACGGGCCGCGGCAGCGAGGGAGGGAGGCAGGCGGGATGCACCCGCGGATCAGCCAGACCCTTCGTCACACCACCACTGAGACCGGTTGGGTTTTTTTAACTTATTCTCATTTTTAGAAGTAAAGCCTTTGCAGGAGTTTCTAAGGGGATTCCCCGCCCCAGCCCTGGCTCGCCACTTTCCACCCCTCCATCTCCTCCTCCCTCACCGCATTCTCCCCGGAGCGCTCCGGTCCCGCCGCCGCGGGGGTGGCCGGGCAGGTGGGCGGACAGCGTTCCCGTTCTTGCCCCGACCCCAGCCCGCCTCCCCCAGCCCCCGAGGGAGTCGAAGAGGAGCTCACACCGACCTGTGCGGGCATCGGCCGCGGAGCCGCCGGCGGGGAGCGGCCGCTGGTTCTCACGCGGGGCTGCGGGTGCCGAGGCGGCTGCGGGAGAGCCGCTTCCCTCCCCGCTGTCCGCTCCGCATCCGATAAGGCGAAAGCGTAGCGAAAGGAGGCGGGCAATTATAGAGCAGAAGGTGGAAAGAAGCGGGGGGAGAGGCAGGAGCGATGCCTGAGATCCCACCCTCCGCCCCCGAGCCCGACCCCCGCGGCGGGGGCGCGGCCAGGTGCGCGGGAGGCAGGGCCGGGGGGACGCGGGCAGCGTTCCACGGGCAGGTGCTGGGCTTGCCAGTGCCCTTCGTCTTCTGGGTTTGTTACCTGTTAACTCATTTTCCTCTCCCCGAAATTCCTCATTCACTTCATTTATAAATGATTTAGAAGGTGCCTACCCCGCTGTACGCTTTGGAATGCAAGTATCCCCCCACGCCAGCTATTGAGATGTGTGGATCAGTGACTCATCAGGGAAATATTTATATTGAAGTGTTCCAGCACTCGTCTGGCTTAGTATAAACCTTGATTAAAAGTGTTGTAGTACATTTGTACATTTTTTGCTATATGCGTGGACACTGCAGTGGTACTTGGAATTGCAGAATATATATTCCTATAGAAATATGAGTTGCCCTGTGGTATACCCTACTGAATTTACAATTAAGGCTACTATTCGTGAATTTTTTAAGTCCTGAGAATTTAAGAGGTGAATGAAAATATTCATTACAACATGCCTGGTCATCTATATAAAATTACAAATGAAACCACCGAAGAACTGCAGTTAAGAAACAGGCGTAGGTGATACAGAGATGTGCATCCTTTCTTAATATAAATAGGAGCCCCTCCTAGGGAAGGAGAAGGCAGTAAGTCTCAGGCAGATGACTTTGACTAACCTGTAAACCAGGACCTTCAGCTGCTGAGTAGGATTCCCAATCCTGCAGACTCTTGTCCAAATTCGTAGTGCACACATTATCTTTCCACTGAAATTGCAGAAGTGTTTGGCCTTCAAAGAAACTCTGTAAGTCCAGTTTTTTTCTATAGCAAAGGTTCAAAACCATTTCTAGATCTAAAAAGCATCCACCAAATTCCTAGTTCCTGTCATCTGCAGTTATTCTACTGCACTGCCAGCTGTGCGCAGTGGCCAACGATCATACCAGTCAAGTAGAATAGCTTGCAAGATAACAATTCTTCTGAAGCAATAAGATGTTCAGGTCACTGATGCTAAATGTGATACAATTTGTAACTTTTCAGTCCCAATTTATGTATTTAGCTCAATTAAAATTTCTAGAAAACCAGGGAATGGATCACAGAATCATAGAATTATAGAATATACTGAGTTGGAATGGACTTGATCATCGAGTCCAACTCTTAGCCCAGCACAGGACTATTCCAAGAATCGCCATCTGCCTGAGAGCATTGTCCAAACAATTCTTGAAGTCTGTCAGGCTTGGTGCTATGACCACTTCCCTGAGAAGCCTGTTCCAGTGCCCAACCACCCTCTGGGTGATGAACCTTTTCCTGATATCCAACCTAAATCTCCCCTGACACAACTTCAGGCCATTCCTTTGGGTTCTGTCACTGGTCACCGCAGAGAAGNTTTGGGTTCTGTCACTGGTCACCACAGAGAAGACATCAGTTCCTGCCCCTCCTCTTCCTCTCACGAGGATGTTGAAGACTGCAGTGAGGTGTCTCTTTTTCTCCAGGCTGAACAAACCAAGTGACCTCAGCTGCTCCTCATACAGCTTCCCCTCCAGACCCATCACCATCCTCGTGGTCCTCCTTTGGACACTCTCTAGTAGCTTAATATCTTTTTTATATTGTGGTGCCCAAAACTGCACACAATATTCAAGGTGAGGCCACCCCATTGCAGAGTAGAGTGGGACAATCCCCTCCCTCAGCTGGCTGGTGCTGCTTTGCCTGATGCCCCCCTGGACACGGTTGGCCCTCCTGGCTGCCAGGGCACTGCTGACTCATATTCAACTTGCCATTGACCAGGACCCCCAGGTCCCTTTCTGCAGTGCTGCTCACCAGCCTCTCATTCCCTGGTCTGTACACACAACCAGGGTTGCCCCATCCGAGGTGTAGAATCAAGCACTTACTCTTGTTAAACTTCTGTGGTTGGTGATTGCCCAGCCCTCTAATTTATCAAGGTCTCTCTGCAGGGCCTCTCTGCTCTCAAGGGATTCAAGGGCTCCTCCCAACTTTGTGTTGTTGGCAAACTTAGTATTCCTTAGAGTTCTGGGTCCAGGTCATTAATGAAGATGTTGATGAACACTGGGCTGGAGCCCTGTGGAACCACGCTAGTGACAGGGCACCATCCTGATGTCACCCCATTCACTATAACTCTTTGTGCCTGACACATGAGCTAGTTGGTCACTCATCATTTAACAGTTATCCAGCTGTGTGTTGGACTTTTTGTCCAGAAGGATGAGAGACAAATCCTTTGTGTGACACTGTGTCTGTGAGAGACACAGTATCGCATAAAGTACAAACATATAACATTTACAGGCTTCCCTTGATGGACCAGTCTATTTGCAGTGCCCTTGAAGTTTCGGTAAATGTAGAGGTAAATCCATGACTGCTTGCTGGCTCACGTATGTCAGAGCAGGACAAGGAACAGCCTGCCAAAGCGAGCGTCCAGCTCCCTCTCTTTATCTATCCTTTTTTTTTTCCCCTCCTCACAGATTTATAATGTGGTATCTGAAGTCCATGAGCACCATCCTGTGGCTGCAGCTAGTCAGAGTACTGTGACAACAGTAAAAGGTCCTGAGGATCCCAGTGACGGGTAAATAGATTCTCTAACTCTCTGTATCCTATCTTTGTAGCCTTCAAATGACTTTACACTTTAATTTTTAATCACCTGTTTGCATCAGAATTGAAATTAATATTCTACGTTTATGCAAAGTGTGTGCTGTCAAGGATAAAATGGCTTATTTTATTAATATCAGTTTATTTTCCTGATTTACGATGCTACTTTTGCAGTATTTGGCCACTTCTAGAGCTAATGATGCTTACCACTGTTGAGTTTACTCAGCTTTCTCTGGAAGGCACCTTTAGCCTCCTTACATAATTTCAAGGATGAGCTCACGTTGTTCACAAGTTCAAGGCAAAGGTTAAAAGGTAAAACTTCCTTGAAAGAGTTCATATAAGGTGCACATCTGGAAATAGAGTAGGATCACAATATGCTTAATATTAATGTACAAATTATTTACCACTGTTTTCTTCTTGTGTTCCATTAAAAAACCAACCAACAAAACCAAAACACACACACACAAAAATCACACCGATTTTTAAGGATAAATTTACTGAATATGAATTGGCCTCATGAATTTACCTTCCACTGTTTTGAGTCTGCCAATCCTCAGTGATTTCAAATGAACAACAACAATTTACAGCCACCGCATTTTAAAAGTATTCACAACAGCAAGATGTGGACCATCCTTTGCCTGGCTAGTATAGATTCCACAAAATTTCTATAAATAGGATTACATGGCAATGATATTGAAAATGCAGCTGGAAACAATTCCACTAATCCAACACAAGAACAGAATTAGTGCAGGCTCGTGACCATAAAGTGAGTTTGCTGAACATGTAATGGTGTGACTGACCCGACTGATGGATCACGACAGCAGTACTTGTGTGAACTGAACAGAAACCAAAATAATAGATGTTTTGGGTGGCTGTGGGGCAGAATTGCAGTGTAATTATCAATCTTTATGGGTTTTTTAAAAAAACCTTATGCTTTTTAGGATATATTTAGAGTATTTCTCTGACTTTTTTGATATACTAATGAATGCAGCATATACCATTTTTCACAAGACTTGGGAAATAAGAATATCAAGTTTGGGGGATATTTTCAAATGTCAAATAGTTAAAAACTAATCAGATCTTTTATTATTTTATTAAAATGGTGTGATTAAAACTGAGTAGCATTTTTAACTCCTAAACTAAAATACCTTACAAAGAGATGTACACTTTTAAATTCCCTGTCTCCCCCAGCATCCAAAACCCCCAGTCACATTCAAAGATTTTGACTATGGAACATCTGTTTGAATCACTCAAACTAGTCCCTAGGCAAAACAACAATTCATAGATTTTTTTTTTTTTGGTTTTTTTTTTTGCTATTACAAAAACTAAAGAACACAAAGACAGAGGTAATACTTGAGGTGATGCATAGCTGTCTTTTATGTTTTGTAAATATTATTAAATATGATGGAACATACAATGCTCCTTGAAAAGTGGTTTGCCAAGATCAGTCTGTCAACACGTGCAGTAATTAGGTGATCTGTGAAGTCATGCACTGAGAGAGCAGAGGACTTAAAATTGTATTCTACCCAAATTAAAAATAGAGAAAAAATATTTTAATTGTGAGCCACCTTCTCTAACATATTAGTCATGCATGCTTACTTTTTAATTTTTTTCTTCATTAGTTAAGAGAATTTCACAGTTATTTTCTGATATAAATATGCATTGAAATGACTTCTGAAAATGGTAGCTATTTTTTGAGAAATATGTTTTTCAGTGGCTTTCTTGGTGCTACAACTATTTCTCTGATATCAACCCCACAAATGTGACTTTTTACGGCTCTGTTTTTAGGCAGGAACTGTCAGAGTAGTCCAGCTTTGCTTCATTATTGGTTGACATGTCTGATGAGTCATTTTCATTTCCTTGATACTTTTTGGATTTCAGTGCTGTCAGCACTTTAGTGAGCTGCTAGGTTTATTCATCTGAAGCTTATTACACATAATGAGGTAAGTGAAAGGTATGCATAAGAAACCAGATTGATGCCATGACCATTGAAGTGTAACTGTTCATGTTTAGGGTTGGTCTTGCTCCTCCAAATGTGCAGGAAAGAGAGCAAAACTGAGCAAAGGGAGCACAGGGAGATGGAAGAAACCCCAAATATTACTCAGTCATGTATTTTTCTGTTCTCTTCCCAGTAGGAGGGTTCCAGAGGATAATGGGAAGAATGACAAGGTTAGTGTTTTGTAAAGTTAGTTTTTCATTCTGCAGTCAAATCTCTTCAGATTTGTGAGGTGTGATTGATCTATCCTGTGTTTATACGTCATCATCTGAGCTCGTTTCTGAGCCTTTTCTGGCCAGTGCTGAGGAACAATCATATCTGTATGAGCCTGGCAACATGGCCAGGAGCTACTTTTCTTCTTCTTAGCCTCTGACATGTGCAGCTTATCCAGATCCATTTAGGGAGGGAGTCACATGTGAAAGTGTGTGGGCAGCGGGGAGGCTGAGTTCAGCTTGCTGAGAAACTGAAGGTGCTAATTCCTGCACCCACGGCCTCCTCACAGCTGAGCACCAGAGAAGTGATGCTGTCGTCTCTGATGTGCCTATGTGCTCACAGGGCAGGAGCCCCTCTTACCTCACGGGACAGGGAGCGCTTGTGTGTGCTCCTTCTCCCTCAGGACGCAAGGAGGAGTTTCCTGTCTGTTTCTGGGCAATGTTCTAGACCCATGAGCATTATGTGGGATCACAGAATCTTTGGAAGGCACCTCTGGAGAGCATCTAATCCAACCCCACCCTGTTCTAGGAGGGTCAGCTAAAGCAGGTTGACCAGGGCTTTGTCAAGTTGATTTACGAGTATCTCCAAGAATGGAGACTCCACAGCCGCTCTGGGTGACCTACTCCAGTGTTTGACCACTTTCACAGTGAAGGAAAAAAATTTGCCAAAATTGTTTTCTTGCACTCAGATGGAATTTAATGTGTTTCAGTTTGTATCTGTTGCCTTTCACCCTGTTGCTTGGTACAAGGAGAAGAGTCTGGTTCTCTCTTCATTCCCTCCCTTCGGTTATTTATTTATCCATATGGATAAGATCTCCCCGAGCCTTCTCTTTATGAAAGATGCTCCAAGCCCTTAACCATCTTCACAGTCTTTCACTGAACTCGCTTCAGTACTTGACCCAGCATCCAGATGCAGTTTTGCAGAATTGAGGGGAAACACCAACCTCCACCTTCTGTCAGTGCTCTTCCCTGTGCAGGCCATGGGGCTGTTTGCCTTCTTTGCTGTAAGGACACATTCCTGGCTCATCAGCAGCTGAGTGTCCACCACCCCAGGGCCTTTTCTGCTAAATCAGTCAGCCACCAGTGTGTACTGGTGTCTGAGGTTATTCCTCCCTAAGGGCAGGAGCTTGCAAATCCTTTTGCTGATCTTCATGAGGTTCCTGTTTTACTATTTGTCCTGCTGAGAGTGCTCTGAATGGTATCAGAACCTTCTTATGCATCAGACACTCCTCCCACATTTTTTGCTATCTGCAAATTGGTTCAAGGTGCATTCTCCACCATTGACCAGTCCAGTAATAAAGAGTCAAAACAGCATTGGGGCCAGTGTCAACCCCTGAGGTACATCTCCATTGACTGACCTCCAGTTGGACTCCACGCTACTGATCAGAACTCCTTGAGCCCAGAAATTCAGCTGGTTTTCAATTCACATCACTGTCCACTTATCTAGCCCAGGCCTCATCAGTGTGTCTATGAGAAAGTTGTGGGGAAAAGCATTACTAAAGTTAAGATAAACACATTCCAGTCAAAATGCAAAATCTGTGATCACTGCTCTGCTTTGCTCCCAGGCTACATGCTGAGACTTCAAGGACCGTCCTGAATAAGTGCTGAATTTGGTGGGCGGGTCTTGGGACACTGCCAACACGGAGGTAGGGTGCCCTGAGTAAAGAGGAAAGACCAGACTTTGTGATGTTTGGATCTACCAGCACCTGGAAATAGGTAGGTACAAATACAACACTCACCTGGCGAGAGTTGTCACTGCAGTATGCTGCAGCACAGAGTAAGTTGCAGCCCACCAATGGTACAATGTAGCACAGTGAGGGAAGGATTCCCCCTTTTTTTACTGAATAAGCAAAAGAGCTACAGATTCTGGCTGGCTGTGCAAGAAGTAATTTTCTTTGGAATGAAATCCTGGCTGAAATGAATATTTAAACCCAGTAAGTGCTGGAAGCTATACCATGGTGGTCTCTGTAATAAATACCATGAATAACGAATGCAAGAGATGTCTGGAACAAGGAAGAATTCTTTTCTAAATAGCACATATCTTAAGCTATGACCTAAAAGAAGCAGAGTTTCTTGTCCATTTCCTACTGAGCTTCTGCTCTGAGTTCCTACCCTACCCACTCCTGAATGCTGTAATTACACACCTCTGGTCTTCCTCAATCTACTTTAAGCACTTTTCTAGTACACGTTTGACATGAGGATCAAGATTGATTAGGTGCTGTTCAATGATCTCTCTTTCCATCTTGTATATTACTGAAAAACTGAATTTTCCATTTTTATAATTTGCAAATTTTAGAAAAGCATGTCTGTTCATTAGACTTCAAAAATAATTAAGATTTGTCCTAGAATAATATCACATGGCAACACATGGGATTTTTATGCCACTGAATAAACACCCAAACAACTCTCTCCTTTGGGACAGTACTTCATATTGCTTATAAATTTTATTCTTCTAAACTGTTTTCTTTGTTCAGTTTTAAGCAGCCTAGTTCTCTTTGCTGCTTTTGTTTTAAGGGGTGATGAAATGGGATGAAGTGGATGATGAAATTCAGAGATGGGTACTTCATTCCCATACACATTTTTAAGTATTACAATTGGAATTTTTAGGAATCGACTTAGTTTTCCAATATTTATTTAAGCATATGTTGAAGATATAAAGTTAGCTTTCCATGAAAAAAAAATTGAGTTGACCTTAGCAGAAAGTTTATTAAAGAGAAATGGTGCTGTGATTTGTATTTGCCAAAGAAAAGGCAAAAAAGTTTTTGTAAAAATTTTTTGTGAAAAAGCATAGCCTCTGTTTCAGAGTAATAAAAATGTGAATAGAGAAAACCAAAAGAAGTATTTATATTTTTATTTGCTGCAATCAGCTCAATAAAATTACCCCCACTCAAATACTCACTGAAGAAACTGAGTATGCCTTCAATGTTTCTATTTCAGGGGCATTTAACTGTCAGTACAAATCTCACTTTATCAGGTATGAAAAGAAGAATTTACAGCAGTTAGAAACATTCTTTTTTTTCAGCCGTGAAGCAATAACAGAGGGGGGCAGTCTTGGACAAACATCTCTTCTGTGTGTTCGCAAACCTCTATCTTTTGAGCTTCTGAAGATCCAAATTCAAGTACTGTGTCTGCTGAAACACAACACTTTGGTCTACATTGTAAGAGTCAAGAAATTATCAGCTGTAAAGACCTGTCTTACTCTGCTTCTTTGCAGAAGAGTTCCACTCAGCCAAATCCAGCTCATATGAAACTCCTCCGTGGAGGAAAAGGTGCTGCCGTGGGATGGACTGTGGTGCTGCTCAGGGTTACTGCTATAGTCAAAGAGTGGTACCTGCAGTGCAAGAGTATGTGTGACTATCGTCAATGAGCTGTCCCTGCGACTCAGGTTGTCACTTGGTTTGCCAAGAACTGCTGTGATAAAGAGAAGAAGGAGGCTCCTCTGGTTCTGCCCTGCATCTGTTGCAGAATTAGCTCTGCGCTGCATGTGCACCCAGGAAGTGCTTGAACACTTCCCATTGAACATGATTTAAACACCTTAAATATAAGGCAAAAAATAACAGGAAATTACACAGGAGAAAAGCAAGTGTGTAAACTAGCCTTAAACAAATAGCCGGCAGTAATTATGCTTTTAAGTGATTGATCTGATAACTTAAAGAATTATAGGATATTGTGACGAAGAATGAGAAAGCAGAAAAAAAAGAGAGGCATTAGTTTACAACCACAAAAAGCAGATAACATCTAAAAAGCTTTTGGGTTAGCCCTTTTTTTTTCTTTTCCTTCCCTCACTCTCAACACTCAGATGCTGTATTTTATGCTATTGTAAAACTTTTTGCAGCATCTGGATCTTGACCTGAACACCACCTCAATTATTTTTTTCACAAAACTCAGGTAAGAAGAGGATATTTGGCAACACTCCATCCATAAGTCTACACCATTTTCTAGTATTTGTTTATTAAACTGTAGTGACTGACTTCTCACCTCAGGCTTCTTGACCTAGTACTGTAATCCCCATGTCATTTGTTTTTTGCTGTTTCCTTTATATTTTTTATGTTTGGACCCTATTGTAATCTTTAATTTACTGGTGGCAACCTTCATAAATTCTAGTTTAAATGTTCTTGTAATATTGGCAATGGCCACAGTAAAGTTCTTTGTCTTACAGTGCACAGAAAAAAGTTTGTCTGTGACTTCTTTAGATTAACACAGTGCTTAAGGTCAGACAGGTTACACAGCTCTGATGAAAATAATGTCTTGTTTCTTACACAGTGTTTCTTACAGCATAATCTTCAGAGATACTGATGGAATAGTACATGTTCTTCACTACCTTACAGAATCAAAATCTCTGTCCTGAGGTTTGCAGTCTTGGAAGAATAGACAAAACATCTACTTTAGGCCACTGGGCATTTCACAATGTTGTTGTTGGTAATAATAAAAATATCAGTTAATCATAAATCTATTATTATTGTTATTGTCCAGCACTTGGAATGGAGTTTCTGCTGTTTGGTCCATCAGCCAATCTGTCCCTTCAAATAGCAAGGTTTGACCTGGAGAATTAGTCCTTAGAATCTGGAAACTCTGAATGCTTTTGCACTGAGAAGCGAGCGCATGAGTCCTTGTAGTAACAGACCATATGTTCGTATTGCTTTTGCATATGCTGTTTGTTAGAGCTAATATTAGCCTGTGGAAGAGGCTGAGTATACAAACAATTAGACAGCAGTTCAACTACATCAAGATGCATCACAGTCCTATTTTATCCTGTTCTATTCTTTTTCCCCCCGGCCAGCTGAAGGAATACCTTGCCTTCCTGTCTCACACGTAGCACCGGTAGCTCTCCATGGGGGAGTCAGGCTATTCTGTGACAGACATTAATCTTTGGAAAGCTCCCCCTGTCCTCTTCCCTGAACTCTGTCAGTGTTCAGGCTGCCAACCTGGAAAATCTGGGAAGCCAAACAGGAGAGTGTGGCGTCATTCAATGAGCCTTCCTCAGTAAAATAATTCTGCATTGGACCTAAAATATGCAAACTGTAGGATCCTACAATAGGGATTGAATCTTTGCGCTGATAAAAGCAACCTGTTTGCAGTTTCACTGTGGTCCATTAAAATCAAGAGCAAAATTCACTGGTGGGGAAAAGGGATAATAGGATCAGCTTATTTCAAAGTGAGCTATAAGCATCTTTGAAATTCTGTAATCTTCAGGCTTGGCTCTCACACACAGGAGCTGTCCTCGAGCAGGTGATCCAGCAGGTGATGCAGAACCGTCCAGATGTCTGTCCATGAGATGTCCATGTGCTGTATCAGAGAAAGAGGAACAGGCAGTAACGGGGCATTTTGTTACTGGCATCAGTCATGAAGCATAAAGGTACATCCCCTAAAATCACATTTCTGCCCTTCTCTACAGTCTAAAGTTCATTTTATTTGCATTGTATCTGCTGATACTTTTAAAAACTTCTGCAGTTACTGTATGCACACTAAAGAAAAAATAAATAACTGAGGAAAAAAATGAAGAACTACTTTGTTTCTCCATTGTGTTACATTCTTACTACATTTTATCTTTAAAAAAAATCTGCCTATGGCCATTTGCCATGTTCAGAAAGTATGACATTCATAAGATAAGTAAGTTCAGATTGCTGTGTATGTTCTGTTCATTTTCAAAAATTTTCCTCATGAAACTTATAAAATCTTTCATAGGATATAAAATTTTCTCAGCAGAGAAACACTGTAATAATGCAGTGCTGTGGCTTATTTCTGGGTTCACAGGTGAGACCCTTGTGTGCCACACTGAAAGTGGCCCATTAAAACAAGTGCCTGACTTGGTGCTGTAGTGATACTGAATCACTATCTTGTGTATCAGTGTGTATTGACACGAAGATAATCCACTCTGGGTTTTGTTGACTTTTTTTTTTTTTTTCTAGAGCAATTTAGGGAACTATCTTAGTTAAATCTGTGCTTCTCATGTTCAGTAGTATTTCTTTTTAAACCAAGGCTGCATTTGGTGGTCAAGCCAGTTCAGATTTACAAAATAAATTCCTAAATATGAGTTGTCTTATCTTTCTGTTGTTAAAATCAGCCTGTCAGATTGTAATTTTGCTTCTGATCTTATAGTCAGGTGGCATTTTTGTACACTTAATGGAATTATTCCTGATTTTCAAGTGAATAAATAAAACAGAAGCTCACCATAAATATTGATAATAACTATTGTTGTTTGCCTAGCTGCATTCTCAAAATTTTTCAGCCCTATTTGTTAAACAACTGTTAATTTTCTTCACTTGCTTAGGGAGCGTGTAAGATTTCTAGGACTTATGGTTAATGACAGTAACAAAATTAGAATAATTATTGAAGGTAACATTAAACATCTGAATCCTTCATAATTTGCAGTCTTTTTGCAAGAGTGAAACCCACATTTTACAGTTGTCATAGTTAAAAAGATGTTAACCTGTCATATTTACTTACAAATTCCCACTTATGTTGTACTGAAAATATTGTATGAACTGCAGCAATACTCATGATTTAGCTACAAAGTTATTCCTTTGAAAAGGCTTCCCGGTCCTTGCTTTCAGCGACAGGCAAGAATGTGCCAGACAAATCGAGCCCAGAACTGAACATGCTGCTGAGGGTGTTTTGTACAACTGCCTTCTCTACAAACCACAGACTGTTCTTGTGGCTTTGCTTGGGTAAACATGGCTCTGGCTGGGCGGGGAGGTTGCGCAAGGCAGTGCGAGGTTTGGCCTCCACATCCTCCCACACGTTCCACAGTGCCGGGGACCAGGACCCGATCCAGCCCTCGGCAAGCTCAGCTGGCAGCCTGTGGAGCTTGGCACTGGGGCTTGCTGCAGAGGGAGCCTCTTACCAGCAGAGGCTGGGAGGAAGCGGAGCTTGGAGAGGAGCTTGAAGGGGACTGTGGAGCTGAGGAACTCACAGGTTGACTGCATGTGTCACCTGGCACACTGGTGACAAGAGTCTGCCAAAACTGGACACACAAGGTTGCAAATAACAAATTTATGGCTACAGAAGATTCAAAATACATGAAGAGAAATATTTTTCTACAGCCATGGAGTCTGTGGGTTGCAGTCAATACAGGGGATTGTTGTCTTTTGTGTTGAGGGGGGGGTGCTGCCTTGCGTCCCCCTTGAAGGGTTGTCCTCCAGGCTGCAAACTGGCCAAGGTCTTAAGAGACTGGGTTTCAGCTCTGCTCCTCTGCAGGCTTCCTTGATGGCCGTAGATATCCAGGTCATCCATGTGGATTTTATGTTGGAGCTCATCTGGTGGCACTTGGATAATGGTGGATGTGGGAGTGGGGGACCCAGTGAGGATGTGCTGTAAAGCCATGAAGAACATGAACATGATGAACACCACAAGCCAACTAATAAAGCTACAGTTACAACACATTAGGTAGCTGCTGATGAAATCTTCAATGGCAATGGCCCTCTAAACACCTGTGTGGGTTAACAGGGTTTTTTTTTAATGAATTTATTTTTATGTCTGCACCTAAATTATTTTTAAATTACTTTGAATTTCTTATTTACTTTTTGACACTGCCTCTGCCCCTTTCTGCTATAGGGGCTGAGCAGAAGCTCCCCTTGCACCAAGGGCTGAGATGTCAAACACTGAGATGAGACTGACTGTGGTGTAAGAAACATAGTAGGGAAAGCCATCACTGAGGTGTGTGGGCAACATATAAATACCTCAAGACACCCAAGAGCTACAATACCTGTCATATTGCAACCAGTGCAATAAAACTCGGGTTTATGTGGATTTTCTCAGCTGTTTCTGCCTCTGTTCTCATCAGCTGTGACTGCCATAGCTGCTACTCCTTATGATCCCATTTCCCTAATGGGAGCAAAGCAAACTGCCTTGCTGTGTCTCCTTGGGTGAAATTAATGTTTTTCAGGACAGTTTAAAAACAGTAACACCCAAAAAGGAGGCAACACGGAGAAAGTAATTTTATATGATCGTTTATATGTGCAGATTACAGCTCAGCTGACAAATGGCTCTGGTCCCCTTGACTGGCAATAGACAATTCAGAGACAAAGAGATCTTTGGGTGAGAGGCCACTTTGCGTCTTGACCAAAAGCACAAGAGGGAAGGAAAAGAAGACACATTTCTTGGGACATTTAATATTAACACATCATCACAGTCAGTTCTGTGTGATACAAGTGTGCAGCAACTCCTCAGAGAATTGGCTGGACAGCCAGGATGTTCTTTTCCATCAACAGTGCTAATTGAATATACAGCTGGGTCACTCCAAGAAATTACCAGCAGTGAGACAATTGAATTAGCTGAATTTAAGTGGTGGTTATTAGGGATGTCATTCAGTCATAGGTGTCTAATGCAATTCGAAGTATCCTACAGTATTTAAGACATCCTCTGGGACTTAGTCTTTAGATGTGATTTTGAGAGGTCATGGACTTTGCTGAAGGTCCTCTCTGCTGCATAAGAATGACTCAAATGCCCTAAAAGCATCTTCGATGGCACTTGACATTTGGGTGTATGCCACAGAACGAAGCCCCTGGTTTCTGAGCTCAGATTCCAATTAGATAAGTAGAAGTAGATGCCATCACACTGCTGTGATGTTTTTTTTTCAGACTATCTGCAGTTCTGGGAAAAGAGCACTGCATTAACCCATGTTCCAAAGGTCAACTTTGCAATCACAAGCCCATTGTTAGGAGTTAATCATGATAACGACTAGAAAAGGGTATCATCAAAGAGCCTTTAAAATGTGGACAATTTGATCCCAATCATAAAGGTTTTATTCCTGTATTACATGACTTCCTGAAGCTCTGCACATTAAGACAGCATTGTCTGGTTTTTGCAAAAGAAACAGTCATCAGTGAGATTTAAGGTAAATGGGTTTTTTGCCTTCATCTTTCAAATTACAATTTCTGAACCAGAAGAGATAATTTCTTTTATTCTCTAAATATGTAGGAGATAAGATCAAGGGGGTTTATATTTAAATGGTCTCTGGAATTGAATATGGATGCTGCTATAAGGAAGGTGAATCAACAACCCCCAGAAAATAACCTTTTAGGAGAATGCACAATAATACAATCATGTACAATGGATAATGAAACAAAATTTGAAAATTGTAACACACATTTTATCATGAAAATCAAACACTTAAGAGAGTAACTCAGCACCATTTTGTAAATGCATCTTTTAAGCATATTTTGTAACAGACGATTTGCCTGATGGAGTGCAATAGAAAATGAAATATTGAATTCTTTAATATTCAACAGGATCTTGTTTATTCTGGCAAAACAAACTAAGCACACGCACTTCCCAACTGTAGTAACAAACAAAAAGGTGCAGTAAGTCATCTTCAAAAAGCAGCTGAGCTGAAAACACTTACAAAACAAAACAGGCAACGGGAAAATGTAACATTAAGATCTTAAATGCGTTCATGTTTCTTCCTTTCCAAGTTAACCCATAAAAGCTAGTACATTCCATCTGTAATTTTTAAATGAGTTTTAAGAAAATCTTATCATGTTTCCAGAAATGCTTTGCAGGCTGTTGGAGCACTTTGAGAACAGAAATTAAATGGATTCCTGATCCTGTAACCTACTAAGCACTTCTTCTGAGTGTAGTCACTTAATATTTCCCAGGCTTTGCTCAACATCACGCTTAATTAAACTTTTGCTAATAAACATGAAGAGCTTAGTTTAGCCCCATTGATAGACTCCATTGACAAAACAGTTGTTCAGTCAAGGCTGCATGTGTATTTATTTTTAGCTGATGCAGACAATGTTAGCACATATATATAAATATTTTATAAATAGAAGATTTGAAAAAAGTTTTAATTATCTCAGAAAGTAAATTAAATTTTTTTCTTTGGAGGATATGTTTACTTTGGGAAGTTTGTTATATTTGAAACTGAGATATTTCACAAACAAATGTATATCTTTACTCGGTTCTTGTGTAGTGCATTTTATTCTTGAATGTTCTTGAATGCAAAAGCGCTAATTACAACTTGGTTCTTATTGAGAAGACAGGATTAAGAACATAAATTGTAAATTTACTCATAAAAGTACAACTTTTTTTCTCTCAGTGATTCTATTAAGAAAATTAACAGGACATTATGGGAGTGTCCCATCCCTGGCAATGTCCAAGGCCAGGCTGGATGAGGCACTGAGCAACCTGGTATAGTGGAAGGTGTCCCTGCCCACGACATGGGTCCTGGTCAATGGCAAGTTGAATATGAGTCAGCAGTGTTGGCAGCCAGGAGGGCTGACCATGTCCTGGGGGGTATCAGGCAAAGGGAGGGGATTGTCTCGCTCTGCCCTGCCCTGGGGTGGCCTCACCCTGAATATTGTGTGCAGTTTTGGGCACCACAATATAAAAAAGACATTAAGCTACTAGAGAGTGTCCAAAGGAGGGCAACAAAGATGGTGAAGGGCCTTGAGGGGAAGGTATTATGAGGAGCGGCTGAGGGCACTTGGTCTGTTCAGCCTGGAGGAGACTGAGGGGAGACCTCATTGCAGTTACAATTTCCTTGTGAGGGGAAGAGGAGGGGCAGACACTGATCTCTTCTGTGTGGTGAGCAGTGACAGGATCTGAGGGAATGGCCTGAAGTTGTGTCAGGGCAGGTTTAGGTTGGATATTAGAAGAAGGTTCTTCACCCAGAGGGTGGTTGGGCACTGGAACAGGCTCCCCAGGGAAGTGGTCACAGCATCAAACCTGACAGAGTTCAAGAAGCATTTGGATGATACTCTCAGGCTCCTGGTGTGACTCTTAGGGATGGTCCTGTGCAGGGCCAGGAGCTGGACTCGATGGATCCCTTCCAACTCGGCATATTCTGTGATTCTGTGATTCTGTGATTCTGTGAACTAAATAATCTTTAAGGTCCCTTCATTTTGCTTCTACTTTAAAATCATTATCAAGAATTTTAACACAAGCTAACTTGTTTTTTTGGATTTGCTTTTTTCTAAATAAAGGTTTGTACATAGTAGATAGTTTCCATCTACAGAATAACAGGCATCATACTGAAGGTTTTGCTCAGGTAGTATTTTCCCAGGGAGGCCCAGAGGAGGTTTTCCTGAGAATTGCAGGTAAGAACAAGTATTCCCTGAGTCATGCTTGGGTACAAACGGAAAAGTATGATTTCTGTTCATCACACATTCCACCAGAAACATAAGGGGGGAAAAGGAACATTTATTCAGGAGCATTTCTTAATTGTATGGATGGAGAAATTAATTGGTTTTCTGTTTAATAAACTCTAAAACCTGAAGGGGAAAGCATAAAATGGAGTTATTAAAGTCTCCAGTCATTTACAGTCACCAGTGTAGACATGAGTTTACGTGGTTCTAAGCCCAGCTATGGTTGGGAGGCTGTGCTCTAGCCGGTATGTGATGGAGGGAAGTCTCTGGTAGCTTATCCAGAAGGCTGAAAGAAAACCCACTCTTTGGAGTTCCCTCATCTTTTCTCTCATAATCTGAGAAAGTCCATGAAAGCTATGGCCCATATTGTGTTATGAATCATATGCAGGTTTGTTATGAATAGATGTGGTGGCATTTTTTATCTCAAATGAATTTTATTCCATCATTATGATTAACTTGGTCTTATTTTGTTCTCTTATCTCAAGGTTTTGTTTATGTGTGAGTTAACATTTGATAGTAAAGCAGCAGCCAGTTCACCTGTTTTCCTGAAATCTTAGGCTTGATAAATAAGCACTGCCAATTTATGAAAAGCTAGTGATGGTCATCATAATAAAGAGACACTCAAAAACAGACTAGTAAAAATACCCAAAAAAAAGCAGGGTCATCAAGATCTTCCAGAACCAATTTTTGAGCTGGAAGCAGAAAGCAGGACCATTACTAAATATGTGGCAAAAGAAGCAGAAGAATGGGAAAGAAAATAAAATATATCTATAAATCACTGGTAGAGGCAAAACAGTCCGGTGGGCACATACTGTCCCTTAGACCAGTGTTTCCCAGTTTGACCTGCTTAGGTGCATGCAGCAGGAGCAGCAGCAGGAGCAGTGGGACCACTTCTTGGGAGAGGAGGTGTTCAGCTGCTCAGGCACGAAGTAGAAGACTCTTAGAAGTGGTCAGTATACCAGTAGCTATCTCTGTATCGTGGTCTAGTGACCATCTTGTAGAATGTCTCTCAGTCAAAACGCCTTAGGAAGAGAAGCAGGAAGTTGCACATAAAAAGATAATTTTCCTCTACAAAGCAACTGCAAATTTTGGAACGAAGTTATTATTTGACAAGGCCATACAAAAAACAGTAGGCAACTGTTGCACTCCAAGTTCAGCAAGAGTTACTTTGACATAGGATACCTATGGGTATGTGGCAGCATTTTTGTATAAGAGGCATTACAATGATTTGCACTTCCTAGAGTACAATGTCTGCTTCAAACGCATGCTCTTACAGCTAAACATTTAATTTCAAGTGTGTGTTTATGAAATTTGAGTTTCAGCAGTACTGGAAATTCATGCTCCCATGGCCAATATGAGAATGGATACCTAACTGCAAAATAACAGCCATTTTTCTAGAGGACATTCAGTTTGACACTTACAGCTATTCCCTTGTGAATATTTCTGAGTTTTCCTGAGGAATTGCAAGTACAAAGATTAAGTAACTAAACATGAAACACTGCCTTTATAGTATAAATTAGTTGTATCACTGACTCTTGTGATATCCTTTGACATTCTTAAATTCCCTCTTACATTGATGGCTCCTTTTAAAAATTAATGTATATTTATTTATGTAGAAAAAATTAATGGTTTAAAATCACTTAGCCTCTCTGGAACATTAATGATATTTTTATCTGCACTGTGTACATACAAAGGGAATTATTGCATTGGCAGTTACTATTTCTGGTTTTATACGTAACACATACAAGTCAAAAATGTAAGTCCCATCACTCACCAGAAAGACAAATTTAAAAAGGGTGGTTTATGGAAAACTTTAATGGCAGTTTCATTGTAAAAGGTTAGAATTTCTCTCACTTTTTTTGAAGAGTGGTGTGGTCTAGCTGTACTTACACGTGACATACCCACGCTTTTTTACTTACACAAGTGGTCTAGTTCTAATTATACACTGGGAAGAAAATACTCATAATTGCAACAATTGATTTCTTGGTCTGTCTTGCATTAGGCAAACATTTTTGCAAAACAGATTATCTCACTTTTCCTGTCTCCAAAATTAGAATAATACATATTTAGCAAAATTAACATTTAAAATTAGTATTTAATTCCAAGTATTATCTGAAATTATTAGACTATTACCCCATAATTGATCATTCTCTTTCCATCCATAGGGAAAAGGAAGTCTCCATGCATTATAGCTGTCAGCACAGAAGTCAGTTGCTTCTTATTCCTAATCCTCAGACTATTCTCTTTGGCTTTGTCTGTGTTAGTACATAAAATCAGGATTGTTCTCTGATCCCAAGGCCAAGAGGCACAACTAAGCCTGCAGCCCTGTGCCCAAATTTGGATCTCACATTATTCTCTGAACTACAATGGGGCAATTTTCTTAGAGATCTAGACTGTGCTAAGGGGACCTGCTGACCATTAAACCACTAATTGTGGGAAAGCATTTGAGACATCCGGAGCACTCTGTGGTTATCAGTGAGCATATCACCAAAAACCAGAGAAAAACACCAAGAGAAGCAGTCCTGCTGCATGACTTTTTCCTCCCAAACCGCTTCCTGAAGGTAAAGAGGGTATAGTAGGACAGACCCCTTGGTATTTCAAACGTTGCCATGACACTGCTGTGTCTTTTTCTGAAACTTTTATTTTCAGCTTCTACGGAGACCTAAAATGCAGAGAATTAAATTCCGATACACCTGAAGTGGTTTATTGCATCATTTCATTAATGAAATGCCTTCCATGGGACTAGCTGTGGAAACAGTTGTGTTCAATACTATACATACGGTATTTAATCTTGATGAAGATAATAAATATAATGTACCTTCTAGGAAATATAGCAGAAGAAAAATATGAGAAATATTGCCCTGATTTAATGCTCTAATTATCTTAACTGCTACTTGAATTTAATTAAATATTATATTGCTTGAAGATGTTTCATAAATGATTTGCAAATGTACATGTGCAGAGAGGTGGCACTAATCTGTATTATTAAGGCTTAGAGATTTATTAGAGGATCCAAAAGATCTATAGTAACCAAAAATGCGATCACATAACAGAGTAAGACTTACAAAAATGCCTATCTTTTTAATGAAGCTATTACTGCTGATGCCAGGGTTTTTTTCCTTTTCTGGTTTCTTGCTTCAGTCCACACTGTGATATTCATGTATCTCTTGAAATGCCTCACTTCTGTGAGTAATCTCACATTTCCCCTGGCACTTTGCAGGAAGCAAGGTGCTCTGTTATATTCAAAATTCTGTGTCCTCTGAAGTGCATGAGAGTTTGACACTGACTCCTGTGGGATATCTCAGAGTATATGCAGCTCTGTGTGCAGACAAACCGCAACTTAATTGGAAATGATACATCACATAGCTTAATTGTTTACCTCGCATTCTTTTTTCAAAAATACAGAGTTTCATTGCAGAGATAATTTGAATACCTTTGTCACACTAAAGAGGGAAAGAATTAATTAAAATCCGGATTGCCAATCAAGTTGAGAACACCATATGGAAATCCCCATTAAAAGCAGGCAAGTAGCCGTGCTCAAATTGTGATAGAGACTAATGTATTTTGCAAATCAAGATGCCATCTTCAATCTGTAACATAGTGAAATGCACAGATTTTTCCCTGCCCCCATTCCCACTCTTTTTGCTCCAGTCTAAAGTGCACTCTGTAATGCATTATTAAGCCCAAATCTGACCCACTTTCTTAATTATCTGTAAGCTACAGAGAACTTCTAGCAGAATATTAACTAAGGCAAGAGATGTAATACAGAAGAATCCACAATAGCATTAAGAGAATCATTAGCATTTTGCTAAGAGAATCCTTCACATTTTAATATTTAACTTAGCCTAACATGCAGAATTTATATTTTAAAAGGGTACAAAGTATATACCACCCAAGCCACCGAAACAACCCAGGGGAGGGGAAAAAAAAAAAAAAGCATTCCTGGATTCACAAAATAAAAAATAAAAATAAAAAAAATAAAAAAACTTGTAGCGTACTGAAACATTTCTGGAATTATTTTTTCCAACTGTTCCAAGTGGATGCCATCGACAGGGGTTACAATCTCATATAACATTATGTGGCCAACTGTTTATTTTAGATAAACTGTAGAAGATGACCTGGTATGGGTTATACATGCGTTACAAAATTTTGCAGGGTACAATTGGGTTAAACAACCGTCATAGTAGATGACAATGTGAACAAATCCTCCAAACAGTCTTGTGACTGGTTAATATCAAGTCAGCAGGTGCAGTTTCATACCTCTCTGCAGTGCTGCATATTAGTGGAATATGAGCAGTTTTCATGGTGAAAAATCAACCACAGATATACTTTATCAGGAACAAAGAACACAGGGACTTCTGCCTACAAAGCTGCAGGCACACGTCATTTTGAAGACTTGCCGTATCTCTGATGTAAAAGTGTTTGAGTGAGTGAAAGACATACTGAAAGAGCAATTTTATTTAGTGAGAACAATTTTTAATACAAAACATATTTCAACATTATTTGCGGAAAAAATACTTTCCCCACCCCATAATTGAACGATTTGTGGTGTGCGCATACAGAAAGTCAAGCCTTAACTGTAAAATTTAGACAGTAGAGAAAGTCTGCAAAATACATTTATAATTTTGTGGAGAAGAATGTATTTATTCCATTCAAAGATCACAGAAAACCCATGCAGTCCCCTTGTCATGGAGCTGAGGAGTCATCTAACTGCAGAATATGGAATTTGTATAAATTGGGGTTTTTTTAATCAATGAAGAAACCCTACTGTTTGAAAAGGAGTAAGAGTCAGTTAAATACAATGTTTTATTAGTAATAGTGTCAAATGCAGCTCATGTGGCAACTTGGTTCTTTGCAAAACATCAGATGATTGGAAAGTGCTAACAAGCTTAATGTACATTCAAGTACGTTGCTTCAATTTGAAGTGTACTTTCGGTAGTGGAGCATGTGGATGTATCATTCCTAATGCTAACATTGTGAATTTCCCACTGCAACCTGCCAAATATTCTTCTTCTAGGAATAAAGGTGTCCAAAATTTCTCCAAAGTGATGAACAGCAAGCCTGAGGCATCTTTCATTTACAGATATGGAAAAAACCTCAAAATCAGTATCTTATACTCAAGAACCTAAACCAGTGCATAAGCATTGAAACCAAAAGACCAATTTTCAAAGGCAGATTTTGTAAAGTACCACACATTTTTCCATTTTCTTTCTAGACTAACCCGTGTATTCAGTTAGGCCCATACACTCAGGCCAGAATATCATCTACAGAGCACAGACACCTTTTTTTCATGCATTTGCAGTTCATTTGTGTTTGCTTGCAATCAAGCCAGCATTTAGTCAACTGTCCCTTGGCCCAAGGAGAGAACAACTGTGACTGCACATGCTCCAGGGGCAAAGCTGGACACCAGGACGATGCTTACCAATGTAAATATGCCATGCAAACCATCTGTGACATACTGACCCCACCGTGTTTGGCTCTTTCACCTCCTGAAGTGCTCTGATCCAGTGGTGGACTATGAGGAAATATGCACAACCTCTCAGGTTGGAAACCATTCTGACTGATGCAGACATGGTTGGACAGACAATCTAAAGGCCTTAATCTTGTTTCCGTCAGGCAAAGAGAAGTCTGTAGTGAAAATATGCTGGTATCTATTGTTCACATCTTAGCATAATCACCAGTGCTATTATTGTTAAATAAGAGTCCCCTCCCCTAAAAGCAAAATCATCTATTTAGACACAGCAATGTCCTGCTGCCTTGTGTCATGTCACTTCATGGTTGTTGCTATTTCTCTCACAAAAATATCCAATAAGAGGGTATTTTGCCTTCTCAGGCCTCCATTTCTTCCATCACTTCCATCACAATTGTTCGAGGGCCAGTCAGGATGAGATTGCTCACTGTCCTGTAATCCACGTGGAGAACGTTGAGACCATTGACAGATACAACAAATTGGCAAACCTGAGGAGAAAGCAAGCAGAAAAATCAGTTAGGCATTAGATTTTTTTTTTTGTTAGGTTATTTATACAGATGTATTAGCAACTCCTGAACAGGCAAACCCTCCAGAACTCTTCATACCATCCCATTAAAAAACCCACATTTCTTAGAATTAATCTGGCAAGTTAATTTTCCATAATTTCTTTTGAAATATCACTGCAAGTTTCAAATCTGTGGAATTTTGAAGTCCTACATCAATAATTTTTCTTACAAAAAGGAGATTTTTCTTGTTATAACAATGGCATTTTATTATATCAATGGCGGGTTGCAAACAATATGGGACACCCAGCTCTGGGGTCCCCAGCACAGCAAGGATGTCAACCTGTTTGAGTTACTCCAGAGGAGGGTCACCAAGATGATTAGAGGAATGGAGCACCTCTCCTTCGAGGAAAGGCTGAGAGAATTGGATTTGTTCAGCCTGGAAAAAATAAGGTTTTAGAGTGACCTAACTGTAGCCTTCCAGTACCTGAAGGGAGCCTACAAGAAAGAGAAGACTACAAGAGCATCTAGTGACAGGATAAGGGGAAATGGAAACTAAAAGAGAGCAGTACCTGAAGGGAGCCTACAAGAAAGAGAAGACTACAAGGGTGGTGAGGCACTGGACCAGGTTGCCCAGAGAAGTTGTGGATGCCCCCTCCCTGGAAGTGTTGAAGGCCAGATTGGATGGAGCCCTGAGCAATCTGGCCTAGTGAAAGGTGTCTCTGTCCACAGTAGAGGACACATATTTAAGATCACTTCCAACCCAGGCCATTTTATGATTCTATGAAAACAGCTCTGGCTATTACACTCTGTTGTCCTCAGTTTGTCTTGAACATTTTCTTAGAAAACATTTTAGTCAACTCTCGGTAGTCACATTAAAAATATGCATCATGTTTCCAGGCTTAGAGCAAAGTCTGGACTGATTACTTCACTAGAACAAAGCATCCAAATTCTAGGAAATAATATCATGAAAGATGAAGTCAGTACTAGGAGAGATTAAAATGTCACTGCCATGTGACTGGTTTTAGTTTCCTTTAGCAACTATGGCTTATTAATTAATTTCAGATATGCTAATTTTTTTTTCGTAAAAGCTGTAACAAATTCAAACATTGGAAATTTTGTACCATCATAGGCCGCTTTCAGTGAAAAAACTCTTGACAGAAATACTCTGATCAATGTCACTGCATATCTTAAAAGAGATAATCAGAGGAAAAGTCACACCAATATTGTAAAAAAAGTGCAGGAAAAGAAAGACAATATTGATTCCTCAAAGACATTAAGCCTTATCTGTATCTAATCATAATATTACAGTGTTTGGTAAAAAGGTCAAAAATGTGTGTAGTGTCTAGATCTGTGTTTTTAATGATAAAAATATGGAGCCTAAATGAACAATAATATCATCCTGATGTTTCAATGAAAACAAGAAGGTTATCTTACTCATACGTCACCTTGAGTCTGTAAGAAAGAAGCTATGAAGCAAGTATCACTAGAAATGTTCACGCTTTATTTTATACAGACAGGTTGGATCAATGGGTCAAGGCCAATTTTATGAGGTTCAACAAAGCCAAGTGCCAGGTCCTGCACATGGGTCACAACAACCCCCTGCAGTGCTACAGGCTGGGGGAACACTGGCTGGAAAAGTGCCCAATGGAAAAGGACCTGGGGGCGTTGGTCGATAGCAGCTGAACATGAGCCAGCAGTGTGCCCAGGTGTCCAAGAAGGCCAATGGCATCTTGGCTTGTGGAAACAGTGTGGCCAGCAGGACCAGGGAAGTGATCAGCACTGGTGAGGTCACACCTCATATACTGTGTCCAGTCCTGGGCCCCTCGCTTCAAGAAAGACATTGAGTGGCTGGAGCGTGTCCAGAGAAGGGCAACAGAGCTGGTGAAGCATCTGGAGCACAAGTCTGGTGAGGAGCAGTTGAAGGAGCTGGGGTTGTTTAGCCTGGACAAAAGGAGGCTCAGGGGAGACCTTATCACTCCCTACAACTACCTGAAAGGAAGTCGTAGGAAAGTGGGGGTCAGTCTCTTCTCCCAGATAACAAGTGACAGGAGGAGAGGAAATGGCCTCAAGTTGCACCAGGGGAGGGTCAGTGCCATGGTGTAGTTGACTCGGTGGTGTTAGGCCATAGGTTGGACTCAATGATCTCAGAGATCTTTTCCAACCTAATTGATTCTGTAATATTAAATGAAATTTCTTCAGTGAACAGGTGGTCAGACATTGGAACAGGCTGCCAAGGAAGTGGCAGAGTCACCATCCCTACAAGTATGCAAAAACCTCCATGTGGATGTGCACTTGGGAACACAGTTTAATGGCGAACGTGGCAGTGTTAGGCTGGACTCGATGCTATTAAACCAACCAGTCTTTTCCAATTTAACAATTCTATGAGTCTAGGATTTTTTACCCTTCCCATTAAGGCATAAACACAACACAGAAATAGATAGAGGAGAGGTGTGAAGTAGCTCTGGTGTCCTCCAATGCTAGCTCTAAAATAGATGTTCTTAGATGTGAAGTCATTTAACTTTTGTGTATCAGCCACATTCCCTCTCAAGTAAAATGTGCCGTGAAATTGATATTCATATTTGTGCAAAATGGACAGAATGTAGCTATCAATGTTCCATTTAAGGAAAATTATAGAGGAAGCAAAGCCAATCCAAAAATGTAACATATCATCAAGAATATCACAAATTATTTTAATCTCTTCTCCTTAGAGCAGGGGCAGTAGCCCCTGAAGGGAGGGCAGTCCTTTCTATTGCACCTTACCCCCTATCCTCCAAACTCCTCTGCAGAGCTGAATATCCTGGAAATCAGCCTTCCTGGTAGCCTAAAGGATCACCAAAGCAAGGCAATCAGCAATATCACTGAGCCAACTCCCATGACAGTATGGATATATCTTTCCTCTATATGAATATTTCCACTGCAAATAGCATTGGGAAAATGGTTCAGTTTCTGCTTACAGACAAAGACTTCCAAATGTAAGGATTTCTGTTGAAAAGGTAACCCTTCATCCTCTGCACTGTGCTTCAATTACTATTCAAGTGGCATGTCTATTTAGTTTAAAAATGCAGATTGTTGCTGTATCTGTAGGTCTCAACTTCCAGTGGTATTTCCTAAAGCTTTCTATGGCTTTCCAAGATTGTATCAAGTTTTACTGAATTATAGCTCTGGCTTCAGAATAATACTTGGGTTGATTTAAAACAGACCTGCAGAAACAACATTGTCTCTTCTGGCTTAATGCAATTTTTGGAAGTTGAATGGCTGATGTTTGTTTTACTGCTGCATATTCTCAGACTTCTTGAGTTACTGGAATCCCAATGCATGGGATTTGTGTTTGGCCAAGGACGGGCATGTAAGTGTGCGATGGATAAATCTGCACGCTGGATCACGTCAGGGGCATTCAGTTGCCTCCGGAGAACATCCTTGGCAGAGGCACAGACTTTCCAGACCAGCCACCCACCCATACCAGGGCTGCTATGGTGTAAATGTGGATGGTACAGGCTTGACAGTAGTGTGAACAGCAATCTGGATGCCAAAGAGTGAATTTCTTACGCAGAAGACAAGAGTTGACATGTCTGTGTTCTCAATGTGCTTGTTTTATTGCATGCCCTTGGCGGTACTATTAACCAGCAATGCTGAGAACAGTCTCCTTAGTGCCATCCTTTGCACTGGATCCAAATGGCTTATTAGTTTCATCATTTCCATTGGAGAGGATTACATGCAAGAAGTCCACCCAAGCCAGATGAGAAGAGAAATGCAGAGAGGAGAAATGCACTCAGAGAAGAGTGCAGTCCTGTACTAAAATTGCCTGACAAGACTCACGAGGAACAGGAAATTGTAATGAAGGGCCAGCCAGCCAGCCTGGGGGCAGAAAGCTCTCTCCACAGTAATTGCTTGACCGGTGCTCCTGAGAACTGAGCCTCTGCAAATTCCAGATCTGGCTCCCTCAGTGATAAAGAAATACGGAGCCATTTGCTGTGTCCTCCAGTCCTAAGGAGGGGAAAGAGGTTTACACAGTCCTGAACTCTTCATTATGCTGAGTGCCCTTGACTCACTCACTTTCTTCTCCCCACCCTAATTTCCCATCCAGCGCCTAAAATAAAAAGTAGTGCTGCTTCGTGCATTTTGGCCATCATCAACCCTGCCCCAAAACAGCCCACCTCCTGCATTGCTCTGAGGGTGGACATGGAAAACAAGTGAGAGCAAGTGAGTACCCACAAACCAGCCCTGACTGAGTAGATCAACCCACATATCATTATCTTAGGAGTTTTCTTAAGGCATCTGGTTTACAAAATCACAGTGATTTAATGTTACATTTATAAAAACACATTTCAAAAAGCTGTAAGTGCTCAGCTCATAGCTACAGCTGTTAAGGGCTTTGTAACTATAAACATGTAAGATATTTCTGTTGGTTTCCACACATCAGTAACTATAATAGATGATAAACTACAGTTAAAAGAGCCTCAAAGAAACTTTTATTGCTCATTTCCTCATAGCTCTCCAAGGAGTTTGACAGGAGATAAGCATCCCTTTTTATCCCTTAGACTTCAAGAAATGATACAGCCCAGAATAAATTCCAACCATTTTGTTGGTCAGGATGTGGCAACCTAGAAACCACAGAACTAATAACAGTTAAATAAAGTAACACTCAAATGAAAAATCCTCCCGTAATTGATTTCAAATATTTAAGTGTTACAGCAATAAACATTTATTGTTGAGTATTTCAATTTCCCACCATGGGAAACAGCAGCCCACGGAAGCAGGAAAGAAAAGGCACCTCTGTCTTTCTGTGGGTTTTCCATGGCACATACAGAAGGTTTAAACAAATCCAGGTGTTTCCATAAAAAGGTAAACTTAAAGTTTGGGCTTACACTTGAACAGAAAAGATATGGAAACTTGTTGGTTAAGGAAGACAGCAAAGATTTGTCATGCCATTTATCTTTGTCTGAAGATGGCAAGAAGAGGCGAGAATAATCAGTTACCGTAATGTTTACTGGCCAAAATCGGGATTGTGCTGTACTTGGAGCTGTACAACCCTTCCTCCCCCTCACTGGTAATTGCTCTTTCCTCCACAGCAAGCCTTGGCTGCCTGCCTCTCCCCAGCCTTGCCAAGCTGCCCTGCAGATGTACATCCACACCCCTTGATTTTCCTGCTGGGAGAATTGCCCGCTGGCCAAACCAAAGCCCTGCTCCCTTGCAGGGAGCTGCCTGCACCAGGGCTGGACAGCTGAGCCGGTGTTTTTCAGGAGTTGGGATGAGGATGACTGCAGGATGCTTCTAAGGGATGTCGGAGACTGGTTGCATGCATGGGTGTGGAATTGCGCAATTACCTTAAAGCCAAGTATTAAATAAAAACATTGCATACCTGTCACTAATTCTTAGTTAGTTCTGCCTCGGGATGACCTTAATATTTATGAATGCAACAGGAATGTTCTTGGAGGATAGGCAGTTAGCCTAGATCCTTGGATATTCAGGCACTCTTTGTGCTTTAAGCACTGCAGGCTTTAGTTGCTTCTCCCTATGGAGCCAAGCCTTGCTCGCTGCGCTTCTTTGAATTAACTATATTTAAAAATTCTATTAAATTTTCCTTTCTTTTTCCAGGCACACTTTTTAGAAGGGTGCTGTGAAAGATTATGAAGAGCTGGAAATTCCCACTGTAGAGTTTGGCTCAAAAGATA
Organism: Oxyruncus cristatus; assembly: GCA_013399855.1. Lineage (NCBI taxonomy): Eukaryota > Metazoa > Chordata > Aves > Passeriformes > Cotingidae > Oxyruncus > Oxyruncus cristatus. Next base: position 94,027 of record VXAY01006565.1, on the reverse strand, counting down.
ATTGCAAAGTTCTTAGGGACAGCCCTAAAAATCATTTAAATTTACAGATGCAGTGAGCCCAACCATTCATTGTGGGTTATGAAGGAAGTAACAGCCATGCACAGTCAACAGATAACGTATCTTGAAAGAGTAGAATAAGACCATGATTACATTCACACCTTATTTTGACATAAATTTGAAAAAAAAAAAATAAGCTTAAGGTGAAGAGAAACACGACTGGCAGGAGGTACCATGGCTGGAGGTGGCTGAGGAACTGCCCTTTCCACAGCAGCAGATGTGTGCACCCCACTTCAGTGGCTGGGGGTTAAGGCTCTAATTCTCAATTGATTTAGCATTTACATTTCAGTGCCAGGATTATTTTTTTGTTAACTTCTCTTTAAGAAAGAAAGTATAAACACTGCTACAAATGCAGATCAAATAGGTACCAAAGAAATCAATGTTACTAAACACAATGTGGGCTTGAAATTCTTGAATACAAAGCTAGATTATGCAATGACACAGTAAAGATAGTGGCAAAAATGCTATTTTTCAGCAGCACTGATATTTTACACTATTATCTAGGCAGTAATGGGAACGTTCAGGGTCTAAGACTGCAAAACACAAAGTCTGCCAGTACACTCAAGTTTCCTCCTCCAACAGCACCAAGGTCAACAAATGGAAAGGTTTCACAGACTGTTTGGTACTGACAGCTGCTCTGGCATCAGCAATTAACAGCATAAAGAGATGCTGAAAACACTGACACCAATTAATTTCCATTGATGGTGTGAATATTACTGTACACGTGGCAACTGTATGAAGGAAAATATTAAAAAACGCTGCACTAATCTTTCACTTTGGAGCAGCCAGGATTTCACTCCGGGACTCTGTGTGGATTTGAAGCAGATTTCTAGCAGCTGACAGCTCAAACTAGGGCCATGTCCTACTGCAAGGCCTTTGAGACCAGGGTATTTCAGAAGTTATTAGCACATTGCACAGAGAAAAGCAGTAGTTGGGAAAGCTGTGTTTGAATCAAGGCTGGCTCAGTCATCCACCATGAGACAGACTGGATTTAACCTTTTGCTGTGTTCATGGTTTGTATGTACACTGACTTACATACAGTTATTGGATAGTTTAGGACATGCTTCCTTGACTACTATTTCTTCTTATCATCCGATGTGATGACAAAGTCACACAGACAACTTTAAGGCAAACTATTCCCAAAATACATGGAGAAATGTATGGGTTTCTTTTCAGTTTTCTTTTTAAACCTTAGTAGCACCAAATAGAAATGACAAATTCAGGCAAATGTAGGAGTTATTTTCAACCTTGGAAAGCTCTTCAGCAATTTTCCTAAGAACTAAAATAAAAGTTTCTAAGTATAACTTGTTTCAGAGATGTCTAAGGAAAAGTGTATTTTGACAATTTTACAGAATAAAATTCATACCAGAATTGACAATCTAACTATTTCAAAAAGTATGGCCCAACGTTAATATTTTTGCTTTTCTTCATGCTAATGCAAAATTAAAATGAAATCCATTACAGATCCAGCCTGCTTACATTTCTTTTATACAGACATCCTCAATAGTTATAAATAAATGCTTTTTTCATGTTCTACTAATCCTGCAGGGACAAGGATCAGCTGGCCAGTTTGAGTAGTTCAAACTTATAATTGTTTCATTATGATATTCTGAAACTCGCTGTGATCTTCCAGAGGAAAGTTCTCCACATGTGGTTAGCAAACCAATCTGCTTCTTATGTGTAACCTGCATGAGAGACCTGTGAGAACCTGATTTATATTAAATATCAGGCCATGCTTTCAGTAAGAACCCTTCCTTATGGGCACCCATGAAATCAGGGCTGGAGGAATTACATTTTGCAATTGTCAGTGACTTGGAGATGTCTTCAGCAGGATACCAAACAAATAAAACTTTTAACACTTTATAGATACTTTTAAAAACTCTGGCCAGTTTCTAAAACGGAAAACTTACTGGTTGGTTCCTGTGGTATGACCACAGCTCTCACCTGGGAAGGTTACTGAACTCCTGAAACTGAGAAGGGAAAAGCAAAGCCAAAAAAAAAAAGAGGAAATATAGTCTTTGCCACAGCTTGTTTAAAAAAGAGGCAATTTATCTGCTTTGGCTTTTCTTGTCTTGCTGACAGATTTCAGCAAAATTTGGACAAGGCTTAGGTGCTATAAGAATGTAATTCTGAAACACAGCTTTCCAGTTTTCAGCAAGGAGGAAGGGGACATCCAAGCTTCCAGTGTTTTAAAGGAAGAGGTATCCTTCCCGTGGGATCCTTCCCTCCTTGCATGCCCCTTGCTCCTCTGCAGATGCTGGGAACCGCTGCTCCCACTCCCGCCTCCCGAGCACCACTGCACTCTCAAGCGAACAGATGGAAATCAAGGTGTCATTTTTTTAATCTAATTTAAATATGAAGGAATTGAGAAATGAGCGAAGCTAAAAACTCCCATTTAAGGCTCTTATTTTGTCACAGTGGAACAAAAAATTATGCTGTTTGTACATTTTATTACAGTTTCCAGTTAGAAAGGGAGCTATTTACAAGTCAGCAACCATGCAGGTTTGTCCTGCCAGTTGTTAGAACCCTTCAATAAATCTTCCAAGCTAATTACTACATCATCACCCTCTATCTCAGACACCACACCATGAATTTGTACTCAACATCCTTAGTGACAATATCAGAGAATGAGGTTTCCCTCTCCTCAGGGTGTAAAACACTAATTTTACTTTTAAAAGAACCATGGAAAGAAAAGGTTTGCTTACTAAAAGCTGGATCCGTAATCTGATCTGGGACCTCACAACCCTTTCTGCCAGTAAAAAGGGATATGCTCAGCCTGAGTTGCCAAGAAGTCTGTGGATCCGGATACCAAATTTCTTTCAAAGGGGAGGAAGGTTAATAGCAGGACTTGGTGCCTGTGGTCCCAAGAGGTGCTCCTGTCCCTTTGTGCTGGCTCTGGGAATGGTGCGCCAAAGCCAGGCACTGCTCCCTTTTCATCTTGTGCCAGCAAAAATAAATAAATGAAAGGACTTGTCTCCAGGCAAAATAAGTTCCTTGTTGTGCCTGACATGGATGGAGGAAGGAGGCAATAGATACATACCTGGCTGGAAGCAAAGGGAGAGAGGGAGATGAAAAGGAGGCGAAGATAGAATCGACCCTCCTGGCAGCAGCTTACACTTAGATCAGTAAACTTCAGCCTAAGTTTTCAGATAACTTAAAGTCTCAGTGAAATCAGTGGCAAGATGGATGTCATGGTAGCAAGAACAAGCACAGAGAAATCTGGGGCAGGAGAACTACGATGGAGGAGAAGAGGGTGCTGGACTCAGCTTCTTGTTTTACATACTTACACACACAACCTGCATTTATGCTGATACAGGGTATCTCCTATTTTAATAGGTCACCCATAGCCATCAAACAGAGGAATTACCACACTCAGCAAACAGCCCAGGCCATGAAGATGCTGAATGTGCTGCCATAGATAAGCCCAAGACCCAAGACTAACCTTCTACACAAAAGCAAACACAGGCAGCACTGAAGTATTTGCTCCCACTCTGCGAAGCTTTACATTGTCACATTGGAATGAGGAAAAGAGATGAAAATCAGAGGTCCTAAAAGCTATGTTTCCAGTTAGATTTTTATCTTTGGGTGTTTTTTTTAAAGAATTCATGCAATCTTGATAGGATTAGTAAGCAAAGCTGGAACCTCACAATTCACAACCTATTGCATGTTGCCGGAAGGTTAAAAAATCATACAATGGCCTTTCCCTCATAACTGAGGTGGAACAGAATAAATTACAGCTGTGTGTTCAGCTCTGTAAATATCTCTAGCAAAAGTGTAACGGGCTGTAGAGTGGGTGGTGTGGGAGTAGGCAAGTATCCAGGTATTGCATAAACATACGGGGTGAATTTCTTCAATCTTTACACCAGTGTGAAGTTGGCCCACTGTTCCATCAGTGGGCTAGAAACTGGGTACCAGCATAGCATGGTACAACACATAGCACAGAAACCCAGCTCCATTTACAGAATTACAAAAATAAGTCCATCATTCTTGTGCTCCATCTTGGTCTGTGACTGCAGTCTGCTGTGGATGGTTTGCTGAGCAAGGCTTCATTACATATTTTCATTACAAGCACTTATTACATATTTCTTTCATTTCTAAAAAAGAGTCAGAAGTTTTTACAGTATTCAAAAAAATTGGTCTACAACTGAAAAAAAGATCAGAAATTGAACAACATAAACTAAAAACTATATAATTTAAAAAATAATAAATGCACCTAATGAATTAATATTTATTTATAAAATAATAAGTCACATAATATAAAAAGTTGTAGGTTCTCAAGGGCCTCATTGTTGTTTCACATAGTCTCTCCCTCCTTCCATTCCCACTGATGAGAATCAATGGGAATTTAAATCCTTTTTTTTTCACCAGGAAGAGAATAAAACCACTGCTGTGCAAAAGCCACAAACAGAGTGGACAAATCAGAAGGGGAAAAGAGGTGACCTGAGAGCCCATGAGAACAACTCTTGTTTTGGAGCATGAGGCTTTTGGGCTGCACACAAGTCTCAGCTCTGCAAGCGACAGAGTTTCCCTGAGTGATCAGTCAGACAACACTGACACAGCAAACTGGAATTACTCATGAAGATAAATTAACACTATCTGTAGATATACGGAGAGTAATAACATAAGGACCTAATACCCTGAAATGCAAACCTTCCATAAGTATGGAGTGGGGAAATACAGGTCACTGCTTTCCATGGCCCTAATTGGGAATTGGTGTGTAAAATCGCTGACTTAATGTGAGTCCCAGAGAGAAATACCCACAGGTAAAGCTCAGTCAGGCTGGGCCACATCAGAAAAGCAAACCAGTGACTGCATGTCTAACTTTATAAGCATTTTTATTGTATACTGCAATTTGATACCTACCACAGAACAGCTCTGAAAATGTTAAATAACTCAAATGCCTAAAGACTGCTCTGGGTGAAATGCTGCATCAGAGTCAGAAGAACATAGAGTCTAAGCTTAGAAATAACGTCTTTTTATGCTTGGGTTGACCTTTTGGTGTCCCCTTTTTTTTTGTTGGTTTTTTTTCTGATATATCTATAACTAAACTAGATATGTTAAAATAAAAACACACATAATGAATAACGAACTTAAAAATTATATATCATTTTACTTACATGGTCAAATATAATTATGATAAACTAACTAAATGTAGTTCCTTCAAGGCTCATATTGGGTAAAACCAGTCCCTAAGACAGTCCAAACAAGGGAGTTACAAGGGCAGAAAAACTCATGCAGGGCACCCTCAGTACCCTTCGTTATCCAGCCTGTCATGAGCAGGAATGGTCTGCGCCATTTGAGACAAACAGCTGCTCTCTGTTTGCACAGACAAAAGTGCAATTGTTTTTCCATGTGTTTGGCTAGCTAAACAGAGCCTTGGCTTTAATGCAACATGTTTCCCGAATCACTTGCTTATATCATGAAAGGAAGCCACTTTGTGTCTTGAGTAACAACAAGGAAAGAGACAGAGAAGTGAGGGGAAGGATCTGTAGAGCAGCAGCTGGGGAGCAGCAGCATCCTTTAAGTGCTTGGGGCTGAGGCCTGAGATAGCCATGATCCTGTAAACCTAACAGCATCTGAGGAACACTTCAAGGCTTCAAGTGAAATGGATATTGCAACTAAACCTAATAATACAAAATGCTTTTCATCCTCAATTGAGACCAAAAGCAGTTCAAAATGCCAGTATTTTGCTGTACTGGCCTCTAATTGTATGCCTTTTTTAGAGACACTTACAATAACCTCTTTTAAGATTTCAGCCATTCTGAAGGTCAGTTTTTCAGATGACAGTACTCTCTTTAGTGAGCCCAGACTACCTGGGAGTGACCTGCAATAGCTTACAACAGCTTGAGCATGGGTAAAATCCCAGCTGTTCTGGCAGGCACTAGATCTCACCATTCAATGGGCTATAGACCACACTGGAATTTGGAAGTTGTATCAAAACACAAGCACAGCCCTGTTTTATAGTGCAGCTGAAACCAGTGCTGCTGTCTCTCCTTCTCTTTTATAGCTACAGCTGTAAGACTCCAGAAACAATCAAGAAAGCACTTTCATAAAGCCAGGGTGTTCAGATATCTGGGTTATCCTGCCATAAAATACCATTGACTTGAAATGAATTTTTAAAACTATCATTTATTAAAATAATGTGACTAAATTTTAAAAATCCACTGACCTCCAATTATGAACCTGCAGGCAGTATTTTTTTGGATTTGTATTTGCTATTGATGAAAAGGAGCCTATGTACGGACACCAGTATAGTGGGTCTCTTGTTGCCCAACAGCATTTTAGGTGACTGGTCTACAAGCAAGTTCAACTCTAATGTCCACTATGCTGCTGTGAATGCAGAAAAAAGAGCTCTGAGATATTATGAAACTTTCTGTATTCACATAATGTTTCAGTTGTTGCAAAGAAAAAAAGTCATTTTATTGCCCTGTAAAACTCTCTGTTATAGCACTCTTTAGGAAAAATCACAGAGTCATTGGAAACCTAGTACTGCTCTGCAGGCCAAAATTCCGGTCTGGGATAAACAAGTAAAACCTCACTAAACCTGTGTCTTGTAAGTTTATGGGTTAAAAAAAAAAGCTTCACTGTTAAAGGTGAAATATAGACTCAAAAAGTTGAGCTCACTTGTTTAATATTTTACCTAGGAATCCTTACTGCCTTAATTCCTTTCTCTATAGTGAATAACATAGATCCTGTTTTCAAAATCAGGACTGACAATCATTAAAAGAATTTTTCTCTGGTTTTTTTGTGTGTGCAGTTTTCAGTTTACATCCTGCTGGTGTGACATTTGCTCACTGTGCTGCCTGACTGCATAGGAGTGGGTCTTTCCCCTTATACCTTAGTGGGTGACTTTTCACATGCCAAGTGTTTATTTATTTAACATAGAACAGTCCCAGACAGTCACAGCAAGCACCTGATCCCTAGTCCAATATAAAGCTGACTGATTTTTTAAAGTCAATTTTATGTCCACTGGCTCAGAGGAACAGAAGCTGATGGTCCACTGAAGCAAGTGCTGTCCCTGATCTCACCTACTTGGTTGTGACTGTGCACTCCAAGGCAGTTGCACAAGGGTGAGGTTCACTTAACCTTCCAAAACAACTACAACAGAAGCTCTGCAGCCTCAGAAGAGATGTCTTCAAAACAAACTAAACCTTATGAAACTCTGCGGGGAAAGAAGCAAGACAAATCAAGGAAACAAGCAGAAAAAAATGGAGATCCATAAAAAAAAATAGGAATGTGCGGTGAAATTCTGACATGTCAGAAGATCACAGGAGCTTCTAAAGAACTAAAATGTCACCCTTAAGAGCCTAATGATTTATTAGTGGAAAATGGAGCAAAGCAGTAGAGAATTTTGGTGGTACAGTGTCTCTAAGATAATGTCCTGACACTCACATGGGTCCAACAATGATAAGGCTTCTACCACAGAAGAGGAATAAAGTGGACTGAGTATCTGGTGCAGCGAAAGGGCAGTGGGGAAACATCCAGTCCTGGACTGGGATTCCCAATGCTGAGGAGAAAGGAGGACTGCTGAGAAAAAATTCAATTATTTCCATCAACCCAAAGACACTGTGCTAATGCAAAGGATGATCAAGGACATAATGACTCTGTTGTTGCACTTGCAGTAGTCTATAACAAAAGCAAAGGAGTGATTTTCAAAACCTTGTCTCCTTTGGCAGCTAAACAAAATTCTGGGAGTGACACACAATGCAGTTCTCAAACCCATGTTTTCCTTCAGTTAGAGAAGGCTCTAGTTTGGTGAGAGGGCTGAATTAATAAAACTCCCAGACAAGAGGACATGGGTGCAGTGCAGTTTTCTGCCAAGTACTCAAAGAACCATGTTACCACAATAATTTTGATGGCACTAATCCCAACACAGTTAGAGTAACATGGTTTTAGGGTAAGTCCGACCTACTTTAACATGGAAACAAGATTCACGCTAAAAATTTGGGAACTACTCATTGAGTTTAATTAAACACACACACTGAGAATGGAAACTTTGGGACGGTTACAGAAGCATCACCAGCAAATCCCTTGAGCAAATGGCAACCACAGACCAAAAAGAGAAGGCAGACACAGAGCAGGGATACCCAGGCACTGATTCAATCACCGACTGGAAAGCACAGTGACTGCTATAAGTGCTGATAAACAATTGTCAAGGACAAACAACCAGTAACTCATTTTTCATGTTGATGGCAGAGCTGAGTATTTTCACATTCACAAATATGTGATCTCTTCCAAATTCTGTTGAATCATTATCCTACTGACTAACGGCCTAACTAAATTTTTCTTTAGAGTCTTTTTGAAAGATTTCTACAAGAGCAAATAAAATCATCCAAACTGTTCACCATTATGTTCTTACTATGCTCTTAGCACGTCCTAATGTGACAACCACCCTTCTTGAGAATGACTTAAATTATGTTCAAGGCTAATGGCTATCCTACTCAGCTCACTGTCTCCAATCTCTGTGATGGATAGCAGGACATAAAATAGGAGGTCCTGGTTACTGCTGCATGAAGTGAAAGACAGAGTAAAAACTTCTATGAGTTTTCTTTGGTTGTGCAAAACCAGAGTTGATTTTATGGTAAAATACCAAATCTGATTGCTTAAAATTAGATTTTTCTAAAGTGACAGATGCTTGAACACAGGTTCCATGTTTCTGTGGAGGAGAATGGACCTTTATGTTATAGTTTATAATTAAATGATGCGGTCACTTACAGAGACATCTTTGAAACTTACATATACATTTATATTGAAGCCCTACAGTAGTGGCATTCATTGCACACAGTGCTATGTGCGTTTAGCTCTGCTGTTCTCTATTTATGGACAAGCTATGAAAGCAGTTTGTCAGCAACTTTTTCTGAGTGTTCAAATTACCAAATACATTCATTCTGAACTCATTCTAATGTAATTATCAAATTCAGCAGCAAGCTGATAGCACAGCTAAAGGAAAATCCCAACCTGCCTCAGTGTTTTCATGCTGTAATTGAAAACAGATGGCAACTTGTGTAATTTATGCTTTTCTACAGTCAGTAACATGTTGGTATAAGATAAGAATTCTAGGACTGAATTGCATCTGCTTCAACAACACCATATGCTAGTGCACGGTATAAATATTTATCCAAACCTACTTTGTCTTCTCATTTAAAGCTCAGTCCCATGAAAAAGTGAAAGTATCCTTCAGATTCCTTCAATTAGCACTGAAGCATCTCCCCAGTGCTTCAAAGGGTCAAAGGCCCAGCACCAAACACGGAGGTATCTCCCCTTTCCTAAGCTTCATGAGAGGGTTATATGGAGGCATGCATATTGTGCCTTATTTATACAATATAAATCCCAGTCTTCAAGCTCCCAGTAAGCTGCCTGTAGGAGTTACAAGGAAGTTTCTCACTTATGATGTCCATTCTTCCCTACTTTTCCCACTCTAACGTAAAACACTGGAAACTGGCCATGGTCATAAATGGGATATTTTTCCTGGGGGAATATTTTTTTCTAAAAGGATTTTTAGACTGGTTTATCTTGCTTGTCAAAAAGTTGAGCAATCACCGTGTTTGAGGTCAGACCGGGAATGGGTTTTGTGTTTCTCTGCAGCATGGAATATGTTCATCCTCATGAGAATCTCACAGTTCAAATTTCTTCAAGGAATCTAAGACATTGGCAATTTCTCTGACACTGCATGGTTTTGGGTTGTTTTCCTCCCACTAGACACATACAACACATATCTTTTAATCTTTTATGTTACAAGACTGTAATATTTTGTTATTGGGGCAGTACTTTTAGTCTTTGGTACCTGTGTTCCTTGGATTGCAGGGAGACTGGGCTTGATGACCTTGATGAACTGACATTAGTCAACTACTTGAGACAGTGTAAACCCAATCACACTTGAGATCTGGCTCCCATTCCATTAGTGAAATCACTTGAGAAACTGGACCTGAAATAATCATTTGTGAATACAGAAGACGATGGCACAGGCAGAAAATTTATGAAGCTGATCTTCTCCCTGAGCCAGCTTTTAAAGATCAGGAGAGCAGAACCATGCTGAAAAAGTCCTTGCTCCATACCACAGTCCCCAAGCACAGCTCTGAACAAAAGGGTTGGTGCAAGTGACTATATGTGGTCCTTTAAACTTCCTGGTGCTGACTGAAATAAAGAACTAGAACAGGCTAGAAAAACTTGAGTGGCCATTGGCAATTTATATGACACAAGGACCTTAAACATAACAGCTATAAATGCTAATTTGCTCAAAATCAGTTTAAGGAGTCAGACACTCGTTAGCATTCCTTAAAGGTCTGAGTTGGGCACTGACTTCTCCAGCCAGTGGGAAAACAGAAAATCAGCAAAATGAGTGATTAATCTGTGTCTCTCACAAGCCTTACACTAAGCTAGGTCTGCTCGTTTTGTCACACTCTGTCACAGCGATGCCATACTAAAACATGTGATGCAGTGTCATCTGCAAAGAACCAAATTTTGCAGCCAGTCAATACTGAATATTAAAGCAACCTTGGAATTTCAAAATCCTGCTGTTCCTGTCTGCCACTGCTGAGGACAGCAGACAGCTGAACACAGCTGCAAATAACTTAGAAGTACCATTGCAACACTGACTCCTTTCATAGCCCCAAGTTGCCTCCAGCAACTTGTTAATGTGCTTACAGCAACCACTCTCTCCACAGTGCTGTCACAAGATTCAACACTTCAATGAACCAGGCCAAAAATACTTTAATAAAGCTAATTGACAAGTTATTTATTGAATTATTTGCTCAGCTTCATACCTAAAACCTCAGACTGCAAACGGCAATCCTATTTACCAGCCCCAGAAGAGGTATCAAGACCTAAAGCCAAAAACCATAACACCCTCTCATGCATCTAATCCAGACCACGCTTGTGTGGATTTTCTCAGAAATAAATAGTCTGAAAATTCCCCCAGAAGAGGAATGTCACACATGGTGGCCAGTGCTGCCACGCCGAGGTGCACGTGTGTGATGGAGCGCTGTGACTCCCGGCTGCCAAGCTCCGTGGCCACCACGCAGCCGCTGCGTGTGGGCAGAGCTCCGGCCCAAGCTCATTGGGATTCCCACTCAGACTCCCACACAGCGCTTTGGAGCAGGCCAGGAACCCAGCCAAGGTCAAACTGAAAGGAAGCCACCACAAAGTCCTGCAGGTAGGTTGAGCCTGTAATGTTTACTGATTTCTGTAAAACATGGTAGAATTTTAAGCGCACAAACTGAGGTCCTACAACGAGATTGTAGGCAGCAGTCCTCTCTCAACAGTGTGTCTGGCATAATGCAAAGACAGGAAAATAGTGGTCTCCAAAAGAGGTAAGTGCAAAATCACAAGCTTTACAAATAAAGACACTTCCAAAAACAACTACAATGGGTGCATCTCCTTAGGAGGAAAATCCCTGCTGCTACTGCCAAGAACTTTTCTACAAACTGCAACGCCAAGTCTTGGCTCTTCTTCAAATTCTTGCCCTTTTCATCATAGCCAGCTTTCCTTGTTAGTGCTTCTTTGGTGTAGCACTCTTTTTGCAGACAAAAGTCTCTTGCACCAGCCCACCAGAAGTTACTGTGCCCAACAGCCTATTTTCAAAGTGCCCTTCCTGCAGCTTCCACACAGAGGAAGGTTTAATTTCAAGGACCTGTCATCTAAAGCCTGTCATGCGATTGCTTTACATTTGCCAGATTGAGGAGTTCTGTAAACAGATGGATTAAGTGACATAGATTTTTTAAAATTTCAGATACTGCACTGTGATTTACATACTGATTGCCATGGGAACATCTCAACAAAAGCCCTTATTTTCAAAGAAAAACACAATTTCTTCACTAGGCTAAAGGTATTCAGAATTTCCAAAAATGGGGCACCAATTCTGGTGTGTAAACAAAGGTTCATCTAACATATGGACATAAATTTTTATGTGCAATTCTGGTCTGAAAAGTGATTTTATATGAAGATAACAGCTTCAAAAATAATCAGATCTGTCCTTTGTGTAAATTCAAGGTAATATATCCCAGTTTTACAATACTGTTTGCTCCCCTCAGAACACTGCATTGTTTTGAATTCTTATGTCTTGAATGGTTCAGGCAGACCTCTGTAACCCCATTGGATTGCACATATGACACCATAGTGTTGTTTTTACAAGTCAGGTTTCGGAATAGTTCTACCTTACTGCTAGCTGCTATACTCAAAGAACAAAGGTGCTGTAACATACTAAACCCCCAAGTTCAGGATATAGAAGATACACATGAATAAATTCATTATTTTTAAATTTAGGTCCTTTAAATTCAAGGCAGGATTATTATTTGAAAATTATACTCTTCATATAAAAAAATAAGTATATATTATATAGGCATTGTATAAAACTCATAAAAAAATTCCAGCTCCCTCAGGATTCAAGCTGTTTGCCAGCAGGATGTGTTTGGGTGCTGCATGCACCAACAGGCTCTGCAGCTGCTGTTCCCTGTCCCAGGTATTTTTCCTACCCATACTCAAAACAAGTCAATGTTTCAAAGACAGTATGTTCTTGGAAGTCCCATTTAACAAAAAAAAAAGCATCATCCAGGGAGGAGAACCCCCTGTAGTGCACTTGTTAAGGACAGTGCCATGCCAGGTCTGGCATTGTGTAGTGGGTAGGATGCACGTCCCTGAAGTCATGACAGCACATGCTGCCTCCAGCTTGGTGGGTGTGAATATATGGGTGAGAGGCAGTTGGGGTGAGTGTGATGGGAAAGGAAGATGAATTAGAAGGCTGGACAAAATTTGTGGCAAACTAGGATGCATGTGGAATACACCTGAAACCTTCATCTGGGTCGTTGCCATACAATAAAACATGACATAAACTGATAATTTAGTCTTTCTGTCTGGCCCAGCCTGGATATTGGAGCAGGTGTAGTAGCTCATTTCCCTTTCTTGCTTTACCTGTACTTGACATAACGCTTTGCTTTTATTTTTCACATTGTACAAGGCAGAGATTAATTCACAGATATATGCAGGATGTGACCCAAACTTGCAGGTAAGTCAATGGGCTCTGCATTAGCAGTGCAAAAGCTTTCACATGGAATGTGTATTTATTGATTTTTAAATCATGTATGAAACCATTTGAACTCTTTATGAAATGTGAAAGTATCATCCATCCTTCTTTCCAAAATTTCTTAACTCTAAACTGATGTACAGTGAACAATGGGCTACGCTTGCTTCACTTTCACTAGGTATGTCTGACTTTGCCTCTTCTTATATAGGCAAAGTCCAGAAGCTGCATACTAGCAACCATGTAAATTGCAAAGTAAAAAGGGATGCTGAAATTGTTCAGAGTTGAAAAAACATGAAAATAAAATTTAAAAAAAAGTCACCCAAAAAACCCAAAAACACCACCACCACTAAAACCAGCCAACCAACTGAAAAAAAACCCACCCCAAAAACAGAAAGGGTCAGGAAAGAAACTTGGAAAGGATAAATAAGTTTCATGTGAAAAAGAGACTTCAAGAATCTCAAGGACAGAATGGGTTGAAAGGCAGTAGAACTCACTGTGCACAAATGCCTGAGACTGAGACAAAGGCACTCAACAGTGGAAACAAAAGCACCTCTACCTCCCCAAGTACAGGCGGCCCAGACCTTCACTGAGCATGACAAATTCCCCTGGGAAGTCATTCCAGTTTGAAAACCTACCTTCATCCCAGCTGCAGCTGCTGGCCCGCTGGGGTCCACAGCCTGGATGTGGCAGGGCTTGCTCCCCCGCACCACAAAGCCCCAGCCCACTGCGTCCCCAACGATCTGCAAAGGAAAAGAAGGACGTGATAACCTTCAAGGGAGCAACATCTAAATGGTCCAAGATGTAATTTCAACATCTCTGTACTTCCAACACACAGTAGAGGACATTGCCTACAGGCTGCTATGTCACTCATGGGAAAGGCTTTATCCAAATTATTCCTCTTGCTTTTAATGAACCTTTTTTTTTGAACTAGGAGGCTGTAAAAAGAAATGCTTCCAATGACTAAGTTCAAAAATGTCTTCGCAGAAAGGCTCTAAAAGTGTATATGAATCAAATTTCTGTCACATAATGTAGAAAGACCCTGGTAGAAAACTTCATTTTGGGTAGGTGATCCATTCCTGCAGAGCACGAAGTATTACCAGGAGCACAAAGTCTAGATGAATTTGTATTATACAAATGCTACTGGCTTTATGTAATTTTACACTCCTTTAAAGTCAGCGGTACCACATTGGCATAAAGACAGGATAAACAAGTGCAGAATCAGACCTGAAATGTGTGGAAGTACTGATAACAGAGTTTGGGATTTTAAAGTACAAACCTCAGCAAATGCAAATAATCTCTCATTATCCCATCAGAAAATGTCTGTTTGGATTGCCTCATGCATACAGCAAGTAGAAAATAAAGAAAATTACTGGAGACATACCGTGAAAGTTTTTCTCACATATGGGGCTCCAGGCATTAAGAGCTCATCAGCAGTCACAGGTCTCTTTAATACTGTGGAGGTACAGAAATGAATATTAAATATAACCATTCCTCTGGAGTTTCTTCTAATAAATAAGATAAAGTGTTGGGATACAAATCTTTTTGGTCCCATTTCCCAGACATGCTTTCAGTTCTTGCAGACTTGCTTGAAAGTAATAAGAGAGCAAGGAGAAGCCTGCGGAATGAGTATAAATGATGCGATCTTTGGAAAATTGGGGCATTTAGCCAACAGACTTTGTTTTCTGCAACTAAAATCCCCTAAACATTATCCCAAACATCAAAAGTGGCTTTTCCTGTGTCCAGTGTTGAAATCTTCCTGACATTGAGCAGCGATTCTTCCCAGCTTGCTGTGTGATTGTTGGGTGCTCTCTACTGTTTCATCTGAGTTGGGTCTGAATCACAGACTTAAGTAACAAGAAAATCCTGGTTGTGTCAGCAATCACCTCACGAGATTTCTGCAGTCGTAGGCACAGACCTATAACACAGTCTTGTCCAGGGACAGACGAGGTAACCTATAGCTGGAATTTTACATGGAAGGAAATTTCATTAAGTTTACGCAGGTGAATCCCCATTGCCTTGCTACGTAATAGGAAAATTTTCCTCTCAAAAAAGTAAATTTAAAGTTCTGACAAATCAAATCAAATCAATACCATTTTTTATCTGTCTGTAAATGCTTCAAAAGACAGAGGATGACATAAAGAGATATATTGTTCATTCTATTGGCCAGCTTCACCCTTAAAATTACGGCTGTTTTCTTTTAGTGATAAATAATTTTGATGGTGCCTGTCTTTTTAGTCACAGGTGGGATACAAAATTTCCCACAGATGGTATTTGAAAACATGTTTGAGTTTCTTAATGGCACGCATGGGAGCAGGGAGAATTCTAGCATACAAACCAATATCTTGGGGTTTTTTTAATTTTCCCATGGATTTAGCCAGTTTTACACATTGCAGAGCATGTCTGGTCAACGTAAAAAAAACCTGAATGATTGTACTCATTTGACAAGTCAGAATCAGGTAAATCATCCATGCAGGCCTCTCTTATGTGTCTCCCTTCATTATACCTCCAGAAATTTTTTTTTTGTTTGATGATTGTTTTTCTACATGATTGGTCAAGTCACGACCTGGGTGTTTTTGAAGTGTTTGCCTGCAAGAGAACTCATCCGACAATAAATATACCTCTGCCTTGTGTTTATTAGCACGTAGTTCAGAGATATGTTCTATGTCTGGATAGCAGGAAACTATTTGTGAACAAAATCTCTTTATAGTCCAGCAGAGGATTAAAAATTCCTCGTAACATTTACATCTGATGGCCTTATGTTAACCTATGCAAGCTGACGTGTGGATTTGTACTTGCACTATGGGAGAAATAACCCTACACTGCCAGTAATTGTATAATTCCTAAGGATCAGTCTGTTTATAAACCCATTGCTGTCTTCTTTCAAATATGAGTCTGTTAAAGCTATTCAGAGGTTGAAAATGAGTCCCAAGGGAAAATTTCTTTTAAAAAAATGAAGAATTTATGCAAGGGCAATATCAGCCTATCCTTTTTCTTACAGTGTTGTGTAATCAGCTGTATTAAAATAAACTTGTTCTCACTACTCATGGGTTGACACTTCATATAAAATCAGAACCATAAATGAACTGAATAGTTGGCATACTTCAGATAACACACACATCTAGGGACAGTGCATGAATGCTGTTTTATCTGTCCCAGAAAATTCTCCAGGATGTAATTAATGTGCTGGGGACAAAGAGCTCCCCATACAAAACCTACCAGACCATTTCTGGGCAAGTATACCTGAGAGACATTCTGCCAAAACATGATACTGTGGCACTCTTCACACAGGGGCAAGCTCCTTGCCTGTAGGGATAAGCATACTGGAAGGTGGTGCTGAATGCCCAACAACAACATACCCTGAGGATGCGATGACCACTAGCACTGACAACATTTCCAGGTCTGCTGTAGGGAGTTATGGCTTCTGAGCATACTCTCCTATGGAGGCCTTTCAATTATTTTAATTCAGAGCCTCATACTGAATTCCCAGCAGAGGCTAAGGAAAGGAAAGAAAATGTGCTAAAAGGAGAGAGAAGGAAAATATCCCTGTAACTATGTTTCCCTTTTTGATGGCCACTCTGCACAGCAGGAATGAAATGCACTTTAGTTCACTCCTCTCTGGAGTGAACGGTCAGTGTTTAGAACAGCATTCATCTAGTGCTTGAGGCACTCTCTAGTAATCACTTCAAATGCCAGCACCCCTCTGAAAGCAAAGATTACATATATCCACTGAAGCCTTACCCCGTTGCACAGTACTGCCCACAGCACCAGCAGAGACACAGCAAATTTGAAATAATAAGGAGCTCAAAGGGCAGCAGGGATACTGCTTTGAAATCTGTGGCTGTTTCTGAGGGAAACAGAGAGGCTGAAACAATATCTATCTTGTTCTGTTTTCCTCTTCCCAGATGTAAAGTAAGAAACAATTTTAAGAGAATTGTGGAAGAATGGGTGTGTTTAACCTTCCGGCTGGGATAGGAAATCCTTTCAAAAGGAAAATAAGCTTCAACACTACTTTTACCTTCCAAAACAGACCAGTGTAAAACTTAAACAAACAAAAATGTTGAAATAGTCCCTGACAGGCTGAAATAATACTGCCTCCTTTCTTTTTTTAGAAGCTTCTGTTTTCTCAGTGGTGTTATTTCAGAGCAGCTC
This sequence comes from Oxyruncus cristatus, assembly GCA_013399855.1. Taxonomy (NCBI): domain Eukaryota; kingdom Metazoa; phylum Chordata; class Aves; order Passeriformes; family Cotingidae; genus Oxyruncus; species Oxyruncus cristatus. Next base: position 76,803 of record VXAY01006565.1, on the reverse strand, counting down.
AGGCAGTCACTGGATAGTTAAACTCTCCTCTGACTTGCACCAAAGGAATGTCTCTAGGAGCAGATTTGAATTGGTTCAGAGCTTGGCAATGAAAAGGCAAATCTAGGCCTCTGACTGCATGTCCTCCTAAGAGATAAACTGCAGCTCAAACCACAATTATGGACTTGACACAGATATAACTGGAGGCAGACGTCTGGCTTGTGTTCAGCAGGACTTCAGGCTAGAAGATGACAATAGTCCCCTGTGGCCTACAAAACCTGTGACACTGTGAATTTTTATGTATTCTTGAAAACACAAACGTAGGTGCGATGCTGGGCACTCTTCACATCGCCTTCTCCCCAAACAGATGTCTGCACCCCGGCTCCTGTGCATTGTAAGTGATCCTGGTGCTCACCAGATTTGGGGTTGCAGAGCACGGGGGGACTGCTGCTGAGCGTTGGGCTGCTGCTGAAGTACCCGCTGCTGCCACAGCTGCTCATGCTGCTCCTTCGCACTGCCGACACGATCTTTATCTCCTTGGTGGGACTCACTACAGAGAGAAAATACAAAGAGAAGGGGAACTGGTATCAGTTATTAAACCATTTCCCTGGTTTCTTTGAAACAGCAGCAACAATACAAGCTTTCACTGACAGCACTGGGAAGGGCTAGTGTGTCCTACATAGTTAGAAGAGTCACCGCATGAGTGTAATGCTGTAGCTAACAGGACGGTTGAACTGCTCCCATTGCAGTGTCTTCTAAGAGGCATTGCAATGTCAGGAACTAAGTTTTTCCAGTTTTACTTCTTTCAGTTCTTACTAAATATTGCTGTACATAATGCTGCAGGGCCCCTCCCCTCACTTTAACTCTTCTTGAAAACTCCACATAGAATGTATAACAAATTACTTTGAGCTTGGGGGATTTTACCCAGTTCTGGTTGTTCATGGACATCAAATTTTGATCAGCATCTGAAATGCTATCGATACAGATGTACCCCAGGGAGTTAAAGATCTGGTAAATTGAGGCAATGGACAATCCCTGTGAACAGGGACACATAATACCAGCCCTGCCCTTTTTTTTGAACACTGACAGGAGTCACCTGAGAGAAAACTGGTGTGTTTTCTGTTGTCATGGTTCTGTTTGCGCAGGCAGAACGGGCTGTCATGGCTTTCAGGCATCAAGCGGGATTTCTCCGTGAGGAGCTCCATTAATCGCCGCCGCCGCCGGAAGTTCATTCTGCACTGATAGAGCAAGTTGCTGTCCATGAAATGGTGCTTGTTGGACACTGAGAAAAGAAATGGATAGAAAGTGTATGCCTGGTAGCACTGAAATCAGAGCATATCTATCTGCAACATGTGCACTACAGGCCTTGCTGTAAGGAGGCAACACTCAGAGCTCTCCTTTTCCCCTCTGCAGACTCAGAAAGAGGGGGAAGGTGGGGAGCTTCACACAGGTGGCTTCAATATACACACTTTTATAGCAACAATAACAAAGTGGGAATTGTAGTGGCCAGTGCTGAGAGGAATCTTTTACACTACCTTGATTAATGACACACACTTCTTATTGTCAAGTGGAAATAGAAGTACTTTATCTCCCCGTGACCAGCTGAATAATGGTGCACCCCCACACATGCTTCCTCTGTGTGCTGCTTGCTGCTACTGGTCAGGAAACATCAAACTTAGCACTTTACGTTGATTTTTGTGTAAATTCATCAGTATAAGGCAGCTCCTGGGAGCTCTTTCCAACTACCTTGTTCAAAGCTACAGGGTAGCAAAAAATCAAGACCTGTGTATTTCCTCTTGTCTTGTTCACCACAGACATCATGTCCCAGACATTTCCTGCAGGCCACTTCCCCCCTTCACACGGATACACGAGGTTCGGGAACAGGCACCTGGCCAAAAATCATTTCTTACATAATGAACAAAAGTCTTAATTGCAACCTGTTTTGGCACTGAAAGCAAACCTCAGGCTGCTGGTGTCAGAGCAAGAGCACCGAGCCTACCCACAGAGTGCAGCATCGCCATAATATCTGCGTGTCTGCTGCCTCTGATGCTGCATCTTCATAGCCATATAAAATGCAGCAGTTGTGGATGGAGCTCTGTGCCAGGTCCTGAAAGTGCTCTGACTCCTGCAGGGTCTGATCCCAGGAAAGCCCTTTGGAATACTCCCTGCATTAGTACTGCAGCATCTTAACCAGCTGCAGTAGGTATTTGGGCAGTATTTTCTCCATCTTCACACTACTAGTTTCTGTGATCATATTACACAGAAATCATTTCCTACAGTTGACCTTTTCCACGAAGGATCTAGATTTTGGATTTACCTACTTTATAAATCACATTTCTTCCAATACCGAATCATAAGAACTGGTGGGCTACAGGTAACTGTATGTAAAGTGTAAACAACAACACAAGTATGCACTGAGGTCAGTCAAGCCTATGATTTACTCATCCGGTCTCCTACTGCAGATACTGAACTTCTGCCTTGCTCTTTACTCTGCCCAACACATGAGGTCCAAAGGCAGCAGAGTCCAAGGTGCTACACAGGACTCAGGACTCAGAGCCTGGAGCCCTACTGGTTTGCTTTCCTTTCATCCTCATCCCCAACAGACTCTTCTTGCTCTCATCCCTTCTTAACACCTCCCTGTGTCTCAGGTTGCTCTCCATGGGCCCCACAGAATGACACCACACACATGACAACCTTGCAAAACAGGTTGCATTTAGACATAAACTGCCAGGATGTCATTTGATGCCTGTGAGCTGAAGAACTAACCTCAAAGAGGAAGAAGTCCAGTCACCTTCCCCAGGGATGCCAAGTCACCCAGACAATTAGGAAGACTCCAGTCTTCCGTATGGATGCAGAAACTGCCATATGAGGTCAGACCATTTACCCACCTTGCAAAGAAGCATGTCTCTTGCCTGTCTGGGTCACTGTCAGAGAGTCTGTACAAATGGACTTCTGCCTTTGGGACGTAAGAAATAATCAGGACACAGGAACTTTCGGAACTGCACATGCTTGTGCCCAAACTGCCACACAGACCATCCACCCCAGAGTCCTGCAGCATAGCTATAAGGCAACCCTTAGGGTTCTGAAATGCTACCTTTTTTCATTAAGAAAATAGAAAGGTCACGCCAGTCAGCCAAGCTGTGATTTCTCAAGTACCATCTACACAAAAGACCCCTGTCACGTAGATTGCCTGGTTCCATCGAAGACCTTTGGAAGAGCCAGTACCACTTGGCTTTTGTCTGCTTCACTTTGGTGCTGAAACTGTTGTGCCCCCAGATCAGCCACATGCATCCTCCATAAGCAAAATGGCTTTGCTAGGTCCAATTTAACATTGGAAGCAGTTCGCTACTGTGTCCTGACATGTTAATTATTGCAGGCACACGCTGCTGCTGTGCTCCTATTTTGGATATGTATAGTATGCAATACTATTAAACAATGCTTACTAACAATCATATTTTTGAAGAAGGGAAATAAAGGAGGAGAGATTTGGAGATTTGCCTACATCCTCGAAAGGATTTGCTATCAGAGGCAGAGTTAGTACGTAGGTGTTCACAGCTACCAGTCTCATTTTAGGATCACTGACATAATAAGTAAAAGTAGCAACATCTAGCAATATCCTACCACATTATTAGGATAACCAAATTTAAATACCAAAAAAATCTTTTTTTTTTTCTGACGCCATCCTAAAAAAGGCAAATTCTACTTATTCAGCACTACTACAATTCATAATATTAAATGAAAGAACTACTGTGGCCAGCCATTTGCAATACTAGAAATACCAGTATGGTTTCTGATTCAAGTTAAATATTATGACACTATGGTTTTTAACTAAAATTATTCTGTTGTTTGTGTCATTAACTGAAGTGCTCTGACAGTCCTCAGAAATTATGATAATCAGAGATCAACACACACTCGTGCTGCAAACACCACAAAACATCCTGAAATTCAGGAATTACTGACCATGAACTACATAATGTAAACATTTTTATGTCAAGATACTGAACATATTGTAGAATAACAACACTTGTTTTGACTGAAATATTGTAATATTTATATACTCAAAATAACAAAGCTTAGGTTTTCCACTGAAGTAATTAATCTCTGCTGTATCTATTTTACTACAAGAAAGGCTAAATTTTTATACAATAAATGAATGCAAGTGGAAAAGCTAAGACCAATGACTGTGTGTTGGAGAATACTTTTATATGCTTTACACAGCAAAGGGCTTGCAGCCAGAATGCTTATGACAAGTAGCCTTAGTACAGAATCTGGAGTGCTCATTGACTTTCATAGTTTAATTCCTCATTTCTAAGGATAGTTCACATTTCATGTGAGTGATACACCATCCTCAGTTTGAGGGCAGGTTTGTAGCACCATGTAACTTTTTGCATATATAAGAAGAAGTTAAAAATATAAACAGGAGTAGTATAGCTCAAACAGCCTCCTTCAGCATACATCATCAAATAAAATCTCTCACCAAAATTATTACTGTGCCCCTTAGGTTTTTTTTTTTCAGTCATCTGACTTATTCTTCATTTGTAATGAAATGTCCAGGCTGTGATTCTGACTAAGGATGAGTGTATCTGGAAGGGTGTGGAAAAAGGGATTTCCAGACCACGGGTCAGGAGAAAGAGGTTGAGGAGGGGGCAGCAGACACAGATGTTGGCTGCCTCTGAAGCTCTCCTCAGGTGCAGTAACTGACTTTCAGCCAGGAGGAGCCAGGAGAAGCTGCACATGCCCTTGTCCTCGATAAATCACAACTATGTGAATGCCAGAAGCAGAGCACACAAAGAAGATTGGTTTTGTTATGCTTACTAGTCGCCAGGTAAGAGGTGCAGATGCAGACACCAGTGCTCAGCTCAACCACTTCAGCAGCCCGCGTTTTGCTGCAAGCAGCAGATAAGAGTAACTTTTCCAAACTGATCACAGAATGTTGAGAGGGTTGCACAGGCTTGCTCAAGAGAGTTTTCTTTAAAGCTGCTTTAGAGGTTGTTACCTCTGGGTGTTGACTCAGAGGCAGTAGCAGATAAACTTGTGGCAGTTGACAAGTCTCTTGCTCCAGGTATCTGTATCTCTCCTGGAAGCTGTTGCTCCCAGACAGGGATTGACATAACTACTCCTGAATTAGTTCACTGCTCTTCACAGTACAGCACAGAAAAACAAACAGGCACACATTCCAATTTGTCTTAAACAGTCAGGCCATGGCTGACCAGTGTCAGGACCTGTATTTGTACATTATGAGGGTGATGCAAAGAGCAAGGTGGGGTGAGTTCATGTTTCTTGTTCCAGTTTAATTCACCGCTATTCATGTGGCAACATGTCCATGTTACAATGTGCACCCTTATGCAATAGAAAGAAATGCACCAAGGAGAGTAAAGTAAAACTGTGGTGACTGGCAACCTCCAAAATCATAAAAACGCACAGGAGCATTTATGGTCCTGGAAGGAAAGGCACCAACACTCACTCACAGTTTTTTTTCTCAAACATCAGAGGTACTGGCACAGCCCACCAGCCTAATCTCCCACATACACACACAGACCACAAAATTTCTCCCAGAAACAGAGTTTAAAATCTATCTTTAAATCTTACAAAAAGTTTAGTTTACCTGTACCTTATAGCAGCCTGTAATGACAACTTTCCTCTTCCCCTTACGAGCTCTTCAAGCCTTCAGTTACTTTCCCTGCCAGACAATAATGATTTTACTCAAGGCCGAATTTGTTCAAATTTAGCTGCTAATCCCTGGATTTTGTCACACCTTCATCAGAAAGTTACATAAGATCTGGTCATAAATCTTTGCAAAGAAGTCTGTGAAGACATGAAGCCAACTCTCAAACACATTTTTTATCAACTGAATAAATAACACTCCTTGAATTCTAACCTTTTCTTAGCCCTCGAGTCCTCTTCAGAATTTCTTTATCTTTCCTAAAAATCCACTTACCAGAACTGCACGCCCACGGTTACAACCTCACTCCCCTTCTATTACTTGCTGTTGTCCTTTTCGTACATCTCAGGCTCACAGTTACTACAACTCCAATGCACAAATAGCATAAAATGGGAAAAATTTGTGTCCTGCATATCCTCTTTTCCCGCACAGCACTGCTTCACAGCAACAAGTAGAGCCTGTATTCTCATTTCCTGGCTGTATTGCATTCTAGATATACCAATAATTACACAAAAATACGTCTCTTTTGGGGTAATAACCATTTAATTAATAGAGTTTACTGTCTCATTGTCCCTAGAGTTTGAAAATTTCATTGGCAAGGATTTTATCTGGTCATTCCTTATTTACATTATTGTTAAGACAAGAAAAATCACAACATTTATTTTGGATTTTCTCTGATCGGGAGTTCTCAATGTTGCAGCTTTGGTGCTTCTTGTGCCTGGCTGCTTCACAGTTTCTGTTCAGATAGAGAAAATATAAATAGCAACATCCATGCAAATCTTCTTTCAGCTTCTGATTCTGACATAAAATCCCAGGATCTGCTTGTAGCTCAAACAGCCTTTTCTTTTCCACTTTTTCAAGGAGGCTGATGCACAGCAGAGATAGAAATATTAGCTTTACATTGATTTCACAGAACTCAGGAGGCTTTAGAAAGTACAAAAGCCTATTTTAATAAATGGTATGACTCATGCCTTAAAAATCAGGCCATTTTCATAACTGGCTTTTCCCCTAAATCCCTCCCACCACTTCAATTCCTCATGACTTTTAGCGCTGATAATCTGTGTACATCTCCACCGCGGTGATTAATGCTTTCTACCAGCTGAAAGCTGCAGTCCCCAGTAGGCCACATCCAGTGATGCACTCCAGCTGCTCTGCACATCCCCAGAAACAACACTGTCACCAAGCAAGCTTGTGGCTGGAGCCCGGGAAAGGCTGTTCCATGTCGAGGGAGCAGTAGGAAGGAGATCAAAGTTCCCCAAGGAGCCAGATGAGCAGCTTTTCTCGAGAGAGCAGAGGACATGTTGAAGTGTGTGCCTGTTTGTTTGTGTGAGAGTGTGCTTGTGCCGGGGTTAAGAGGAAGAGGTTATAAAAGCATGAGCAGACTGTATCAAGTTTTCAGCATGGATATGTCATATCTTTCCCCATTTGAAGACAAAAGCAGCACTGAACTCTTTCCAGCAGTGAACAACACATTTTGAAGCCTTTTGCTCCACAGGCAGCAGACCCAGTTTATTCAGAAGTACACTTTATCCTTTCAATAAGGTAGTTTCCTCTATTAAAATTATGTGAAACCCAGTTCGAAGCAGCAGGAGATTATTTTGGACTTTCACTACTACTGGCTGCAATAGTCTGCACTTTCATATATTAAGTCACAGATGACCATAACAGTTTTGACCTCTGGAGTGGCAGGATATTGCCCCGAAAGAGTTGATGTCATACCAAAAACAAGTGCAGGATGATGAGACATACACTGAAGGTCTGCAGGGACTTACAGGGGGCTGCTCAGTTATCTGAATGAGGACATTGCCAGAGTTGCTCCAACCAGAACCCAAAGTTGCCCAGAGAAGGGTCTGGCTCCCGCTCCATGTCATTTTGCTTCCTCGCTCCCCTCTCCAAAGCAGAACCAGTGTTTAAAAGGGAAGGAAACAAATCAACACGATAAAATACTAGTTCCTCAAAAAAATGCCTTTCTCTGTGGATAGCACACAGTTTGCTGAGCCTGTCTCCTTTGTGCCTCCGGCCTTTGGCCAGCCCAGTTTTGGTCCCTTGCCAGAGGAACAGTGGGAGTGTGTGTCCACTTTGGCTTCCACAGAGCAATGGGGAGTCCATGGGCTTGGAAAACACTGACCAGCTGCCGAGACCCGCCCAGGTGACTGCGCGGCTTTCAGCCAGCCCCGACCTGGCTCCACATCCCCACCTCTGCCACACAACCCTCCCACTCCTGCACCGACACACATGAGGTTGGAGAGAGTCACTGGCACTTTATTTGCCACTGGACAATGCTTTTCCCACTCCTCTCAAAGCCTTCCTGTTTTTCTGCTAATCTGGCACAGCAAATGCATTTTAATAATGGCACCTATTCAGATTAGTTTCCTTTTACACACTGATGAATTCCACCTGCTTGGAGCTCCCACAAACCCAGGGAGAGAGACTACAGACAGTCAGTGAGCACAGGGCCCTGGATCTTGGATTCCTGGCACCATATGAACACAACACTTGCATTTCCACCTTTTATGAATGTTTATATGCTATACAGACTGTAGATAAGCCTGCCCGTGAATGTATTCAACTGGCATGTCAAACTTTCAACAGTGCAGCTGTACTAAATCGTATGTTTTCTCGTATGGATTGCAAGGAATTACCTTTGAACAGACAATGGATCTAAGCTTGAACTACTCTTGTTTCCACCAATCCACTTATACAAAACTGCAAGGCAGATCCTGGCCCTGAAATACAAAATCCAGAGAGCTGTTCCAGCTCATCCTAGTAAGGGTGAAGCCAGTAAGCATGTCCAGAAATAAGTAGGTCCTGGAACTGTAAGTGGGCCCAGAAAAAAACATTTTGCTATAATTAGGGAACCATGTTCTCTGAGCTGTTTCAATGAACTGTGGTATATTCACATAGTGCAAAAAAGTCCAGACAACTTTTGTAATGTCTTTAAAGCATCAAAATTACAATAGAAAACTGTGAAAAGTTCCTTGGGAACTGAAATTCAGAGTATCCCACCCTTATTAAAGTAGTTTGTTCTACTCAGTGCATTAACATTTTAGTTCAGCTGCCTTAAAATAGTTATGTAGATAAGTGTTTCTATATACATTTTGTCTTTCCAGTCAGTTTACCACCTATTTGTGGTCTATTTTCAAGTACACATTACCTACTCTAGCTTGAAAATGCACTGTTGAATCACATGCATTTCAGCAGTCTTTTCAGTGTGTATATGAGGATTTATCATCTTTAATTTAGCAAGTTTACATAACACAGCCAACTGCTTTTCTTTGCTTCCAAATAAAGTATGGAAAGTACAGTCTGTGGCAAGGGAAGCAGAAGATGAAAAGGCCCATCTGGGTATCTTTTTTTTTTGTTGCAGCTGTTAAAAACTGAAACCCATTGTCTGTCAGAAAAATAGAATTCAGTAGTTAATAGGAAAAGAAGTCTTCATATGTTATTTACATAAAACATAGAGCATGTGGCTCTTTCAAAAACAAACCTCATTCCTGTTGTAGATAAAGACAAATGCAAGAAAAGTACAATGAGAAGCTGACAGACAAAGAAGCTGGGAGATTATAAAATTACATACGAAGTTCTTATTCTTTGACTTTCCTACAAGGGCAAAATCATGAAAAATAGGCAAAGTGGTCTCCAGATTTAGCACAAGCAGCTGAATTACTGTGGGTGAGGTTACTGTTCTTCCGTCTGGGAACTGCCAGGGAAGAACTGCCAAACAAACAACTGAGTGATTCTGCATGGTGTCAGTACAGGGGGAACTGGGCATATAATAAAAACCAAGTTGTGTTGCAGGACTTCAAAGACTAACTGAAGGCTTGTGATTTACTGAGATAAATCAAGGCATCACCTGTAAAAATATGATAGTTTATAATTTGCAGCATAATGAAATCTTGGATATATCCAACAGCTGATATGATGCAGGTGTTAGATCAACTAGAAAAATTATATTAAAAAAATATGTCTTAATTTTGGAGGAGAAAACCTATGACAACTTAAGTCAAGGATTTATGGTATGGGTCAATGATACTTATAAATGCAGTTGGTATTTCCAAGAAAGGGGTTCCAAAGAGAAATCCTGAATTAAGGAAGAAGTGGTATTTCACATATATGGCAAGTTTTCACTTACAAAGTATGAAATACCAGCAGTTGGACATCTAAGGTAAATATCACAGCACATAGTTCATTATTTACAACAATTATAGAAAAGAGAGAAAGCTTTTTGACTAAAGCAAGAGAAATAACACTTTGTTAGATATTTGATCTACTTCCACAATTATAACAAACTTTCAACTGCATCATGTGTCTTGATACTTAAAACTAAATGCATTGATCATCTTCATAAAGGAAATGCTGCTTTATAAAGGTACAGAGTCCTTGCAAAAAATACGGAAAATTAAATATATGTGTAAGACTTCTCTTCAGAGACAGGGAGATACAATGTGTCAATATTTACTGTTCTCACTAAGTCACTACAAAGTGTTTGTTTTCATCTCTGAAAGTAATTTGCTGATAAAAGATTAACTCTTGAGAGATGACAAGCACCTGCTTCTGTGCTAAGCCAGCAGGACATGTGTCTGCCTTGAACACACCAGGTCTGGTGCCAGTGCCATTAACTCAATAAAACTTATAAAGTTGAGGTGTTTTAGAGTAGGGTGGGGGCAGAAGATACTGATATCATGCCTAAGACATCTTACTGTATTTTTACTACCTATCACACTCCATATTTTAAGCTATCAGCTGCCCAGAATAGTTACATTTTATTTAAGACTTTTTAAAAGCCTTTTGGTTCATTATAATTTCGAATTTGCGTCCGGAGAGAGTCACACACTCTTCTCTAAGAGAAATTCTTTTAACCTAGTGAGAAAAAATATTTCACTAAAACACTCAGCACAAAGACCCATTCCACTGAAAACACCTATTGCAAATAATCAATATACCAGCTTTAAATAAAACACAATCCATTGGCTTTAAGTTACCCACAATAGAGGAAAAAGAGTATAAGAAGAAAACATGGAAAAGGTAAAGAATGAGAGAAGAAAGAGAGGTGAGAAAGGAAACAGAAAATGGTTACCGACATGATTTGGTGATTCACACGGCGCAGGCAGCAGGAGAAAAGAAAGAGCAAGAAAAGGAAAAATGTTTACCAGCAAGATCTGATGGTTCACATGGTTCAGGTTGTAGGAGAGAAGAGAGACACAGCTCAGATGGAGTCTCATGTATTTATACAGTTTAGTTTTCCCTCCCAGGCAGGATATGTGGTCAGTGCCTTCCAGGCCAGAGTGAGTTGTGCTGTGGCCAGTCACAGGCTGCAGGGGTGGGGTGTGAGTGGGCTACCAGGCAGGTCTGCCTTGACTGACAGCCCGGCTACAGGGCCTTCAGTGATGCCATGTGCTCTCAGCAGGCCCTTTGTGATATAAGGCAGGTCTTACTATGTACATGCAGGTCTTGGCCCAGCCCTTCCCCACATACACACGCTCACAGTGAGTTGGTTCTGACCCACAGCAATAATTCTGTGACATTCGCATCCAATATCTCACACTACCATCATAAAATCCTAGCACTTATTAAATCATATAATCCTTTAGGTCGGAAAAGATCTCTAAGATCATCCAGCTCAACCATTAACTTAGTACTGCCAAGTCCACCACTAAGCCATGTCCCTAAGTGCGACATTTACACATCTTTTAAATACCTCCGGGGTGATGACTCCAGCACTTCCCTGGGTAGCCTTTTCCAATGCTTGACAACCCTTTACATAAGAAATTTTTCCCAATATCCAACCTAAACTTCCCCTGGTGCAATCTGAGGCCTTTTCCTCTTGCCCTGTCGCTTGTTATCTGAGAGAACAGGCCGATCCCCAACCGGCTTCAACCTCCTTTCAGGCAGTTGTAGAGAGTGATAAGGTGCCCCCTGAGCCTCCAGGCTGAACACTCCCAGCTCCCTCAGCTGCTCCTCATCAGACTTATGCTCCAGACCCTTCACCAGCTCTGTTGCCCTTCTCTGGACACACTTCAGCACCTCAATACCCATCTTGTAGCGAGGGGCCTGAAACCAAACACACAATTTGAGGTGCAGCCTCACCACTGCCCAGGTCCTGCTGGTCATGCTATTTCTGATACAACCAGGATGCCATTGGCATTCTTGGCCACCTGGGCACACTGCTGGCTCATGTTCAGTTGCTGTTGACCAGCACCCATAGGTGCTTTTCCCTGGGCAGCTTTCCAGCCACTGTTCCCCCAGCCTGTAGCACTGCCTGGGGTTGTTGTGCCCCATGTGCAGGACCTGGCACTTGGCCTTGTTGAACCTCCTATCACTGTCCTCAGCCCATTGATCCAGCCTGTCTAGATCCCTTTGCAGAGTCTTCTACCCTTCATCAAATCAACATTCTCAACCAATTTAGTGTCACCTGCGAAATCACTGACGCCGCCCTTGATACCCTCGTCCAGATCACTGAAGAGATTAAACAGGACTAGCCCTAGTACTGAGCCCTGGGGAACACTCTGGGCTCAGCCATCCAATCAGTTTTTTACCCACTGGAAAGTGCACACACCCACACAATGGGAACACAGTTTCTCCAGGAGAGTACTGTGGGAAACACTGTCAAAGGCTTTACTGAAGTCTAGGTGGACCGCATATGTCAAAGAAGATAGCTGCTAGCCTATCACCTCCAAAGAGACTTTTTTGGGAAAACAAAACCTTTTGAGAACTCATCACATCTATTCTGCTGCTCTGAGTCTGGGAATCTGCATCCCAACCTCCTGGAGTAGAGTGAGCAGCCATGCAAAACACTTCCTGCTGAACCATGCTGTGGTCACTGCACAGGGAAGGTGCTGGAGGGATGTCAGGAGCAAGCACACAGACCTGAGGGTCAGCAGCAGCCTGGGAAACATCAAAGCAAAAGAGCCAGAATGTGATCTAGCGTGGGAAGCTGAGTGCTGCTGCTCAGACCTGCATTTCTCATAGGCCCAACCAGTGGAACATGCCATGAGATCTGCACTACAGGGCAATCACTGTGTGTTTATACTCCACAAAATATTGAAAAGTATTTCTAAATCTGGTATGATTTGGTCACTGCCACAAAGGAAACACAAGTATTCATCTTGCAAGATGCAGGTGCTATCCTAAGAAAGCAAAGGTTCCTCTTAACAGTATTAACCCCATTTTAAAATTGAAAGTATTTATCACTGGAGATTCTAGGCCATAAAAATTTCTGCAAGGCAGGTGGATGTTTCTCTATCCCTTAAGCTTCCAACGAGCCCTTGGAGGAGGACAGGAGTACTCAGTCTGTCATGTCAGTGGTGCTTTGCTGCTGGGGTTGCAGTTGCAGGATAAGTTCTGCAGCAAATGCCATTAGCAAGCATGAGCCAAAAATTTCAAAAACAGCTCTGTGGATACCCTCCTTCATCCTTGGACATCAGTATCTCTGTTTTCCAGACTGAGAAAGGACTGTGTGTGGATGCTCATGCTGACCTCTGCCTGCTCCTAGCCCATCCTTGCTTGGTCTGATCTACCCTGGAGCTCGCAGAGAACTTCCTTCTCCTCTTGCTTCCTGTGAATTTTGTTCACAGTAGCTAATCTGTCCCACCAATTCCATATGAAGAAGAACTAAGACAGATCCAGTCTCCTGGAAGAAAGTTTTCTCTATTAATGTTACCAAGTTCTACATACCTCACCATAGTAGAAACGGGCTTTTCTACAGCTAAGAAATGTGTTCTGTGCACCTTTTGTCCCTGCCCTTACTGGATGTGCATCACCTTGTGTAAAATTCTTCCCACAGCCTTTATTCCTATATTCTGGATGAAGGCTGTCAGTGTTCACAAAAGCAGAGTAAACTACTGGCAATTACACTGCCAACACAAGCCTTCAAGAAATGTACAGTGCACAATTCCCTGGTACTTATACTTTTTTTTATTCCATATTACCTGGGGGTACCAGTCCATAGGAAGGGACATCTGGGCCCTATTTGCAAAAATGGTGGTTTGTGGGTTACGATTTGTGTGCGCCGGTGGGATTTTGGAAGGAAGCATTTCGGCACTTAAGCACATTTCATCATTTTCATGTATGGCAGGGGGAAATACGTGCAGTTACATAGGCCCAAAGAGATCAGGAAGATTACTTTTAATCTGAAACATTTTATACTTTTACAGCATTTATACAATTCCTCTTAAATCACTGTTTTCCTTTTTAAAATTATCATCAGTGTTTGTTTCCTGTGTGAAACCTGGTTTGTGTCTGACCAATTAAAGTGAAGATAAATGTGTCAGGAAGCTGTTTTGAAAACAGTGCCTCAGCTGCAGAGTACAGCTTCTCTGAGTAATTGAAATGAAAGTCAGCATCAGTAAAAATAAACTGCATAATTCAGTTGTGGCTGGAAAATTACTACTGAGATTGGCAACTTGATGCAACTGTTTCTATTACTTTCCATTGCATTAGGCAGGGTAATAAATACTTCATAAGAATAATACAGCAAGCTTATTTTATTCCATATTGTAATATCAAACAATACCACTAGCAAAAGATTGCCTTTAGGGCAGGAAATGTTTTATTCTCCACTCCTGTTCAGTCAAGAGTCTTTCTGCTGGTTCTGCCAACAAGGATGCCAATTAGTGTCAAGTAGCATTTTGGTACTACTGATGAGAGACAAAACAAAGGAAGCATAGTATGGTGAAATCAATTTACTGTATTAAGAGACAGAAAGGTATCTGTCTTGTTTTTAAATTAGATATAGAACTCAGTAAGATGGGTGGGAGGGTGTTGGGGAGAGAGTACCACTCCTGCTGTTTCACAGTTTATATACCCAATTCGGTACTGGGAGTTTTCATTTCGAGCTCCCTTTTTAGAAGAAGCCAGCATTATATGAATCTTCAAAACACACAGATCATATCCAGTGGCTAAGCTGAACCCCAAACCAGCTCTGTGTTAATTCTGCTAGTACTTTCATCAGTATTCCTAACACTGTCCAGACAAATTGTTGCAGTGAAATCCAAAGAATGAAATGTCCCGTTTAGGAGTGTGTACAGAACATGTCCACTCACAAAGATAAATCTCAAGGACATAATTCGATTTTACTTTACTTACAGTTTCCCCATCAAATCAGTGTGAAAATCCCCACTGAGTTACCTTAGTCCCAATAAAAGCTGAGTGAGGAAGATGACAGTGCCTTGGAGTGATACCCCGCTACTGACAAATGAGAAGGCCACTTCCTCAGCATTTAACCAACTCCCAGAGCTGTGCCTTTACTTCATGAGTTTCTAATCTCTTTCTAACAGCATGCTTTGCACATGCTCTTGACTACCAGAAGAGGATGGGCAGCAGATAAATCTGCAGAACTGGCAAAGATTTCAGTAGCAAAGTAAACCCAGCTTTGCACCAAATGTCAAGTCCTGACTTTATTTCCTCTGTAAAAATATAAATATCAGCGTACATCTCACTTTTCTCTTTGTCGTTGTTGGTTGTTTTTATTTTGTTTTGTTTTTTCAAGGAAAGTTTACCACATATGTAATATACAGAAAATGCTCAAGTAAAAATAGGAACGAAATCATTGCTGCTGTAAAGAGTAGGGGTGGCATACCTTTCCTGTCCATCAAGCTCCAGTTGGCACCCTATAAATCATAGGAAGCACAGGAGTAATTATAGAATTGGAAGCTGATACTGTAAATATTCAGAAGTAGCTCCTACTAATTGCAAGTTAAGGATAATGTAAGCATGATCACAACCATGACAGAACTGTGCTCGTCACTTACGCACCCATTTTTTTCATTAAAACTACGTTTTCTCACAAAGTAACAAGCAATCTAGCCAACCTAGCACCTTTTATTCGAACAGCCTGTTGATATTGTCAATTTTTTGTTCTCTGTCAGAATTAGGGTTGATGTGACAACACTCAAAACACCAGGATCTGATTACTTTCTCTTGGGCACTAAACAGTGTAGCTTCTGCCAGCTTGTTCTGTCATCTCCTGGCACCCCTTCATTGCTCCCAGAGGCACAGCAACACATTTATGGTGGGAAATGCCTGGTCACAGCAGGGCAACTTGCACTGAGAGCAGATGATGGCAACATGTAAAATGGGGTTTAGTGTCAGGGGTGTTCATGTCTTCACCCTTGGGGCATTACGGAAAGAAAACTCTTCTCCTCCACCCTTAACAGAAGGAGCTCCTTGAGGAAGATGCATCCACCAGACACATTGTGCTGGACCCGAAGAAATATTTGATTCCTGCCTCAAAGAAGTTACACAGGCAGGGCAAATAAAATAACACTTCAACCAAAAGATATCCTCTTTCTTGCACAAACATACTAGAACTACTCTGCCACATGACCAAGAGGGAAAGTTGCTTTTCTGGCATCAGATGTGCTCTTCTCCTGTCTTTAAATAGGGAAATATACAGAACCTCAAATTTTTATTCTGCACAGACAATTTAGCTTATTTATGGCTCTTAACCCTATTTGATCCTTACAAAGCTATTTACTTCAATTATAAATATTGCTGATTGCAAGTTCTACAAGTTAATTACCACAAGTATAGGAGAATTGATTTTCATCCACATCCTTATGTTGTTATTACACAATCTCAAATTCTAGCTGTATTTCGCATTTCAGGCAGAATTTTCTGAATTAATACAATGAGCTTTCAAAAAATTTACCCTTTTATTAAATAAAGTTACCTAGACTCCTACCTGAAATCATTTAGAACTTAAACATACTATGATCGAGAAGACAAGGGCCTCTCCACTTGATTTGACCACAAGAAAGTGCTATAATAAGTGTAGCTTTTACTACTTGGCAGTAAATTTCTCACCGTGCTGTATAATCCCATGCTCCAAAAGCCTGCGGCCGAGCTGCTCTGCTTCAGTCCGTGTCGTGGCCTCTCCTTCCTGGATCAACCAGTCAAGGAATTCTGATGCTACAAATGTCCGTTCATACTTGACTCCTTCCTCTTCCCTGGCTTGCAGAAGGGTATTTTCAGAACTCATCAGCCTGGTATTGGGGGGGAAAAATTGGTAGGGAAAACAGTTCTTCAGAAAAGCAATTTAAGACGTATTCTGGCAAATCTCACTGATACAAAGTAAACATACATGAAGTTTTCACTGACTTACTAAATCTTTCCTCAAGCTATCAATTTAAACATAGGAAGTTAATTATAACTGCTTAGTCAAAAATTTAGGCTTTATATCCCTGTGTGAAGTCACTGTTTTCTTCTGTTTTCACCTAAAAGAAAATTAGATTTTTAAGTTTCACATGTCCCCCAGTTAGTCCTTTAGGTTCTCTAAAAGTTACTGTATAATCAACTTTGAAAAAAAATTACCTTAAAAGCACCAGAATGTGACTAATGTGTTCAAAGCTTCCTAATTAATATTTACACTTAGCAGGACTATGCCCTGAAGTCATTTAGGTGAATTTGAAAACTCTCCCCATAAGCTCTAAAACAGCTGCAGAAAAACTGAAGGAAAAAAGGTAGTTCTTTGGTTTGGATGGCTGTTAAATATTGCGTGTCCAACATTTACGTGCAGCTGGAGTCAGTGAGCTACACACCTGAACACATTTTAACATCTGAGGCTCAGAGTCTCTGCGCCTCAGCTGGCTCTGTGTAACACCAGAGTTCAGAGGAACACCATGAGATGTCTCTAAATCCCCTAGCAATTGGCATGTACACAGCTGAAGGATACACTAATAAAATTCTTCTCTATTCATCTGTGCAAACGACACAGTATTTAAAAAAAAGGAAGAAGAAAGGCCTCAATATTTTGTTAATGCAGAAGTCAGGTTGAAAGTTTGAAAGAGAAGACAGTTTAAAAGAAACAATGAGAATTGTTTCCTTTTAACACAGAATTCCACTTTTTTTTGTTTGGTTGGGAGACTGAGCACCTTAGCACCCTTAGTTACCAATTTGATTTTTCTTGATAATTATTTTACTTATAGGCTAATATATATATATAATATATATACTATAGACCTTCAGAGTAACAGCTCAAAAATGGAATGGTTATTTTTTCCATGTAAGACTAATAGGTCCCCTCCCTTCACCAACTATTCTGAAATTAAGGGCACAACTGAAGTACAACAGGCATATTCTGGAAGTGCTTAATCTTTGACCTTCTGATAAAGGACTCGAAATTCATGTAAATCCATACATGGGCCATCTGCTTCTTAAACTGCCAGCATGTCCAGAGATTACAGAATATAACTTCACCTCCTTTGGGTAGCATCAGAAAAATCTGTGCCATAGGAAAACAGAGATAAATTTCATTTGAAATTACAGTGAATAGGTTTGACAGGATCCAGTACCTGTTATTTCACCTGAAATATTTCTTCTCTTGACTTAGACGAGCACTGATCTGAAGCCTGAATGAACTGGATCTGACCACCAGGTAGCAGATCATCAAACCAGGCAAAGGCTGCTCAGCCACAGCTGTTTGTCAGTGGCAGCACAATGAGCTGCTCGTTTAGATGTTGATGTGTCATTGCCAACAGCTCTGAGCTGCGTAAGAACTAAGTCAAAATTAGCCGAAGTCAGGGATGAGGTCAAAAGCAAGAATATGAGCCACAGGGGACAAGGTATTGACTCCATCACCCTTGCAGACTTTTTTCTTTTTAACATTCTGATTTACAAGCATCTGAATGCAAGGCAACATTTTGTCCCACACTAAGCATATCTAATACAGACCTAATATGCTCCAACAGACTACCTTTAAATGTCTTGTTCACCAGGCTTTTTCCCTCCCAGAAAAAAATGCACACCCAAAGCTTGTGTCTTTTTGTACCATCTGCTGCATGGTTACCCAGAACTGGTTACCCGGGCTCTGCAGGCACCAAATAAAAAATCCTTAGGATTATGTTAATTATTCTTTGATGAGTCTATAATCAGTTGACCTGCTCACTGAAGTTGCAGATAGAGAGGTCCTTGAAAAAGCAATGCTAATTTTCAGAGCTTTACAGACACACAAAAGAAATCTGGAGAAATATCAAGTGGGAAAAAAGCTCAGTTTGACATTTCACACCCTTCTGCATGTGCCCAGAATAGTGCTGCAAAGGATTCGGACTTGTGAGCAAACAGACACGACAAATTGCCATTTTAACAAACCCGGACACAGCAATCCATAGACTTACTTTGCTCACTGAAGTAAATCACTGTAACTCCATGGCTGTCAACAAAGCTGTACCAATTTACATCAGTCAAAAACCTGGCCTTTCATTAGCCAGAGCTGGACACTGACTCTTACTCTTCCATTTTTCCCTTTTTTCAAGAAAACATGAGGCTATTCATGTCAAAACATATTACTTGCTAAAACTGGTGTTATCCTACACTGGAATGTATTTAGCCAAACACTGAAATTCAAATCCTTTCAGCAGAAATCTTTAATATTGTTTTATCAAAATAACTGCACCAGAGGATAAATGTGACACTGATGAGTTAAAATGAAAGTGATTTGAAGAATGCAGTCTCAAAATTATCTGAAATATTTCCTGAAATTAAAACCATAAATCTGCACTACTTTCACTGTGAAATCTGGTTGAAAAATCTCAGTTGATGTGAGCATCATGAAATGAATTACAGTTCCTAAATCCTAAACTGCACCAGAAACAACATCTTGTGTGCCTGACCGAAACCTATTGAGAATTGTAAACATAAAAATAGGATGTCTGCACAACGGTTTTTTTTTGTCTGTGCTGGATTTATTTAAGATTTGCAGAGAGGGTTTTGTTGAACAGGAAACATGTTTATCTCATTCAATCTACCTGGTCATTCCTGTAGAGCTTGAAAACTGATACCGATCTCAGACCTAACAAACTATTCAACAATTTCAGACAAGACTGTAGGAAATCCAGTGGGATTCATGTCTAGTTATAAGCTTGAACCTCAAAACATATTCACAGAGAGGATTACCAAAGTTTGCAATGATGTGTAGGGAATCTGAACTGATTTATGATTTTCAGTGCAAATGAAGGGACAACATAATCAGAGACTGATTTAAAATCTTCTAATCATGCGAGTACAGCCACTGAAGACATCCACAGCAGGTGAAGGAGGTAATGTCACAAGAAAGGAGAATCCAGGTTATGAGAAGCTTTGTGGTCATGCAGGAGAGAGACAGGAGAGACAGGGAAAGGGAGCTCCTCAGCATTGGGACAGTCTTTATGTTCCCATGTCCCAGGGCAGAGAACAAGGCATTTACCCAAAACAACTGTCTGAATGCAGGGAACCTGCCTAATGCATCCATTCCTCTTCCTTCATTAGGGCTGGAGTACTGCTCTGTTCAGATCCAATACCAGCCTGTAGTAGGTTAATATGTATTGGGTAACATATCTGCAATTTTGGCAAACACAAACTACACTGGCTTCTGAACAGAGCAGTACTCCAGCCCTAATGCAGAGAGTGGAGAAGAGAAGAAATAGTATCATAATGTCTATCTAAAACTAGCAAAGCCTAGTGAAGGTCAGCAACATCTACAAAATTAGACACAGATTTTCAAAATGTGTTCGATTCGCACAGATTTCCTTTGATATAGTTGCATTTCTCTTGCAATTGGGCCCACAGGCATTATGATAAACAAGCTGAATACGCTTGTTTAAATACCACAAATATGGTAAGTGACTTCATATTTGTGCATGAGTACTTTCCTCCAGTTGTTGACATTAATGATTTTAATTGCACTGAATTAATATTTTCTTTCTCAGCACTACCAGCAAACTGATACAATGGATATATTACACATCCACACATTTCATTGCAGAACTCTTTCAGTAGTAGCCTGACTTTCAGCATTAGATTTTGAGTTTAAAATGTATTCAATGAAACTGTGAAGGTACTGTTAATAAGTGTGCATGGATAAGGGAACTAAACAAAATCTGAAATCTCTGCACACTGGATTTGCTAAAATAAGCAAAGTGAAGCCCAGATAGGTCAGGTATGCCTTCTTATCTCCCATGAATATAAAATATTTCCGATGATCCATAGAGAATTTTGATTAGCTTTGGCTGTCACAAGCTGGTCTTGAAATGCCAGGTATTTTTAATCTATACTATATTTAGCACTCAGGGATGGTTTCAAAAGTTTCTGAACCCTTCAGGTACGTTGCCTAGGAGCAGCCACCTCGTGAGGGTGCTGCTATATTTAGATACAGGTGCTGCTTTTGGAATTAACTTCTTTTCTAAGATGGGAATAATCTCTACAGTTAGGAACATTTTTCTGCTAGTACTGAGTTGGACAAACTGGACACTAGACATGGGTTTGGGGATAGTTCTCCATGCAGAGAAATGTTATGGAAGCAGACACTGGTAGAACAGAGTTCTTTGTGTCATGGCTCCTTTCATGCAGAAGACTGGAATCAGCCTCACCAACAAAAAATTATTTTTCTCATGGAAGAATTGAAACAGAAAAATAGAAAAAAAACCCCACTGTAGACAGTCTAATCAGCTTTTTATAGTTCGGGTCAGGCTTGTAGGCATTGCATGTTACAGAATCTAAAGGAGCAAATGCTGTGCTTAGTAAGGCACAGAAGACTTTGGAGGAGGCTGATTCAATCCATCTGTTCCAGTGCATCCAACAGAGGATTTTTTTCAGTGGTGCAGTTTTTTATGTCTTATACAATTTATTATTTTTTTACTTTAAATAGTCACAGTCTCTGTGTCTTGGGAAATTTTATATGATAGGTGCAGCAAAAGGAGTGGCATTTACAACTATTTGTTTATATTTTGGTTTAATTGCTCTTTCACCAAACTGATCTTCACAGGCAGCTAACCTTGAAAATAATATTTATTATCAGCTTTTAAACTTGGGAATTTCCTGAGTGCTTTCTTTCAAGAGGGAAACAAATTTTCTCTGGTGACAAAACACAGCAACTCTCCCGGCTGCTGCAGGCTTCTGCTCCAAGTAAGCAGGAGAGTGGGCGGTACTCAGTCTAGAGCAATACTTCAAGCTTTTTGGTAAATAACACATCACAACTTTTGCATTAATTTGTAGCATAGGCACATGCCATGCATTATTCTCTCTGCTTGAAAGTCAAAATCTCTACATCCTGAATAAAAATGTCATGAATTATATATTAGGAAGTATGGTTAAGCTACCTAGTTATTTGATGGAAGTAATCCATTGGGGGATATTCAGTATCTAGGCATAATAATCTGTTTCAAGTCATAATTAGATGCTCTTAGTTGGGTTTGTTTTTGAAACTACTTTTAATATAACTTTTCTGATGTTGAAACTTTGTATACTGGAACACTAAAAATTAATTTCACTTACGATTTAAAATCATACCTCTTTATGAAGCTGTAGATACGGTGTCTACACAGATAAGTAGCTGTTTGCTCCATGCATTTTGATGTACTAATGCTATAGGAATTATGATTACGCTTTCAGATGACAAATCATCCTTTAGTAATTATTTTTACAGAACAGATTTCAACATACTTTTCATACAGTCTTTGTCCTCTCATGAACACCTTCACCTCATTGTCCAGAGGAAACGTCCCGTCATCTTTTCTGAAGCGGTAGAACAGTTTGACATCCTTGAATTCTTTATGCTCATCACAGACTGAAACATAAAATAATTAAATTTTTTAAAAATCACATACATGTTAAGGAGTTGAGGATCCATTTACCAGGTACTGCAAGCACACAGAGAGTCTAACTCCCTGAGCATCCAACTTTGCTCAGTTCTAGTAACCAATGAAAGGCTCGAGAAAACTTTCAGACAGATAACCATATTTCAAGATGAGGGAGATAAGTGTTCATCAGTTTTGTGAGTATTGCTGCAAAAATAAAGAACCAAAAAGCATCCATCTGCTACATACCCAGAACACCTTTTGCTGAAAACAGTCTGTTGGCTTGTTTGTTTAAAAGGCCACCAAAGTAGAATGCCCAATAGTTTAAGGTTTGTCAAACTTCTTAAAGTTATTAGTATCAGTTAGCAATGCTGTGGGAAACCTGAGACTCGCTAAAGAAACAGTTAAAATCAAAGCCTTCTCCCTCTTCTAATTCTCTCAACTGCTCTGCCATGCCAGCTAGCAAATGGTAGGTATAATAAGGAGCACACTGGGAAATGCCAAATTAGGTTTGTAAGACAGCAGATGATGATGGGCTTTTGCAAATGCAGAACAGAGCCCCATCAAGGGCATAAATGATGGGAAAGCTATCCCAAGCAAGCTGCTCCTAACAGAGTTGTCAGCCTATATACATGGGGTACATTCTGCACCACAGAAACAGAAACTGGTACCCCTTTCACTTGACACAGGAGCTGAAGGGGTGCTCTGAGCATCCTGCAGAACCTGATTGTACCTCCCTGAATTTACCTACCCTAGCTCACTTTCTGAACTATTTTATTAGAGTGCAACACATGAAAATTTTCAAGAAATGCCTGTTCCATGTGTAATATATACACACACATTTACATGAAATTCGTGTGGAAGCTTCAATGTGCAATTGGATTCTGTGGTAGAAAACACTTTGAGGTTGTTAGAGCTTTAAACAAGCATTCAGCAATAAAGCCTCTATTGCTCAATTAAATTAAGTCACTCAGGCATCCACGCAACTCTTCACTGACATTTTCTCAATAGAGGATTAAGTAGTCAGATTTGAATACCCTGTAATTACTTTATTCTTTAACTATCTACCATGAGTTCCAGTTTCCATAACTACACGGAATTTTCATTTAATAGCCAAGCAGAAGCTGTAGAAGTGGCAGTCATTCAATATGTGCATTTCTGACTCTAATTAAGGTGTTGTTAATGTACTGCAGATAGCAGTAGCATTGCTGCACATACAATGACCTTAGCATGAAGTCAACATTTGTATGTTCACAGTCACTTAGTTTCCTCTTAAAAAAGAAACAAATGGTACATTTGCCTTTTTGATATGGGTAATACTATAGGCCTGAAATTGAGGCCTTCGGTCTTCCTTGCTTGTGTGCTTCCCAGCCTTTCTGTGCCCCAAAAGACAACTAAATGCTACCATTGAATTGGAAGTCTCCTTTTCATCAGCATAAATTGTTATTCAAGAAGCTAAAAGGAACAGATCTCAAATAGACAACAAGTTTAGGAGAAAATTAATCAGGGCACAGCCGGACCACTAACTTCTTGCAGCTGTACCAGCACTAATGTTTGTGCAGCTGGTGTGAGGAACAGGGCCAGGGAACTAATCCACGTGAGAAAAATGATCTTTTTTTTGCTGGTTGATTTTTCAGATGGGTTTTTCAGCTGGAGAACTGTGCTCTTAGGAGCAGGGAAGTGAGGGCAGCAGGGAGAGGGTGGGCACGATCCAGCTAGGGCTGCTCTGGAGTCAGGGAAGCAGCATCATAGTCTCCAGTAACTTACCCTGCTACCTTGGGTCACTCCACACCTCTTCAGCCTCTTATGTCCTTCAGAGCACAGGGAACCTTGCACAGCAGCACAGTCCAAAGGAGGTGCCCCATTTCTGGCAGGGAAAGGATCCTACCTGTCCTATACTTGGTTGAAGAGCAGGAGTGGGATTTCCCTTTGTTTCACAAGCACTCAATGAAATTTAGCTTAGAACTTTTTAGTGGCTGATATTGCACTCACCATGGTGGATAATGCTGTGATCCAGTAATTTCTGCACCAGTTTAATGGCTGTCTCTCTGTCAGAGGCCTCTTTGTGGTCAATCAGCCAGTCGATCAGCTCTTTGGCAACGAAGCAGTTCGGGTATGTTTTGAGGTGGTGTCGCCGATCTTTAATGACCTTTTCTTCATGCAGTCGGAGCCTGAGGGTCAAATCACCTTGTGAGTATCATTTGCAAAGAGCCTTTGTAACTAGAGAGACTGAGACAAGAGTGGAGCAGCAGCACCCAAGCCCTGCTCAAAGGATGAGCTTTGAGGATGTTGGGTAGAAAAGGAATAGACCCAGCCACACCTCCACTGCTGGCATCTCACAACCAGGACACCCACAGCAACCATTTGTTACAACTTTAAACCCCATAATTGGAAAAACTTGTTTTGGGCTCAGTGGAAAAGTGTAAAAACTGAAGAACGGAACAGCATACTAAATCCATTAAAATACTTCCTGTAGGTCAATTAAACTGGCAATAATTTGGAATTAATTTTCCCACATTACCTCTAATACTTTCCATGTTACTTCTTTATTTTATAGTATTACTGCTGTAGATTCTTTTTTCTTTTTTATCTCATTCATTTTTTTCAGCTGTAGTTTTTGCCTTGGTTGGGTAACTGCATTTTGCCTCCAGCTGCACAACAAGCACAGCATTTATGATGTAAAATTCAGGTGTGAAGCTGTTCCAACACAATGCTATCTATCATTAAAAACCTGCCTCCTACTTCAGATCAAGGAGAACTGATTTGTCACTTGGGAACCTGTTGGCAAATGCTCTCTAGCTGCAAAATCTCCCCCATCATCTTGAAATCAAGTTGGTAGGCTGTTTTTCAGATGTTTGGGCCAGAATGCAAGATCCTGATTAGAGTAATACCTTGTTAATAAATGTTCTGGGGTTCTGCATCTTTATTTTTAGTCATTTTTTTGCTAAAGAAACAAAATAAGCAACATTACCAATGGATAATTTATTAATTATAATTATAATAAAATTAATGGATAGAGATTTCTAAAGTTTTATGCTTTCTTGTTCCATTTTAATGAATCATATCAGAAGATCTTTTTGTAGTACCATGCCTATACCCCAGTTCTGAGGAAAGCACAGAAACCACAATGCTTGGGCTCCTGTCACAAACAGAAACATTGCTGGTCATTTCCAAGTGGCCAGGATCCTACCTCGTAAACATTCTCACTGACTTCAAAGGGTCCTTAGTAATGCTACAGTAATTGTACGTGGTACAAGGGTGATAACACAGAAGAGTGTTAACATGAGCCTCAAGAAGTACAAAGCAATTTTCCTCTCAATGTGATTCCAGCATGAAACAATAATTTCTCTTTAGAATCGAAAAAGGGAAAATATTTGGCTGAAATCAGTGAAGAAAATAATATCAGGGCATTAGACAAGGTTTATTTAGGCATAAAAAAAAGCAGCAAAGCAATGTTTCTGTTCTGCAGCGTTTAGCCTTGAACTACACTGGAATGGCCAATCTGTGAAGTTAATTCAAAACCAGCTTTGCAAACATCATCAAAAAAAATCTAAGAGGTTTATATTAAAAATACTGATAAATCAGATTAGTATTCTGTAAAGAAATGCTGGTAAATATCCCACGCATTGTGAAATTCTCTGAGCTAAAATATCTTTGCTTATAGCATATTTTCCAGATGTGCTCTAACAGCTGTTGCCATGCTCAGAAAGAAAAGCTGACACGGTTTTAATTATAGAACATGCAATTATCAGTATGTCTGATGGAGCTTCACAATTAAAATACATTCCAGGTTCTGTTAATGTTCATCCAGTCTTATGTCACACAATAATCTGCAAGAACAAAATTAGAAAAAGAGTGTATAATACTTACGCAGACAGCTCAACCCAGCTTTCAGTCAGCAGTGTACGTCTAAATGGCTGTTGTTCATCTGATACAAGAGCAAAACCCCCTTCTTTAACCACATGTTGCATAGGAGTGTGACAGGACTGGTCTGGCATTCCACAAACAAGGCAGCAGTCAAGAGTCCCAGAAATGAGCATTAGGTCTCAAATTCTGACTGCAGGCTTTCCTGTAGCTGGTGGGCTTATAAATATTTCAATTTCTCTGTTATGTCAAAAGACACAAGCTCACACTACAATCTTTTTCCTCTCTCAGAGCATTCACAGAGTCTCCGTGTATGCCTTTTTGCCTATATTCATAAAACTCATAGAAATTTCATGATCTTAATTACTTCCACCCACTTGCTAAAGTGGATCCAAATTTGCTAAGAGGCTATAAAATCATTAAGTCAATGAGACCATGACCACATAAGCCTCCAGAAGCCTGAAAAAACAAATTTATCTACAGTTTCCAAATGGATGTGGGAACCTTTGCCGCAGTCTATACCAATTGTATCCATACTGAATTATGTCCATGCTAATTCATTTGGAATAAAGAACAGAAGGGGAATTCAGGATTTCTCCTTGGTCATGTATGCTGTTCTCTCTGTCAAGGTTCTCTCACCTCTACAAACCTGCTAAAAATCAAACTATATGGAGGAGAAGTAGCTCAGTAAATTGGCATTGTACCCAGTGTAAACTACAAATTTAGAAGCCTCAGGTAAAGTTATTGAGCATATATTGCAGTATAGAGGTCAAAAGTTTACGCATGAATTCAAAAAATATGTCTGCATTCATAAGTATTTATCAGGAGACAAATCAAATGGGTTAAAAAGGAATAAAATGCACCAGTGAATGCAATTAAACTGGAGCCTATGCCCACATAAAGTAGTAAATTCTTTATCCCTTGGCATTGGGAAACAGGCTTCTCACTCAAAGTCCTTGATGTTTTCCTTTTAAGTAACGTTAATCACTTTACACCAGCTAGTCTACATGATGACTGGAAAAGACCTAACATCAAACACATTTCTCTCACTAGAAAAAAATTTTCTCAAGAGCTGATTAGGAGAATTAGCTAACTGACAAACTCTGACCAGTTTGAGAGGAGAAGGGGGAGACAAGACGGCAAATAACAAGGGGTGATGGGGAGACTCAATAAGCCTTTGAAAAGTTGACCCTCTTTCTACAACTTAATAGCCGAACACCAGAAAATGATCTTGCGTACACCAGTACATCATCCATACATAATTCCATGCATTAGTCAAGACTACCTGCCAGATTTTGCACATGGGGCCACAGTCTGCCCTACCTTGAGAAAACACTGTGAGATCAAAAGCATTTGAGCAATTGCCTGTGAACTGTAACAGGCATATGCAACCCTTTAATATTTACAAACTGATACCCCATGACTCTTACTCATGATTACAACAAATAAAGACAGGCTGTATTTGCAAGCATGCATGCCAGAACAGTTTCCTGGGCGCTTGTCTAAACAGGAGTTGCTCCTAATTAACAACATGTAGGGACTCTTGCTCCAAACAGAAGTGCCTTCCTCCTGCGTAACGGGATAACCTGGAACACTGATTTGCAGTAAGTGTGTTCAGAGCTATCTGGAACCATGCTATTTGTTGAGAGGCATTTTCATAGAATCATAGAAACATAGAATTAGCCAGGTTGGAAAGGACCTCTGAGATCATCAAGTCCAACCCCTGATCCACTATAGCCGTCGTTACCAGACCATGGCACTGAGTGCCACATCCAGTCTCGCTTTGGTAACTGTCAGAAAAGTCAAGATAATGGAAAAATCTAAATCTTTGCCTAGAAATGAAGGATCAGGCACTAACTTGGGACAAAATTGCTCTTGCAGTGACATGAAACTTGCATTTTGTTTCCAGCCAACAGGGATATTTTTATTTCCACCAGGGACATTACACATTTTGAAGTTTCTTGTCTCTTTTTCTGGACCAATGGATAAGGACTTAAGAGACAGTGCCTGCACAAGAATTTAGCTCTCCTTTTAAACCCAGAAAAGGCCTGCCTGCTGGATAAAGACAGTAATTACATCATTAACTGGATCATAGTCCAAATAACTCATCCAGCTATTTCCCTCTATTAAGTCTAGTAGTTTGTGCTTGGCTAACATAGATCTTCCAAAGCACTATCCAATCCTGATTTCTATGCATGAAAAAAACCTAAAAACCTCCTGTTCTTCTTGGTAATTTCCTGAATAGTTAATCTGCCATTTCCTAGTACATCCTATATGATCCCTACATTTATCCTAGCAAGGCTCAGAAACAATGTGCAGAGAACAGGTTGGTCCCTGACACTCTAAATAGACAACATGGTATGAAGACTTCCATATGGAGCTCCACTCATTCACCTCTTTTAACATTCCTGAAACAATCATACACAGACATAAAGATGCATAGAATAGAATTGTAGAACAGTTTGGGTTGTGTTTTGGTTGTGGCCTTTAAAGGTCATCTGGTCCAACCCCCCTGCAATGAGCAGAGACATCTTCCACTATATCAAGTCGCTCAAAGCCCCTGCACCCTAAACACGAATGTTTCCAGAGATGGGGCATCTACCACCCTTCTGGGCACCTTGTTTCAGCATTTCACCACCCTCATCACAAAAAATTTCTTCCTTATATCTAATCTGAATCTACCATTCTTTAATTTAAACCATTACCCCTTACTGTATTGCAACAGGCCCTACTAAAAAGTTGATGCACATCTTTCTTCTAAGCCCCCTTTAAGTGTTGAAAGGACACAATAAGGTCTTCCTGGAGCCTTCTCTTCCCCAGGTGGTTTTTTCTTTTCACAAGTGGTGCCCTATCCCTCTGATCATCTTCGTGGTCCTTCTCTGGACTGACTCCAACAGGTCGGTGTCTTACCTGTGCTGAGGACCCCAGAGCTGGACACAGTACTCCAGTGGGATGTCACCAGAGCAGAGGGGCTGGATCCCCTCCCTTGACCTGCTGACCACACTACTTTTGATGCAGCCTAGAATACAATTGGCTTTCTGGGTTGCAATACCACATTACAGAGTCACAGAATCACTGAATACACCGAGTTAGAAGGGACCCGCAAGGATTATTGACCCTTAGCCCTGCATAGGACCATCCCCAAGAGTCACATCACTGTCACGTCATGTCCATCTTTCCATCCACCATCACCCCAAGTCCTTCTCAGCAGGGCTGCTCTTGATTTGTTCATCCCACAGCCTGTATGGATATACCAGGGGTTGCCCTGACCCAGGCACACACCTCGCACTTGGCCCTGTTGAACCTTACTAGGTTCCCAGGGACCCACTTCTCAAGCTTATCCAGGTGCCTCTGGATGGCAGTCTGTCCCTCAGGTGTGTCATTCGCTCCTCTCAGCTTGGACTCCTCTGCAAACTTGCTGAGGGTGCACTTGAACCACTGTCTGTGTCATTGTTGATGATAATAAACTGTCCTGATCCCAGTAAGGACCCCTGAGGGACACCACTTATCACCAGTGTCTATCAGGACATAGAGCCAATGACCACTACCCTCTGGATGTGATCATCTAACAAACTCCTTCCTCATCAGCTGAACAGCCCACTCATCAAATCCATCTCTCTCCAATTTAGAGACAAGAATGTTGTGGTGGACTGTGTTAAAGGCCCTAAAAAAGTCCAGATAAATGACCCCTTCCCCTGTCCATTGATGTAGTTAATCCATCACAGAAGGCCACCAGGTTGGTCAATCAAGACTTGCCCTTGGTGAAACCAAGCAACATATATATGGCTTGGTTTCAAAGTGTGTATAAATATGTGTACGTTTGCATATGTATATATATGATATATAGAAATAAATCATAAATATGCAAATTGTATATTATATTTTCATGATGATATTTTGCAATATGTAATCATCTAATTATATATCATATACACATCACCTATATCACAGAATACATCATTTAGAACAATATCACTTTTTTTTTTTTTTATGGAAGGACAAAACACCAGTGAAGAGATAATTTAAAATGGAAATTCTTAGCAAAATTTATTAATTATTGAACAATACACGCTGATGTTGTAATTGGTCATGGCACATAGCACGCCCTGCCACAGAGTGCTCAACTGCTGCTGCTGAGTTCCAGCATGCTCAGGGGTTACTGCTGTGTTACACTTCGGTTTCAGTGACTATTCCCAGATCAAGCACTGCCAGTCAGCATTCACTGAACTACTACAATTCTATCAAATTTGATAAATTCTGAACAAAACCATATCAGATCCCTCGAAAATTAACAGGGATATGCGAGGAGGCAAAGCACTGCAAGTGGTTTCTGCCACCCTCAAATTCTTTCACAAGTTTCATGTATTCAAAACTTCTGTAAGAGAAGAATTGATTTACTTATTTCCAAGGAAAACAAGTCACAACATCCTTAGGGACAAACATATACTGACAGAAACAGTATCTTGCCAAAGATGAGGACAATTCATGGTGGCTAAAGAACATGGGGTTTTCACACCTCTTCTCAAGGGTTATCACAGGTGTGCCACTGGCAGGTAGAACTGCCCCTTTCTGCTGGAAATAGAACACTTTTGTATCTGCCCAGAGGTCACAAAGTTTGGGTGTTTTCTGAACATAAGCATATGACCTGTCCACAGCACAGCAGACAGGCATCTTAGTAAAAGATGGCATTTTCCAAAGTGTCTCAGTGACTTAGAAGCATAAGTCCCACTGAAATTTAAACCTCACGAGTCAGTTACAGGCCCAATTAGTTACAAAATAAATGAGCATAAGGCAGCATTTGTGTATATATACACACCCAGGAAAATACAGAACTACTTGAAATATCCTTTACACCAAACTTTTGCCACTGCACTGTCAGCAAAGAAATAAAATAGGTCATGAGGATATGAACTTTTTACACAGAGGCAATCATGAAGGTACTCTGTGAATGTAGCATGTGTTGCTGGGACAAGCATTTCCAGCTGGGCTTGCCAAGTCTCAGTTGAAGTGTCAGCATTTCACTGCTGAAAGTTCCTCTTTCTATTTATGCTTCAGCTCTGCAATCACTTAGTTCTGTTACTTGATATTCACAGGAGCTAGAATACCCTTTAAAACATGGGGTCGTACTGGAAATAGGATGAAAATATTCCTGTGTCAGTAGCTGTGGCAGAGAAGGAATTCTAACATCTCAAATGGGGTTAGAGAGGGTGTCTTCAAAGCAGCTCCTGATACCAGTTCTCATCACTGTGTTTATCTCCACTTTTTTGCCCACAGCCATGTAGTCAATGTGAAGAGATGCCAGAACAAAAAGCCAGATAGAGAGACTTCAGGTAAACCATCTCTGGGTGCACTGCAGAGGAAATCCTAAAGCTTTCAAAGAAGTGATGGTTCACCACTGTCCCCGTGGCTTTAAATAAAACATTGTGGCTGCCTTTTTAATGAGGTCTTTTTTTATGCATTCAGAAAGTACTAAGGTCACTAAGCCCGCAATCAAGCACGCACGGGGACATCCCCAGCACTCATAACATTTTACTAACACTGTTAGGGATCAAAGCAAACTCTGGGGAACAGACACAGGCATGGCTCAGGGTCTGAGATGAAATCAAAATGATGTCTTTTAGAGACACTCTTTTAGCCCATAAATTCAGGCCAGAAATTCAGAGCCACAAGCTCCCTTTCAGTACTCCAGACAGAAGAGGAAATTATATCTGTGTGTTTGTATCAATCTGTCATAAAACTAGAGACCCTTTGTAAAACCAATGAAAGCTGTGAAGTGGCTAATCCCCCTGCCTGCCAAACCATTTCACTTGCATTTTACTTTTAAGTAAAATCTGTACAAACATGAATAATACATCTATTTGCTTATGTGCTTGAACCTTGAGAGCTCCTGTGTTGCTGGAAAGCATAAAACTGTGTTTCACAAAGACGAAAACACAGAATACCTGCCCCTAGTCATAAGGAAAGTGGAAGTCTGCCTGTCTCACTCCAGCTGTTTGCTTTCCAGGCTGAAGCTGTCAGAACTCAGCAACTCACAGTTCTCCTTCTCTACAGAGAATATAATTGTGCTTCTCACTCATGTATGGATGAGCTGGGATGCATCATGGGATGCATGTATGCAGGTCCAAGTCTATGTGATACTACTGTGTGGATCCCCAAAAGAACTGATGGACTTTCCACGGAAGAGCAAGCCATCTTTGCTTATATCCATCAACTACATTTTCTCCATATTAATTTTCTGCGTCTCCACTCTAAGGATATTCTAAATCAATAATAATTTTCTCAAGGATGGCTTCCCAAATCTAAACTGAAGACTTCTACTGTAAACCACCAAAATTTCAAAGTGCAGAACAGAAAACATAGGAGAACTGTTGCTATAGACATCCCTTTACTGGATTAACATGATAGCCATAAGCCCAGCACCTCTTGTAGACTTATGCTAAAATACCTCTCAATAAATGAATTATTTTATGGATAGCAGACTCAGGTAGGAGCAGTATAGGTCTCAAGGGAGGCCAGTGAAAATCAATGAAATTTGTGTCAGGGAATGCAGACCTGTTATCTCAGTAACATGGCTGGAAGAAGAGAATGTTCCTTTGAAATGCTAAATGGGCTAAACAGGGCACATACAGGTCAAAGAGCCCAAACCCTACTGCTACAGCTATTGCTGCTAGCACTGCCATTCAGGAACTTAGAGAGACAGACCGGGATCTGGGCAATAGGATGCTGAATTACAGTTCTGCATCACTGGAGTCAAGAAGAGGGGCTGCAGCAAAGACACGAGGGGTTGTGAGTACCAGGAAGCCCTGCTGTGTGAAAACTCCTCTCTTGGATGCACCGTGCACCCCTAGGAGGTAGGGAAGCCAAAAGAAGCTACATGCTGAGGTCCCTTATGCAGCAAGGCTGACTTCTCTTTTACACTTATCCAGAGGGAAAAGCTGAGTATGACCTTGGTCACTTGCAGTGAGCGCAGCAAGTTTCAGACAGCCTGAGAAACAAGGAGATTTCAACTACCCCGCACATCTGGGAAGAGCAAACCTGTAATGCCCAGAAAGCACCGCAGTACTGAACAGGTCTGCAGCGCAAACAATAAAGGGGGTGTTATCTGCCAGAGATAACCCAAGAAATCCATGGGAGAAGTGAAATCAGTCAAGTGCCTAATCTCAAGTGCAGTTTGGTATTTCTCCCACCCTGTCAATAAGTGACAAATAGTTTTGTTGGGACATTATATGGCTTTGGGTAACCTCTGAGCTCAAAGTCCTTCCAGGCATGGCTGCTCTCAATCTGAGAGGCGTACATGAGCAAGAGATCTCCTCCCTGATATTTTATGCTTCTCAGAGGAGCACCAACTGTTTGGACTTCTTTCAGCAGTCCTTGGCAATCCTGCTTAAAGCAAGTAAAAAAAATCTGCCTTCATCATTAATAATGCTTCATACTACAGTAATATCCCAACTGCTTTTACCAAGTGTTTTCCATCTCTACACAAAACTCTTATAAAAATACTGTGCTGTGTAATCATGAACGTCATCAAGCACAGAGAGCCAGTACCTGACAGGTAATAAAAGGAGTAATAAAATACTTAGTGTTATGTACTATTGTCAACTAACCGAATTTTATATTGAGGCTATGGCTCAAAGGCTTTTTACTCGTTTCCCACAAATATGCAGGTTCATCTTAAAATGAATGTAGCTGCAATACTTTTTCAATATACAGTAGGCTGTATTAAAACCATCAAACTTTGTTTATCTCTTTCCATTCTAAATTAATATCTTCATTTTTTTCATGTTTAGTATAACTGCATTACTGGAATTTATTTTTATTTTGAAGAAAGCTGTGATAGCAGTAAGTGGAAAAGTAGTCACTAAAAAAAGGCATTCTGCATTGAATTTTTTTTTAAATAAAATCTTACAGTATTCTGGCACTGATTCATGTTTTTCTACCTCCTACAGATGGCATTACCACAATATGCGGCATGTTACACTGACAGAAGACATGATGCAAGAGAGTTCTTTTCACTGCCTTCCAGAAGTAGTTGAAATCCAGTGGTTGACCACAAAACTACAAAATAAAACTGGGACTGATTCAAATCTTTAAATACTTAAAGTAAGTGTTCCATTTGACTGGAGGAACAGGTAAGACTATAAAATGTAAGGCTGTGCACTAACAACAAAATGCTTTGCTGAAAACTGGGAACTCAGAGGCTGAAAGCAACAGAGAGTAAAAAATAGCTGAATATGCCGTAGTAAAGCTTGCACTGACTACAGGCTGAAAACAGGCAAAGACCATACAAAAACCAAAGTCAACCTTATGTTGTATTAACTGACATGCTTCCAGAAATAATGGGAGATCCAGTTGTTCATGTCATTGTATATGACACTACAGAACATCATCTAAATATTGTGTTTTGTTTATGCCATGTCATACAAGAACAATAAGCTCAAATAGATGCAATGATGTAGCACTACTCTGATATGAGAAATGATGAGCCAGACCCATGATCAGAGAGAAAAAGATACTGGCTTGGGACTCTGGCCTTATCTAGACAGAAAGTGAGAGGAACAGAATTGCTGTTGATAACCTTTCAGGTGAGTTGAAAGCAGAGAGCAAGAAAACCTATGTAAGTGATGCTGAGGGAATGTAAGAATTAGACAAGGTTCTGGAGAAAAATGTTCGAACTGTTACTTACGACAAGAACTTAAATGACTTTCAGAGAACTGTAACAAATACACTGAAGGATTAAGTGTTATAATATTCTGCAGCAGACCTTCAGTCTCATGTTTTATAATTACATGATTTACACTGCTACCTGCAAACACAGGAAGGAACAGTATCAGAGGCTGGCCTTTGAATGCACCATACCAGGACTCACAGCCTTTCTAAAGTCCTGGTTCATGCCAGTTGCAGAAAAAGAAAAGTTCAAATGCTGCCTATATTAAGACATTTGCTGTTTATATTAAAGCTTTTATGAAAAGTAAATACGCAGATACACATTCTTTGAGTTTGCCAAAGCTCAGGAGCTGTAGATATAATGACAGATGTCCACATTTGTGAGCATGCTTCCTTGCTTTCGCCACGGGGTGTTTCTTAGTTTTCATTTTTACTGTGCACACATGCAGTAGTCCTTACGTGGCTGACTGGAAGGACAGGGATTAACTGGCCGGTCATTATCATACAGTCGACACCAAACTAGGGGCATGTTTTCCTCCAACGTATGAAGGAAATCCTACAATCCTTGGGACATACAACCGTGTCAAGACATGGCTGGGGATCTGCTGTGAAGAAACCCCATAAGCTGGGCAGCAGCATGCAGAGAGGCCAAGAGTCTGCTCTGCTTCCTTGCTAAATCAAAGTGTAGAAGCCAGGAGGAACTGCAAAGGCAGAGGATCCCTCTGCCAGCTCAACAGCCCAACTCTGCATTTCACCCTTGGCTGAAGTCTCCACATGTCTGCACTCAGTTGGCTTTCCTGCCTCCACATGCAACATCCACTCATCCTGTTGAGATCCAGATCACCGGGTTTGCAGGAACCTCCAGCCT
Organism: Oxyruncus cristatus; assembly: GCA_013399855.1. Classification (NCBI taxonomy): domain Eukaryota; kingdom Metazoa; phylum Chordata; class Aves; order Passeriformes; family Cotingidae; genus Oxyruncus; species Oxyruncus cristatus. The sequence goes on along the minus strand of VXAY01006565.1, from coordinate 41,219 downwards.
TTGATCTGAGATCTTGCGAAGCTACCACAAAGAACCTGTCTACATAGTCACCTTGGTCTTTTTAGCCTTGAATTTGACTAATTTTATATAGTAGCATACGATTTTATTTTATTTATTGAAATAATATAGAGTATGCAATTATTAAAGTGAATAAATCAAAATAGCATAGAAGCCTAAGCAGAATGATGTTACAGGTTTTTGGAGTTCCTTAAGTTGCCTTGTTTGCTTAAGAAAAACATTGCTTTGAGAGTAAAATATAAGCCGGTCTGACCTTCACAGTCAGCTGGAGGCAACAAATCAGTGTAATCCTAATTAACATTCTCCTCATTTATACTTGTTCTTCTTAAAGAGAATCCTGTAATATCCAATAAGGTCTCATTGGAAATGCCAAACAAAAAAAGGAGAAATAAATTACCATCTAGGGATTAAAAAAATGAAAAATGTCTTGGAAATCTATTGATTGCCCCAGACTGCACTGAATGAGTTCCAAATGCATCTATGCAAATGGTAACCATGATTTTACTCAACAATTTTGCAACATGTCACTATGCATTTTTTAAACACTGAAAGGATTGCTTTCTGACACAAATATGTTAATGACAAAACCTCACCCTATCTGCTTTAAATCTCTTTCTTTATCTAGGTCATACAAACTCATAACATGAAGAATTATGGCATATGAATTTAAGGGGAATATGTAATAGCATGAAGTTGCTCACTGCCTAAATTCTGGTAGGCTAATGAAGAACTTTATCATTAAGGAAAATGTATTAATAAAAATGCTAGTTAAATACTAATTCTATTTCAAAGATTTTCCTTTTGCAAAAATATAGCCTGGGGATGGTTTTCTTTGATTAGCTCAGCATTTTTCTACATCTCATATATGACATGAACAGATACACAGCTGTGGCATAACCACTCTTTATGAATAGTTCCTTCTCTCAGGATGCTATCAAGGATCTTGTCTTGTTTGATTAGGCCTTGTCAAATGCTCAGAAGTAGATAAGCTTTGAAAAGATAAATATTACAGAAGCAATCTTCCTCTGCTCTTAAGATTAAATGGAAATTTTCCTTTAAAATAATAGATAAATCCACAAGGACCCCAAAGAAATCCTGTTGCTCTGCTGAACATCTTGCTCCCATTGCTGGGCATGTGTTTGCCATTTCTCTTTCTAGGCAAAATTCTCTCTTCAACATGCAGAAAGGTCACTGAACAGGTATTTATGTGCTCTGACAATAAATTCAAACTGTGGCTTCTTACTGCTTTAATAACTCAGAACACGCACCCTGGCCCTTAATCACCAAGTAATGGCGTCAGCTTTACGTACGCATCAGCCTCAGAGGACTGCTGCTGAATTTAGATTACAACAATATGCTTATGTTTACAACATACTCCAAACTTTGTCTCTGGCCTCAACTTGAATCCAAAACATATGTTGCACAGACAGTTAGAGATAGGCTTTAGACGGATAACAGGACAAGAGGAGCTGACTGGTTCAACTCAGATATATTCACCTACCATGGTTATAAATGGCCCAACACCGTGTATTAATCCAATTCATTTACTCAAGACAAGCCCTGACATCACTTGTCCTCAAGAAAGGCAGGATCTGTAGGAGCCTGACTATGGTTGCTCCTCAGATGGTTTCAACAAGCACAGGTGGGCAGGCAGACCACAGGCACTTCTTGTTGGAGCTGCCCAGACACATGGATACCAGAGCACATGCCAAGGTTTAGTCCATTATTCACGCTGACTTTCAAAGCACAATACAGTGCTAATTAGGTCTTAATTCGAATGTAACCAAAATGAGCTTTATGAATGTTGAACTATAGAATCATAGAATCATAGAAATGTATATCTTGGTAAATACTTTTAAGATCATCGAGTCCAATCCTTAACCTAGCACTGCTAAGTCCATTATTAAACCATGGCCTCAAGTGCCACATCTACACATCTTTCAAATACCTCCAGCAGCGGTGACTTCACTACTCCCTTGGGTAGCCCATTCCAATGCTTGACAACACTTTCCATGATGAAATTTTTCCTAATATTTAATCTAAACCTCCTCTTGTGTGAGGCCATTTCCTCTTGTCCTGTCACTTGTTACTTGGGAGAAAAGACTGACATTCACCTGGCGACAACCTCCTTTCAGGTAGCTGTAGACAGTGATAAGGTCTCCCCTGAGCTTCCCCTTCTCCAGGATAAATAACTCCCACTCTCTCAGCCTCTCCTCATAGGACTTGTGCTCCAGATCCTTTACCAGCTTCATTGCCCTTCTCAGGACACGCTCCAGCAGCTCAACGTCCTTCTTGTAGTGAGGGACCCAAAACTGGACACAGAATTTGAGAGGTGGTCTCACCAGTGCTGAGTACAGGAGGACAACCACTTCCCTACTCCTGTTGTTTCTGATACAAGCCAGGATGCCCTTGGCTTTCTTGGCACAATGCTGGCTCATGTTCAGCTGGCTTCGACCAGCACCTCCAAGTCCTTCTTCAATGGGTAGTTTTCCAGCCACTCATTTCCAAGCCTGTAGCACTGCATGGGGTTGTTGTGATGAGAATGCAGGACCTGGCACTTGGGCCTTGACGTACCTCATAAAATTGGCCTTGGCCCATTGATCCAGCCTGATCAAATCCCTCTGTAGAGCCCTCCTACCCTCCAGCAGATCAACACTCCTGCCCAATTTGGTATCATCTGCGAACTGACTAAGGGTGCCCTGTATCCCCTTGTCCAGATTGTCCATAGAGATTTACAAGATTTCAGTCCATATGTAACTAAGCTGTGCATATATGAACTCCTGAAACTGCAAAAGGTTTGTGGCCACTGAAGACACGAAACCATTGATCAAGTGGCCAACACCCTTCTGTGCCTTTTCCTACCGGTTTCCTCTGAGGTGAAATACTGAAATTTTAGATAAAGAGATGTGCTGTGTACAGTTTTTAGCCTGCAAGCAAAATTTCAAAATTTCCAGTCCACTGGAACTGTTCCTTAGCCACTATATGTTTAAGTTTTCATTCCATGTTTATTGTGCTTTTCCTGAACAGTTTATGCAACCCTTTTTTCTTCCTCCTTTGGCCCAATAATGTGTTTCCCAAGAGTACTGTTGTTACTGGCCTCATGTAAACTCAGATGTTCCATATTCATCAGTAAAGAAAGCAACACAGAGTACAAACATATTTCATGTGAAATTATGTAGGATATGCTGTTTCAGCTGGTGTTGATTTACAGATTCAACCAAAAAAAAAAGTCATAAGAAGTTCTTAATATATTAGATTGGAGCCGCTCTAGCCCCTCTGTAACCCGACAAAGTGAATGCAAGCAATTATCTTCCAACCACCCATGTTTGATTCTTCACAGTAGGACCAAAGTACAGCACTTGGAAAAACCACCACTTTATATAAAACTTAAATGACTGGATTTTCCCCCATTATGAAATATTTTTAAAGGACCTAGGCCTTGAAACATTGAGATAACCACAACAGCATCATCATCATCATCAGGGAATGTAAAAATCCCATTGTTTTGTGTGTGTTGAAGGAAATATTATTATTTTTAACAAGAAGGGATAATGGTTGGGGACATGCTTGGTTTAATCACGTCTTTGATCGCATCTGTAACGGCAAGGGAATATATCTCACTACATTCCAAATGGATTACTGGATGAGACATGCCACTCCAAGGGAGGAAAGTGTTAACAGTTCAAACACTTTCTTCCCCCTCAACACATGACTGAAAGCCCTCTTTCCACAAGGAAAGTTGGAGCTGCAGAACCACGCACAGGAACCTGTGCACACAAACTCCAGAAGTGGTCCCTTTGTGCACAGTATGAGAGGATCTGAGAGGGCTCAATCCCTCAGTAGCAATGCTGTGCAGGCAGTGAGAACACAGGAGCAGGTGGCTCGCCCTGAGATTACTGTTCCTCGTGTAATGCCAACACTACACAGCCAGCAGGATTTCTGGCACTGTGACCTACTGGCCTTCCAGCACGTATTTCTCTGTACAATGTCTCCAATTTTTTCTCTATTCTCATCCTTCAGGGACTGATATAAACGAACCATGTCCTCCTAACCATTTGTGCTTTGGTTTCTGTCCCCCAAGTTCTTCAGAAATTAATCTACAGATAACCTCACAGACACCTTGAAAAGCAATCTTGGTGGTCAGAAGAGTTGTGATGTTGGCATCTCATGATTCTCACACGATTTGGAGTAAAATCCTGGCCTAACTTAAGACAGTAAGGTCAAGGGAGTCAGGTCGTTACCTTCAAATCTTCCTAAAAATCTCAGCTGAAATAGATTTCAGAAGTTTTTAGGCATTCATTTGGAAATGGATACACTTTTCATCCTTAAATTTGCTTGAAAAGGTGGACAATGTAAGAGCGAGAAGTGATACAAACTAACTTAGCTGATTTTGCACTGAAGTAGTTAAGAAGCATTCTTAGAAGCTCTGCCACCAGTTCCACTGACTAGATAATAATACCTGGTTATCAGCCAGTAACAAAAACTAATATCAGCTACCATAGCTTCAAGAAGACATCACACTATGCCTTCATGAAATATTCAGTTGGAAGGGATCTCTAGAGGTTGCCTGGTCCAATCTGTACTGAAAGCATATCCAGTTAGTACAAGTTGCTCAGGATCATGTCCAGGCAAGATTTTGATATTTCAGAGCTTCTCTGGGCCCCTATTCCAATTTTTTACTTATCCTTATGGTGAATAATTCTTTCCAAATATCTATTTAGAAAGTCCTTGCAAATTTTGACTATTGCCTCTTGTACCATCCCTGTGCACCTCGGAAAAGACTCTCTCCCCTTTTGCCTACACCTTCTCATTTTAGTAGTTGCAACCAGCAGTAAGATCCCCCCAAGCCTTTTCTTCTCTAGGCTGAGCAGACCCAGCCCTCAGAGTTTCCTTGTACATCACTTGCTCCAGCCCAATCCTACCCTTAGAGCCAGCCTTCCTTGGATCTTGCTTTTTGTATGAAGACACCTTTTTCCTGTCTATTTTAGAGAGTTGCATTATTTTGCGTAAATTATAGTAAATAAATCTTATTAAAATAAGCATCTAATAAACTTTGCTTTATTTCTTCTGTTTGGTGGGCTTTTGAGAACACCCTTTCATTGCCTCATCTAACTAGACATGCATAGTATGATACCACTGGCTCCTATTCCTCTCATCACAGAGATGTGCTTATTAACCTCATATAACCTCATCTATTTCTGCCATTTCCCAAAGGACCTGAAAGGCTTGAGTTTGACCAAATGCTATGAGTTTTGAAAATACTTCAATTGTCCAAAACAAGTCTTTAGGCTTCCAGACCCGAATCACTCTCAAAATGGTATTTGTACAATCTCTTTTGGGATTTGTACATGATAATGCTACTTTGAGCTTCTTCCCATCACAATCTCCCTCTGTCAGCACTGACCAAGCAGCAATTTAGCAGTTTAAGCTAGGAGTTACTCTTTCTACATCTCAGTAAAAATAAATTAATTTCAGCTAGAGGAAAGTATAAGTTAATTACATCCTGAGCATCAGGAAACAATTAACAGCTTTCTATTATATCACCCTGATTTCTAAGCAATACAAACAATTATATGCTACTGCAGAAAAGGATGTATGATTATCAAGACAAGGATCTTTTCCGAAAAAAAATGAAAGGAAATTTTCCTGCCACTGACAATCAGCACTATAAATAATGCTTAACTAATATCTTTTCAGAATTCATTTCCATTATTTGCAGTCCTAACCCCGAATGATGTGTCAGCTACGTGTTATCAGATTCTCCTTCCAAAGAGGATGAGTGTAAATAAATGTTGGACTCTGATTCTTCAGACAAGCACTCACAAATTCAGGTTCCTGTGAATATTTAGTAATACTCACTGGAATTAAATTAAAAATAATTGCTTTTACTAACCATATTGTAATCATGTTGCCTTGCATTTGGTTTGCCTCTTGAATCAGAGCTGAGACTGGCTTGTGAAAACACAAAGGAACACACAGCCTTGCTCTAAGAAGCTCCAGTGCTTTGCAGACATGAGCCACAATGTGAAGAGCAATGGATATGACACAAAACTTCTTTTCAACTGCCAATAAACTCATTTGGCCTGATATGCAGCAAAGTGGTGCAGACACAGAGTTGTACAACAGCTCAGCTGAACACTAATGGAAACACTACAGAAAACACCATTTTGGCAACAGCACTTAGTGTGAGAAGCAAGGGAACAAACCCACACAAAACCCTCCACAACATCAAGTCAAAGGCTACTGTGCTAAATGGCCTCTGTGTTACCGGGGGTGGGACAATCTTCCAAAACCAGATGCAGTATATAAGGCTTGTAAAGGATAAATATGATAATGCTGTTTATCAGCAGAACAACTTCAGTCTCTACAGATTCCTCACACAAAGCCCCTTCCAGGACAGCTATACCTCTCCCCCACAACAAGTTCTGTTCCACGCTCTTCTTCCCTATTATTTTCCACCTCAAGGCTTTTTCTTTGCACTGTCCTTGACAAACATCATCTTGGAGAGATAGTTGCCACAGCTCTTGATCAGAATAACAGTGTCCATCTCCCTGATTCCTGCCTCCTCCTCTTCTGTCACACCAAACACAGGATTACTGAACTTCACTTTCAAGCTCCCATCTTTGCTATCACCATCTCTTAGGTATGTTGGCTTTTGCTCTGACCAGCCATTTAGTTACAATTTCGTAATCTGATTTTTTATCTTCAAGTGAGCATCTCTGTGCTTGCTGCCTTAATACAGGAGGCACCCTCACCCAAACAGCCATCTGGATGGAGTCACCCAAATCCCGCCCAGCACTGCTATGATCTCTACCAAACACCTGACATGCAAGGAGGGTCGGGCAGGGGAAGAATGGATGAAAGGGGTGAGAAGGGGCTCCTGGACTGGCAGAGCTGTACTTTAATATCAGAAATTGATTCCCTGAGAAGCCAGTCTCACTCTGGGGTCCCCCAGTAAAAGGTGGCGTCTGTGGAGCTCCCCTGATGCCAGGCCAGCTGGCCTTCCCCCTTACACTGCCATTGGTGCAGGTTTGAGATGATGATAACCTGTCTGAGCTCCTCAGACTGTTCACTGTGAGCTCAGACACTCACCAGCCAAGCAGCCAGATCCCCGGTCCAAAGAAATGGGATGCTCTTTCCTGCAGCAGCAGCCAGACACGTCAGCTCAACCCACATCATGCACTACCCTTGAGGTAGGTCAAAAAACTCTCATCTCCCTGTAAACTCCTGTGACACAGCTGTGGTAGCTCAGGTACTCACCTACACAATTGCAAGGAAATGGGGAATTACCCTTGCTATGTGAAAACCCAGTTCTGTATTCACTCTGAATTAGCAACCCCAATCAGGAACACTTTATAATTATTCTAAACTTGATCTTTGAGATCTGAACGCATTTACTGGATTGAGGCATTGCTAAGACACAAACTATGAAGACTGTAAAAGGATCATAATTAGGTCGGGGTTCAATTCTGAAGTAGTGCTGTCACACAATTCTGAAGTAGCACTGGGATATGCTGGTCACACAAATTACATAGTAAAAATTTAAAAACATATGAAATGTCAGTATTTGTACCTCCTTTCATGCACAATACCATGATAAGAGTGTAGAAGTCAAAAAAGAAAAAGCCTTGGCAAATTGCCAAGCAAATTTCTTGAAAAAGAAAAAGCTTTGGCAAATTGCAAACTTAGTTTCTATTCCTGTCAGGTAACGAGATGTGCATTGGGCAACTAAACTCAACATGATTTTTATAGTCTGCCTTCTATTGGAGTCTGAAATTTTTAAATGGGAATCAAGCAAATTAAGCCCTGGAGGGATGGTCAAGCAAACCCAGCAGTGGGTTTGCTGACACTGTTCCCCTCTCCCTATCCTTGACATGTGTTTCTGCTGGCTACTTCACCTCAGTGCTGGCAGTGGTGTCTGACTTCATGATGAACCTGTTCAGAAAGTTGAATTTTTCTTATTTGGCTTCAGCTGCTTCAGTTCCCTGAACTTGTGATCCCAGAAGAACACTCGTGCGAAGTGCAAGGGAAGAGATAAGAGCGGAGCAGGGGCAGTGGGCAGTTGGATCTGCTGTATCAGTAAACCACAGCCTTAAACTGTACGTGTTTCAGTGACGTGGGGGAAGCCAGCACCCACTTCTCCCCCTGTACTTCTTCAGAAAAAGTTTTTATGTGGTCATGTGGTAAACTGGTTTGTAAAACTGACCCAACTGAAATACCAGCCTTCCAAAAGCCCTGCTGATCACTCCCCAGTGCAGGTCACCACATAGTGATGGGTCCAGAGGTGCTTAAGCCAGTCCAGTGAGGGGAAGGAGAGGGGTGGGAACCAGGAGGCAGAAACACCTATTTAGTTCCAGTGGTTCATACATTAAAATCATTTAAAATATATGGTTTAAATGTCCTGATCTTGCTTAAGGAAAAAAACAACAACCCCTGATTAACACATGAAGTGCATCCTTCCCTCAACAAATGCCAGTGATTCTGCTGAGACCTGAAGCTTTGTAGTTTCTGTCTTTATTAACATGTAGAGCCTCAACACAGTTCTTCAAGGACCACCTACATGAACCAAACCTGATTAGCTCTTACTTCTTCCCCAACCTTTCATCCCCTTTGCCAGTTTTTCATCAGTTTAACCTCTTCTTACGTAAGTCTATTTTGGGGAGATGACTGGCCTTGAACATAGAAAAAAAGTATCTCTGAGTTAGCAAAAGGACTCACACAGGTCTACTCTGCCAGGATGACAGAGGCAAGAGAGTTAACAGAACCACAATACAAGAGTTATGAAAATAAAAAGCAGAAACTCAGGAGGGACTGGAGCCTCAGGAGGGAATGTCTCTTTCTGAGAGCATATCCTAAGCCCAGAGCTATGACCAAGCCTGCACTCAGTGCCTGGACACTTAGCAATGGGATGAAGAAGCCTATGTCAGAAACTCAGACGGACTGCTGATAGGCTAATATTTGCTGCATCTTTCTTCAGTGCTACATCACAGAAAGCACTGACATTATTTACACTTCAAAAATTAAAATGAGATGTACTGATTCCTCCCTAGTCCTGGTCCATCTATCCCATAGTGAAAGCTGGTTGTACTTCCTCCTGGCTTCAATGTATCCAGAGCTCCCTACCCACCCCTGTACACACGGTACCCTTTCTGCACCTCCACACTTGGGAGTTACTTTTCTCTGTGCCTTCCAGATGCCACTCTTGGGCTCAGTGTCTGACCTCCCAAACCAGAAAGCCCAATCCTGACAGTCCCACTTTGGTGGCTTCACACAGATCATCCCTCACCGTCAAGAACCCAACACTGCTGCAAGAAACCACTACCAACTTCAGCCAAGATTTGTGTTGCAAGGGCTTCATTCTTCTTCAGAGCACACAGTGGCTACCCCTGTCGGGACCTGATAAATAGTTCAGGCTCCAAGGCACTATTGCTACACAAATAGTAAATAATAATGGCAAGCCATGGGAGGGCTTCTCTGTCATGGTGCCAGCCTAAGGCCACTGCTCCCACAGAAGCGGGGATCATGAAGTAAATGCAAACCTAGGCTAATTCTGACACATTCATTCTGCCTTCCCTGCATGACCATCAACATGGAAACAAATTTCCTTCACTTCTTCATAGACAGCTACTCTAAAATAAAATAAGTAAAAAATATTCTTGCGTGTGCTACACACATCAGCTTGCCTTGCATTGCATCTTCATTTCTAGAAGTGTTGAATAGCCATAATTTTACTGAAGAACATGAGAAATTGTGATTCCTGGACAAGGAATCATATATATACATGGGACTTGTAATGAGAATTAGTACAAATGGGCAAGATTGAAACACGTGAAAGGGTGCATCAAGCATCAAAGATTTTAGAAAAAAATTACATCTAAATCTCAGAAACACGTGCTTTTTATAAAATTATAATAATTTATACTAATTAAAATATATAATTGAAAGTGTTGTGATAGGGTAGAGTTAGTGGGAAACCTTGATTTCAGAGCAATTCATTTTGAAGCTTTACCAAGTTTCATTTTGAAACCTTTTCTTTCAGTGTATCACTGATGGAACCTCACAGAGAAGATTGCCAATTTTTTGGTTGCTTGAGTTTGGAAAACAAATTGATGAAGATGAAATTATTTGAACAGAGGATTCTGGAGCACTCTATTCCACAGAAATCTGATTATATAGTCTCCTCTGTTCTGTCCACCCTGAAGAAGTCAGCAGACAAGGGCAAGTGAGACAACTGAAAACTACTTTTTTCAGGGCTAGTTTTGAACCCAGTCAGTATCTCTTGGCTAAGGGAAATGCAATCACTGGTGAAGAACTAAGGAGGTTGCAAGAAAAAGATGCAAGGGGTAGAAAAACATATTATCCCCTTAGGTGGAAGTACAACATAGGGTTGGCTCAGGCAGATTACAAAATCTCATCCTAATGAATTCTGTCTCTTCAAATGTCATAAACATTTGTTTAATATCTGAAGATCTGTCAGGAGCTGACAAGAAGTGACCTCTAGACAATTGTATATCTCAAATCCTTATGGTCCTTTTAGAGTGTAAGCTTACAGTAGAGTGTTAGCACACTTTCAAACACAGTGACAGCATTTAATAAATTCTGTAACTACACAGTTTATATAATTCTATATCATAGCAATACATTAACTCTAAGGGCTTTTTGACATCGTTGCTCTAGAAACTGTTACTATTATGTGACCTGGGCTCTTTGAACCTTAGAGTGCCAACGAACTTTCAATCCTACCACCATGAAAAAAATTGACTATTTATTGCTCGGAGTAAGGAAAAAAGTTACGGACCTGTAGGTCCATGACTCTGAAAGTTACGCACTCCATTTTGTCTTCTTAAAGTGATAACATTCCAGTGAAAACTGATTTTGTCTTACAGCTTCAAAATTTGTAGCTGTTTTCCATGTAAAACCTCTTTTGTAAGACAAAACTCATAAACCAAACTCTGATAAAAAGGCAAACAGAGTTTTCTTGAATCATATCTTCCCTTTTTCTCTCTTTGGAAAGAAAGAAAAATCTCTAAGAAACGCGCTTCATATTTCCTCAAGCAGAAAGAAAGACCATGCTGAATTATAAGAACGATTCCATCAAAATCACTGGCTCATCTAACAAGTCTTGTAATTATTTACTCAACTATTTAACACAAGTGTGAATTGGGAAAGGTGTTGCTTCTTGTGAAAGCAGGTGATAAAGAGTCTGCAGAGACATTAAGTGTCATTCAAGTTACACATATTACAGACAACTGCATTATATATACAATGGCAATTTCTGATTTACCAAAAAAAAAAAAAATAGGCATTCTCTAAATATTGCTGTTTGGTCAGCTGAAAGCTGAAGACCCCTGAATTACTAGGCACATTTTCTGCAAGAAATATATCTCTTGGAAGATATACGAGATTTTGGTGACAAGCTGGCATCAAGAAACAATTAGCAGACAAGGAAGATTTCAGACATCCCTAACTTGTAAGACAGACAGGCAGCATGTATATCAAAACATGCCCACTGAAACTGCTTTTGGTTGCCAGAGGGCAAGATCAGCTCTAATCAAGTTAATACTCAAACCCAGCGAGAGATAATACTTTAATCCTTCTGCCAAACAGTGCTGAAACGGCCACAACCTGTTGCCTTCAACCAGGAGGGAAATGAGCTTGGAATTGCTCTGCTTCTGATAAAATTCTTATCAACTTCAGTAGTGCCGTTTTATGTTCTCGTTATTAAGTTCCAACAATGACTATCCACAGCACTAAGGCACAACACTCCAGGCACTCCCAGCAAGGCCAAGGAAGCCCAGGGACATTCATTTCCCAGGGTTGTACCAGGGATTTGCAGGCAGGGATGTAGCAGGAGGGAGGCTTCAAAGGGCTCTCCCTGTTCCAAGGAAGCTGAAAGCCCCATGATCCTCTCAAGCATGGCTCACAGTTTCTTCAGGAGACAGTTCCATACTCATTATTCCAGCCTCCTCAAAAGAGAGTGCACCACTGAGCAGCTATAGGGCCTCTGAATCTGCAGCAGAGCAGAGGAAGAGTTGGGGTTTTGGGTGGGTGGGGCTGTTAGGCAGCCAGAGCCCCCGCAGTTTGTCCTTGCAGGGCCATCAGTGCCTGCAAAGCCCACAGCCTGATCATGCCCAACCCAGCTCTCACCTTGCTCTTCCTACTTTCTGCATGGTAGCAGAAACTGCCAAAGGATCTGTTCTGATATGTCACACCAACAATTTAAAGGGTTGCTGAGACCCAAACTTCACACGTCCTCACTTTAAAAAGCATGTTTCTATTAACCAAGTAGAGTTAGACATTTGCTCAGACAGCTGCTGTGTATAGAGGCAAAGGACACTATTGGATGTAAAAATTTGCCATGTTAGCTAAAATATACCTCAAGATCCTGTTTCTTCTTCCATAAATCATGCCACCCATGGACCAGTATTTACATCATAGCCTATGCCAGCAGCCAGCTTCCTGGGTGCCAGCTGACATAGCACACATCTGGGCAGAGCTCCTGACCTCGTAAAGATGAAACACACATCACAGGAAACCAAGGGACAGGAACAAAGAGAAGGAAAAAAACACTTTGGCTTCTTGTCTCCTTCCCCTAACCAGTGTGCACTTGCCTGGGGAGGGGAAGGGGTCTCAGGGCTTCCATCCCCACACCAGCATCGCCAGCGTGCCAAGCCAGGCTTGCCAAGATGCATCTCAAACAGCATTAGCCCTCACCGCATCAAGTCCCTGCCAGAGAGGGACAGATGTGCAACAGGCCACAGGAACGAGAGTTATGAGGCAACACATGAGGCTGGGGCAAAACGGGCAGTAGGAACTTTGTAAGGAATTTAAATTAAGCAGCTCTGGGAAGTATTTAGACACACATGCTGTTTGGTCTAGTACAAGAGTGCTTTAAAAACCTACATTTGGTTGGGTTTGTGTAACACCATGCTCACAGTTTCGTTTTACACTTTTACTCCGAAGTTATGTGTTCATCTTGCAGTATGTAACAGTTGCTCACATGCACTTTCACCCAAATACACACACAATCACCTGTCTGTCTGCATCACTCCCGCTGGGGGCTAATCTTGCAGTTGTAAGCATCACTAAGAATAGAGTACAGTATGTTTCCTTGAGTGCATGTGTGTGCTGGCTTTCTATCATGTTTGCCTGCCCCAAAGGCTGCTGATATAGCCTGTCTTTGATCCTGAAAACCTGCCACATTTTCATTATACACTTATCTTGGACAGGAAAACGAAAACTTCTTAGTGGGGTTAGTTAAAATTTGTCTACTGGCCAGTTTTCTATCACTTACTTTGTGGCTTTTATTGTCTGGAGAACTGAAGAAAACTAACTCTTTGCATAGATTGTCCCAACACACAAACAGAACAAAGTTAATAAAAAACTGGAAGAAGACAAGACAATTTTTACAATACAGTTCCACCTCACCCAACAGCTCACTGATACGCAAGTGGGAGATTTTGCCTCTTCTCCACAACCTCCTGTTCTTCCTCCTGGCTCCACATTCCCACCACCTATCTTCTGGGGGTTCTGGAAGTCAGCAGATCAGAAAACTAACCTACCCACCTGATCACCACATTGGATCTGCTTTCAAGAAGTGCAACAAGTACATGAGCAGGCATAAGGGAAGAGATGGGGCTACACTACTGGGGAGTAGGAAAAGGAGTGGATCCTCCCACTCAGCAGTAGCCAGACATTATGCCCACTGACTTGATCATGTACCCACGCCTTACAGATTTGCAAAGGAATGTCCATAGGTAACCTCACAGGATGGGGAATAATTATTTTGTATCTGCAGGTCACCCTGCCCAAAAAGAGCACCATGTCTCATGACCTTAATAAATAAAATGACAAATATCATCCTTGATTGCGATACTAATGAGCTGATTCTAGGACCCAGATTTGTTGATGTTTCCTCAGTCTTTTCCTTAGGGAAAGATTGCAAAGCTTTGGCTCTTACATTTAACTATGAGGTATACAGAAAGAGTAATATGATCTCAATAAAAATTTTGTATTAGCCTTAAATTTTCAACTTCTAGGAACAGCAGGATTCTTATTTGGCACTTGGATGAAAAACTTCGCACCAAGTCCACCATGCAGAGCCTGTGCCAGTGTACTCTACTTTGAAGCTGAATCTCGAGCTTAGAGCAGACACTGGTGTGTACTGGAGCCAGAGCACCGAAATAACATTTACTTCCCAACCATGGGCATCACAAGCTGTCAATGCTCCTCACCTCGTGAATCCAAAACAGTAACCGTGTCTGTACCAGCAGCAATGATGGCACCTCCCAAATCAAGGAACACTTCTATCACTTTGCAATATTTGTCAGGCATTTGAGCAAAAAGATTAAAAAGAACAGAGCAAAAGGGTAAAAAATTTTCAAGCAAAAACTACTGGGAAAATATTTTTACAATCTCATTCTAGTTAATCATACAACATATTATAATGGGAATTTTCTTCCTCATCACAAGATGTTTCATCACCAAACTGAAAGCATTAAAATTTATTTTTCTCCTCTCTAGTGTATGGGTACAGCCGGCACACTAAATACATCACACAAGTTAAAAATTAACTGAGTCAGGCATTTTTGTTCAAGGTTCCTGTGCCGCACACAACTCCAGTCACAAAGCACTGTTAATTACTGCTGGCACTGACAGTAGGGATTCCCTTCCATCTGCTGGGACCAGCTGATTCAAAATAAAAACAAGACCTCGGAGTAAGGCGCAGATCTGCGGGGTCAGCGCCCGGCGCCGCTGCCAGCGCCGGTTCGCAAGGGAGCTGTGCGGGAGCGGTGCCTTACGCTCGGCTGGGCTCCCCATGGGTTGCTCAGACACTTTATCGCTTATGGTTGCTTCAGGGGGTTTAATCTTTAAAGACGCCACACTCCTTCTGCATCGCTCGATGCCTTTAGTGACGCAGCAGCCTCTCCCCAGCCGCCTACCGTTCCACGCAGGGGAGCAAAGGTGCCCGCGGCAGAAGCCCCCCGGCGATGCTTCACCTCCCTGGGTTCACAGCGCTGGCTGCGGCCCCCTCGTCCTCTTCGCTACGGGAAGCGGGGCCGGAGCCCGAGGACGCGATGGAAGCAGGGCAGGTGCTCCGGTGCAAGGAAAGCCCGCGGGCACAGACCCTCGCCCTCCGACCCGCAGTCCCCCCTCCCCAGTCTCGCCGTCAGCGGGGCTGCTGCTGACCCCGGGTAAGCGTCCCCGGCAAAGCGGGAGGAAGGCACCGCTTACCGGAGCTGCTCGCCGGTGAGCAGGACTTCGGCCATGTGCTCCAGCTCCGCCGCTTTCTGCTGCATGCTGCTCATGCCCTCCTCCATCGCCGCCGGCCTGCGGGCACAGCACCGCCGGGTGAGGGGGGACCGGGGACCCGCCGCCCCCCGACCGCGCCGCCCTCGCCGGCAGCTCCGGGGCTCCTCCTGCCCGGCCCCGGCGGCCGCAGAGCTCGTCCGGGGCTGGGAGGCAGCGACTGCCACCCCCCGCCGCTTCGGCTCACCTGAGCGGGTCAGGTCACTTTTCCCCTCGGCAGGCTCGGATCCCTCCCGCCGCTTCCCGTGTTATTGTGTCACTGGCAGGCGGAGAAACACATGGCTGCAGCCGCCGCCGCCGCCACCGGGCTCGCCGAGGCAGCAGCGTCCCCCCCCGGCTGTCACACGGCAGGGTCGGCGCTGCCCCCGCGGGAAGGGGCCGGATCCCCGCCGGGCGCTGCGAGACAGGCGGCTGCTGCCGCGCCGCTCCCTCCTCTCCAGCGCGACCGGGGAGTCAGGAGGCGGCTGGAGGAAAAGCGCTCCCCGCCCGTGGTTCCCTTCCCGCGGGTGCTAAGTCCCCGGGCCTCCCTCTGGCGCGGGGCTGCCGGGAGCACGGGCTGCACGGAGGGGCAGCGCTCGGGAGAAGCCGAGCCGGCTACGCGGGCGGGGATGCTGCTGCCGCCCGCCAGGTACTGCGGGATGCGCCTTGGCAATGACCCTTAGAGATGCAGCACGGGGCGGGTCGCAGAAAAGGAGCTGGTAATCTGGGGGTTGCTGTCTGCATTTTTGCTTATCTGCTACCCAGGTGTTATTTTCAGACCCTGGTCCCCTGCCCACCTCGACTCTTTGTCTCCAAGTGACAGAGAATGCAGAGTTCTTGAGGGTAGAGGAACATTTAGTCTTGGCAACGGGAAGTAAATTGCAAGGTCATGAACGCTGTTTGTCAACATTTTTTGATGGGGTGAAAAAAAACCAGCCTTTTTTAAAAATATCAAGAGGAACCATCTTCTGCAGTGGTCCAACC
This sequence comes from Oxyruncus cristatus, assembly GCA_013399855.1. NCBI lineage: Eukaryota > Metazoa > Chordata > Aves > Passeriformes > Cotingidae > Oxyruncus > Oxyruncus cristatus. The sequence goes on along the minus strand of VXAY01006565.1, from coordinate 24,929 downwards.
ATGGTTTTCATTTACAAACACATGCAATACCTTGACTGTCTATTCATTGCCTTTATTTCTGCCTTCACATACTCTGTGTGCGTGGAAATTGCATCTGCTAAATTACGTGCAATACTGTCATCAATTCAGGACCAAAATGATAATTTCACAACTACAAGAGGAACTAAGAGGGAATCAGGTGAACCTGGTGGTAACCAGACTGCAAACAATGAGAAGAAGGTGATTCTCTGCAAGTAGACTTGTGGTATTTATTACCAAAGGGGCCTCTGGATATAAAAGAATGGACTTGGAATCAAAAAAAAAAAAATACTTGAAAAACAAATCCACAGAGAGTTACTAAGTGGACAGCACCCACATCCAGCTCAGGAAATTCTCTATTCTAAAAATATTTGCCTCACAAGGCAAGCACTTGTGTGACATTTCATATATGCTTTCCCTGCTGTTCCCTAAGCATCTGTTTATAGACACTGAGATCAGTTAAGGACTAGATGGACTTTTGGTTCAATCCAGCGGAGTCCTTTTAATGAGCACCTTCATGGGTCTCAAAGAGCACTAGAGATCCATGGATGGCAAAGGGGGAAAAACACAATCTGCCCTTGTTTCGTTTGTGTAATGGGCCAGGGAGAGAGGACACCTTAGGACTATAAGCACTACACCTTGAGATTACTTTCCGTGAATTTGGAAGACATGCATTTAATCTGAATACTTTCAAACACTCTCTAATTCTACTCATACTACAAATATAAAATGTACAGATTCACAGAGCTGGAAGCAAAAAGAGAATTGAAACAACTAACTCATCTGACCTTATCTTTAGCGTAAAGAATATACACAGTAATTTTTATCAAGTACTTTATCACATGACTGAAGAAAAGACAATTTCTTGTGAATGTACAATTGCAAGCCATTTCTGGGTTAGTCCTTGGCTCTGTCACGTGGGTTTGACTAATTTCAGCCATTCACTGCCTCTAAAAGGAGATACACTGTTCTTCCAGGCTCTGGCAGCACAATTTGCAATGTGTCTTATGCTAGTTTTCCCACTTTTAGGACCTCTGCTTGCTGCAATTCAATTCATTAAACAGGCAGAAGCATACCAGAAGGTGGAGAATTTCTTCTGAGCCAGTGAACAGAGCTGTGCAGATGGTCATAGGGTGCAACAAGCACCAGAGCTGACACCAAGGTGGAGTGGACCTTGGCAGCTTGAAACAGGAACAAAAGAGGTGGAAGAGAGAGAACAAGCTGTCTTTGTGAGGTGACAAGTTATCATGACAGGGTGTTTGTGGAACTCAGGCTGAAATCTGTATCTTTCCTTGCGGTCTTGCAACTTGGAAAATGTAGGCCAGTGCAATTTCCTGTAGTGAATTATTTAATGATTATAGACAACCATGTTGGCTTTTGCACACTGATATCCCATTTTTAATTTGTTCCATATAGTCACACTGAAATTTTTTACATTTATTCTGAGAGGAGGGAATAGGGTATCAGTCATTCCAAGCCTGGTGTCACCTCAAAAAAATGGTTAATTAACACAACCTTGAAGGATCATGTTTCAGTCAAGAGCCAGTAAAAAGCTACACAAAATAACCCGGTTAGATGTTTTTATCTTGTTTTTACCTTAGCATGGCTGAAGTTAAGTGAGATGAAGGTAGCTAGCCAATAGCTGGAATTCCTCAGCCAAAAACATGACAGATCTTTGAGCTGGAGTCCTGGGACACTTCAAAACATCCTCCACAACTTCAAGAGAGTGACAAAAGCTACATAGGTCTGTAGAGTTGGTACCACAGGTATGAGGGGAAGATCAAGTGTCTTCCAATGACTTTTGACAATGCTAGAGGCTCTCTGGCAAGCAGTAAGGTATAAAGCACACTCAAAACACCAAGGACAAAATGCCCTGTGGAACATCACGCATGAATAGGCACATTGTACCAGAGTACTGGGTTTAGAAAACACATTAGCAAATTGTATAAACTTTCTTATCTCATTTAGTAAATGCCCGAGTGGTGAAGCACTAGATGTTTACATTGTGAAATAAGACTATTGCTTTCACTACTTTAAAGACTATTGTATCTGTGGCCTACATTTTGACTCGATAAATTAACCTGAGATTTGTTAAATCAATTCTTTAGTCTCACTAATAAATGTTCTGTGAGCTTATTTTAACAGGAGACATCCACACAAAAGAATTGCCAATATTGATGTGTATACTTCTTATTTCTCCTACAGTCTTGTTCCTGGCTCCCATATAAGTTGTTTGTCTTTCCCTTGCTGGGATGACTAGGGCTTTTTAAACAGGAAAAGGACATAGATGCAAAAGATGGTGAAGCACTTCAGGGACAAAAGGCATTAGCAGGTGAGTTTGATGGGTTAACAGCTCTGTTTTCCCTAATATCTTTTGTATAAAAGACAGCATTATGTAAACATCAAATTTTAAAATACCTGGTCCTTCTCTTTACTGAGAAGGCAATACAAAATGGGTTTTGGCTTTTAAGTTGACCTTTCATTTAAATAGCTCTTGCAACTGTCACAGAAAGTTAGTGTGGAGGGTTTTCTTCTATATTCCCATGCTTATTTGCAAAGAGAACTCACTTGTCTTTGTTTTTCAATTGGCTGACTTCCTTAGCACTAGAGGCCTGGCAAGGGAAACCATAGGAACTACCAGGTATTGTCCAATCTCCCCTCCTCTTTTCAGGCTATGGACAATAGTGTTTGCCATTCATGGCAATGCACAGATTACATTCATTTCTGCTCTAAATTTGAACAATTTGTCTGCTAGGAACTGGTCAGAAGAATCAGGGCTTGTGTGATTCAAAGGACTGAATGCATCTGGCCAAGCTAATTTTAGTCTTGTGATAAATCACAGGAAAAGTTAGTAACTTTTCCAAAAAAAATGGTATGTTTCAAACTTCTCTTTTTCTGTTATAGCATCCAGGATCCTGCAAAAGCCACCATGGTGAGATAACAGAAGGAATTTTTCACAGTCTGTTCAACTTTTCAGCAGACTCATATCAGTTTAGATTCTTACATTTCATGTGTCACTGACCTGGTAGTTGTTATAATAGAGAGCTGAAGTGCAGAGAAAAAGGCATTTTGATCCCAAGATATGCAGAGACAATTTGAAAGGGAGTTCCTAAGCCTGTCCTTATGCAGCTTTTCCTTTTTGCACTAGATGTTCAGACACTCACTAGGACAGATAGAGAGCAAGATTCCTGTGTAGACTGACAGCTAAAGTACGACTAGGAGATAGGTACATGTTTTAGTGCTTGCTCCTGTGAACAGATATTTTATAGAAACAAGCAGCTTCAGTAAGAGAAAAGATCAGAAATTCACATCAGATCAGTAACCCCAATAATTCCAGTTGACATTATGCTCTATTAAACCAGCATCTTGTACTACCCAATGCATGATGCCATTTGTTCTATCCATTCAAGTCCCCCTACTTTATCACACCTGGAATATTTTCTAATTCCTCTTATTTCATATACTCATTTGTTTTGCAATAATTTCTAATTTTGAGCATCATAAAAATATTTACATGTCAAAAAGCACCTGTAAACCTGTCTGAAGCCTCAGGTTTATCTTCGAACATTTTATATGTATTTCCAGTAGTTCTTTTATTTGTTTGTTTGTTTTCTCTTTATTTCATTCTGCAATCAACCAATAGCAGTTACGAACTCATTCAGCCAAAGTTATGTTTCGTCCAGGCTGTAGTCCTAGACTGGTATAGTATCCAGCTTCATGCATGGACTGGGAGGTGTGAGTCAGCTGGGAAGTGTGACTAGGGCCTGAAAAGGAACTGCTTTCTAAGCCCCTTCTCAAGTGTGAAGACAACACATTCTAGCTGTGGCAAAAGCCAGTTTCTTAAGTTGTCCCCCAGCCATATCTGTAGTAATGCACTCTGATGTCTGGTGGGAAGATCTAAAATGTTTGCTTAAACCACTGTACCTTGAACTGACAGTTTGACACTGAGTTGTGATCAGCCCTGAACACTTAGGTTTGGGGTATTTTTCTCCTTTGGGAGGCAACATCTAAGGGCTGAGATTCAGTCTAAGATACCTCATTGTCTTACTTGTCCTTTGCTATCTATTCCTGCTTCTCAGCCCAAGTTTCTGTTGACTATTGCTCTTTCCTCACTGCCTGCAATGGAGCACACTCTGCCTTAGGTGATCTGGCTCTTCCGTTTCCTGGGGTGAGCACCACAGCCAGGGTTCGGGGTAGGTGGTGGGTGCAAGAACGCAATGCGCATGAGTCTGGCGATATGTGGTTCTGGTGGCAGGAACACATGCAGCTTGACAGATGCCAAACAGCTGCTTTTATGAGGCACAAAATCATAGTACTGACATAGACTGGCGAGGCTTTTAATAAAAGAAAAATAGTCTTTGTCAAACAATAGGCTCCAAAGCAGAGGTTTCAGTCTCTCTCCTTAACCACATCTCATCCTGTCATTAGATGAGGCTGTGCAGCACACAGAGACATCCCGTGGCTGAGAAACACCCTCTGCTCCTCCAGCTGACAGACCTATCTGGGGCACATTGCCATTGTGCCACCATTGCTGTGAGACATTGGAAACACTGCAAACCAATGGTATCACTCAGCTCCACTGGCATAATCACCACCAGCAGCTACTCTGGCTCGCCCAGCTCCTGTCTGTTCATGTCCGCATAAAGAACTGCTCCCAGTAGATATGTGTTTAATTGCTCTGCCACCCTGTGGTCCTTTAAAGAATTTAAGTATGAAAATGCCTATTAGAAAATTGTTGTGAATTGATGCAAGAAAGAAAAAGACTGTTAAATTAAGCTAATTGTAATTTTATAAAGGAACAATCTTTATACAATACAATCTTTGCACACAATTACAAACACAAACATACTTGACTCCATCGTTATTTTCCCTCCACAATGAACACTAAAAATAACTACTCAATCTAGCAAAATGAAAAATTAAAGTCAGTAAAACACTGGATAATTCAATATTCTCTTCTACATTTAACTATTTGTCTGGGACCTCCTGGGTTCCCAAAGTATTTCTAGATCTCTTAGAGTGCTGAAGTAAGGAGATAAACTCAATAGAACATGATTCAGAAGAACACATAAATCAGAATCTGCATTGTGCTGAGATACAGCAAAATGATTGGCTATGACCAGTCCATTTATTTAACTAAAGAGAAGGTATTTTTAGCGCTATTGAGAACCAGAATTCTTCGTGGAGAAAGAATTCTGCTGCAGCTCTGCATCAGGGAAACTGGATGCTGAAGGGAACTGTTGGAAGGAGGCAACTGGGATGAAGCAGAAACATATCAAGGTTTTCTCATAAGAACAAATTTGGGTTTCTTGAAGTAGAGAACCTGGTAACTATTGCCAAGGGCTGAACTGTGGGAACACTCTTCTGCTCTCAACACCTCAGCAGAAAAAAAGCATCAGAAAATCAGTCTGTAGTTGTTGTGTCCAAAAAAAATTTCACAAAAGTGTATTTGCCCAGGAGAGAGGAGTGAAACAAGGATAAAGAGGTACAGGAAAGACCAGCAAAGAGAAAAGGATTGGAGAGAAAAGCATCCCACTAAGAACAGAAGTAGGACTTAAGCTGAAGGAAACAGAGGGAAAGAAGCTGGAACAGCAGCAACAAAGCCAGGCTGAGGTAGGAGGTGGAAGGAATAAATTGTCTCTGTGATGCTCCTCAGAGCTTTTCCCCTCTGTATTACACTGGCTTCGCAGTGAGATGCTGCCTGTCTCCACAGCAACTGCCAGAGAGACAAGACCTTCCCTCCCTCTCTGCACTGACTCCTCTCTCTGCAGAAGAGCCCTTCAAATTATCACTCTCCTACGATATCAATACAAAAAAGTCACCTGGAAGCATCTCAGAAGATCCACTTAATGCATGTGCCCACCATGGAATAGGATCAGCTACACCTGTGCTTTTTCTATAAACCCAGACCCCAGCACCCACTCCTCCAGGAACGGAACTTGCTTAGAATTTTTAATTAAAGTTTTCTAAGTTTTTTCATTGCCTTTGGTGTTTCTCCCATTCAAATCATAAAATTTGGGAGGAAAACTCATTTAGCTCACTAAAAAGTGGCCTGGAGGGCAGCATCTCCCCTCATGCTTCACACAGCATCGCTTCAGAAGCAGTTCATGATGAGAGCAGCCTCATCACCCACTTACCGAACAATTTCCCAAGGAAAGGCAATTCTGTTAGGGAAGGTCCACACGAAAACTGAAGACCCAATCTCCAATACTTCGATGGGAGAAGATGAGAGGACAAGGATCTCTCCTAATTGTACGGGCAGTGAATTTATTTTTCTGAGTCAAGGGTGATTGCAGATCTGAGAGGTCAAAACATCCAGTGAATGGAAAGTTACTTCTGTTGTCCCATTTATTGCTCACCACATGATGTCTAATTGTTCAGTATCTCAAGACATTCGTAGCCCTTGTGATATACTCACTACTACTCATTGCTCACAGAGGTGTAAGAAAAAAATTCCAGCTACTCATTGACACGGTGATTATAATGGAAAAATGTTTGTCCTCATGACAAACTCTAGTATTTAGCAGCAGGATTAAAAAAATACAGATGGTTAGGATCTTCACAGCAAAATATCAAAAATATAATAGATGTGGATCATTAATGCTTTAGGCATAGGCCCTAGTAACACCTGATGAAGGGGGTAGATGGAAATCTTCAGAACAAAATGTTTCCTGCAGAGATGTCTGTATAGTTTTCCTACTTTCATGTCAGGTTGATAGTTTGGAACTAAAAAGGGCATGGGACTAGAAGGGCTCCTAGTTATATTGAGGAGCAGGATGGGAAGGGTATAGCCTGCTCATCTAACATTTCAGCACCGGGAGGAAAGTTGAGAATGACAAAATCGAGATGAAGGGGTGGGTAATCCTTGGATGGTTACAGCCTGGGATCTCATTCATCATGACTGAGAGTGAGACCAGAAGGCCCTACAAGCAGAAACACGAGAAACAACTGGAATTTAACAGAATCAGATATTTGTTCTGCAGTTTATAGTTCATTCCAGCATTAGGTTTGTTTGAGAGAATTTTTATTATGTGTTCATTTGTATTGTTGTTTTATTTTTTCCCTATGTAAATCTTATGTTCTTTTTATTACATGAGCTTTTCCTATATTGGCTCCTTCCCATTTAAGTTTTCATCCTTCTATTTTTCAGTGTCATTTTCCTGCACCAATCTACTCCTTCATTATATTATCTTCACAAATAGAATACTTGATGCATCTTCCTGGGTTTTGGGTTTTTTTTTACATTTTGCATAATATGGCTATGGTTTGCATATTATGTTGGTTAATCTATTTATTTTTATTTAGATTCATACAGAAAGTACAGGTATGTAATTTGTTGGGATATATTTGTAATGCATATCCCTAGCAATGCCCCAAAAAATAATTAACTAAAAAACACCCCAGTTTCTGAAGTTACTACTGTGCAGATAATAAATAATTAATGAATGAGATGATATGATAACTTGTCAGATGACACATACTGATATTTAGAATGTCACTATTAATAAGATGTCCAGATTGAGCCTTGAAATTAGACACAAAACACTCTACACAATATCAAAAAAACCTGACATTTAATTGCATTTATCTCATGTAACTCCTATATATTAATGGTAACACTATTTTAAATAATTTTAACAGTAGGTGTTTGATGTGACTAAAATATGGTCTTCACAGTAAAATATTGCTGTTAATTCTGCCAACTAACAAAATCAGCTGAGTCTGAATCACAGGTTTTGTTGTGGTAGAAGCACTCTGGAGATCTATCCAGAAAATGAGTTTCGTGATGTACTCATGCATGAAATAACACGACTGCCTGACATATACTCTAAATCTAAAAGGGACCATGTCACTGTAATTAATACATTCTTGAAAAACATGTCCTGCTCTTTCATGGCAATGAGAAGAGACATCATAGCACCTTTCCACCCACTTCACCAGTGTTTACACTGTGAGGACATGCTGTTTAGCCACGAATGTCCTGTCTGACTAGCTGAGAATGGGAGAAGCCATAACTGCAGGCTGGCTACTCGCTTTTTCAGGTTTACCCCACCTTTCATTAAATAGTGTGGTATGACTGATCCTCTGGCTTTGTTTGCAGTTACACATGCAGTCCTTGCAGAGAAATAAAATAACAATGAAACAGGTACCTAAACACTAAACACTAGTTATTTCATAAACATTGGGCATCTGAGTTCTTGCTTGTCACAACTGTCTACAGTGAAACTCTCAAAGTAATTTTCGAACTCTGTTGATTGTGTTTATGCTCTGGCTATTTTGGTATACGCTTTCCAGCTTTGTGGTTGAGTGTTTCTTCTCCAGTATTTTCAGGCCAGCACCAGTTTTATGTCACTGAGATACTCCAAGTTGTTATATAGTTTACACAAATATTTAGGTTTGGTTACAGCTGTTTATTTTCTCCTAATTTGAATATAACTGTTTTGCATATCCCCATTGACCTATTAAGACTGACAAGACAGCCTTGTCAGAGGTAAAAATGAGCTATCTGGTTATTCTACTAATTGGCTGAAATTTTCTGTTTGAGTCTTGGACTCATTAGCTCCTGTTATGTGGTGCTTTTCTGGCTGATATCATCAAATATGACAGTTTTACTAGGGTATGGAAATACAAATGAATCAAGGCCTGGAACATAGAACATGCAAGCCACTGCCCTGCTGTTTTACCTTTCATTTTTAAAAAAAAGTTTAAAAAAATAAAGTATGTCTGACTTAATAACCAACTACAAGGAGAGCAGAAGAGTGTGTGCTTTAGTGATTTAGGGGGTCTGAGTTTATTTAGGGTCCTTAGCTATGACTAAAACCTGAGCATTGTGATTAACAGAGACAAGCCCATCTAACCTTCATGAATTTGTCTAATCCTTTTGTGGATCACACTAATTTTGACTTTCATCACATCTCACAGGTTCCACAATGTGTTCCATAGAAAGGTCTTCTCTCCTGTTATCCATTACTTTCTGTTCGTTTCAGCAGTATTCCCCATTTCTTACATTTGAGACAGACCAGACAATCATTATTCAAGATAGCTCTAAACCATCAATTTATACAATGACATAACGGTATTTTCTGTCTTGTTTTCTTTTCTGTTTCTTGTTTTACTAGGAAGGAAATGTAACACATTCATTGTAGACAGTTACCCTCCCACTGTCTCACGGGAATCTGTGATGTGCTGAAACAGCATTCAGAGCTTTAACCTCAGTCACACCTACAGCTCCAGCAGTCACCTTCTGTATTGAAACACAATAAGCACATCCAATGGCAGGTATTTCTAGACAATGAGAAACAGTTCTTTAATAAGTGAAAATACGAAGCACATGCTAATTTTAAATATTGCAGATGGCATTCCAGCTGAAAAAAAGAAATCCTTGAACTAAGGTTTGTGAGGCTTTAATCAAAATGAGCCTCTCTTGTGGAATAATCTCGTAGAACTGTAACTGTGAATTGTGTAATTATCACCAGACTGATAATGTATTTGGGTATTCAACTTTGGCACTGTGCCAACTTTTCCAGTGCTGGCTTTATCATCACTTTTATTTTCCCAGCTACCTCTATTATGCTTTGAAGAGCATCCTTAAGTTTCTAGGGTGTACATCTTTGTCATTTAAATGCCCCATTTCATGTAGCCCAATTTTCCAGCTACATTTTACTGTAGTGCTCCCAAGCACTTAAATTGAAATGACACCTGGGAAGTCATCCTCCTAACACTCCTAATGACACAGCCTGACAGTGCTAACGTGCACTGTTGCATGTCATGTTATCTCCTGGTTCATTGTTTTATGTTTTAGTTGTGGAGCTTTGGAGTTATATGAACTTCCTTTCTTTGATTTGTCACAGCTGCCCTTCATTTATTTAGCTGTTCACATCCTTGATGTTTGAGTCCTGGGAAACATTATACAGGGCCAAGAACTTCAAAGGCAAGACTATAATAATCTTCAACAATCCTTTTTTTGTTTCGCTAACTTCACTCAACCTTAGTCAACCACATTCCACTAATTTCCATTAACATTTATCAGTTGAAAAACTACACCAAATCTTAGCTTAGCTGAGACTTGACTTCATTCCTGCCTCCCATCCCCAGCCAAGCTGAGGATCCAGGCGTGGATATTTAGTGGTTCAATCTATTCTCCCTTGTACTGAGGTGCACACCTCTCAGCTGTGCACTCACAGCAGCTGCTTAGGGTCTCAAATGTGCACCTGGGCAGACTGACTGCAGTTGGTGATCAGTTAAGTTGGGATGCCTGAATTAACGGGTTTTTCAACTCTTGCTTCCATTCTCCTACAGGTGAGTTTCCTCCCTACTTGTACCATGATGTTACAGACTCCCAAACCCTGAAAGTTTCAGCCCATCAGGGCAGCTCAAAGTGAAAAACAGAACTCATTTATGCTACAGCAACTCCAGAGTAAATAAAAATCCTAAAGCATCAGTATAAAACAATTGCAGGATCCTTCCAAACTCCCTTGACATAGCATGCACTTCCTTATAAATTGACAGCAACATTGATGGTTCAGCGTCTCCTCATTTTCTCTTCATTTCAAATTCCCTAAATAATTCATCCATGTTTCAAGAAAACAACTTCAAGTTCCTAGAGAAACCAGGTTTTGTCAGTTAGATCATTGCTCTAAAACATTTTCAGTGAAATCAGAAGCATATACCAGCATTAGCAGTAGTTTCCTTAGAAATAAGAGATATCTATAGATTTATGTTCACGTTTTTGCTGGTAGGCCAGTTGGCATCTGCCTCTCAGAATGGATTAGAGCTGCGTTCCTTGAAGTAGGGTCTTCAATACATCATCCAAATGCTGATCTTCATCAAACTTCTGGGAAATTTACCTGCCAATTTGGCATGAACTTGAACAGCAACTTCCAGAGTGGTAAGCAAGGGACAGGCAGAGAAAGATGGCAGGCAGCACAAGCAGGTCAAACCTATACATTTCAGTTCCAAGGAAACAATAAGGAAACAATATAAAAAGCATCTTCAACGAGAACTACTAGAATAAACAAAACTGATTGGGAAAGTTAATAACTATGACAGATGTTCCTGAGCACAGATCAATGCCAACTCCTGAATAACATCCAGTGATTTAATTCCTGTTGGGTTTCTGTTAAATAGTAGAGCTCTTAAGATGCAATCTCCATTAACCCATGCCTTGGATGATGTTCCTTGGCTATATCAGAATCTCCTTTCTTATTTTGCAGAATGAAAAGGAGAAAGAAGAAGCAGGCATGCAAGGTCATTGGAAAATGGCACAAATCAAGATACAAATTAAACCCAGCATAATTAAACTGCTACTTAAACAGTTAGTAACTGAGTGAGCATTTACTTGGTAAAAAGTGATTTACTTTAGAGGTGTACAGGAAGAGTGTACATTTAAGCAAATTATACATCTTGAATAAGGCTGTACTCATATCAGTTTGTGCCTACACATTAGTAAAAACGAGTCAATGTTAGAATGCCTTTGGTTTCCTGTGTACACAATGACTGTATTTCCACTTTCAGGTAACTGAAATTAAACATGAAAACATGATAGATAGCTGAGTCTTCAAACAAGCCCTTGCACGTCTGACAGAAGTAACTGCCTGATAACTTCAAAGTTTTCTCCAAGGCCAATTGCCTTGCTGGTACCACTCAGGCAAAGGATGTTCTGAAGGCAGAGGATGCCTGACTCAGTCACATATAGTAACAGCTGTTCTCTGCTGGGTTGGGTACAGAACCAAGCCAGCTCCATCCCACCAGCTTCTGCTTCTGGTTCCCACAGAAAAGAGGTACGACCTCCTTGTCTGGGTCATTTGGTACAGGCTTATACCAAGCACAGAGGGGCTCTGCAAGCGAAAATACACAGCTTAGGAGTCCAGAGTAATTATTTGTTAGCTAATGCACACAGCAGACAGCTGGGACTAACACACTGCTAGGCTGAGTGTTAATATGCCCTGCAGCAAAAATCAGTGTGCATTGGGGGAGCCAGTTCCCGACAAAGCGGGGAAGAGGCATCCTGTGCTCTCCTTGCAGAAGACTGACACCCAGAGCTGCTGAGCCATTGTCTTCTGAGTCTCTGCTTTTGTTTATGGTTTAAGGACCTCAGTAGACTTCCCCTTGAATCTCTGAGCTGCAGACTATTTCCACTGCAATAACCTTGCCCGCCTGTGGTTTCCACTCATCTCTGTCATGGCTTTAGTCAAGTACTCCTTCATAGCTTCTCTGGAAGAAGGAGCCCAGATCAGGCCACAGCAGGAAGCCCAGCTGAGCCCTGAGTCATGGGGAGACAAATCTCTCTGTGGAAGCCCTTTCCTAAAGGATCATGTGTGGATGAGAGCCTGCAGATACTTGCCCCCAGTCAGACTGTTCCCACAACTGTCCGGACAGAGCTGGGGTGGGTGACGCTGGTGGGTGACAGATGCCTCACCCAGTACCTTCCCACCCACAGCCAGGCCCCATCAGGGTAGCTCAGACGCTCAGTATCCCTCTCTCCACACTTGCTGTCATGCTCTGGTGTCAAGGAAAAACTTAGAGGGTGCCACAGCAACACTCCAGGCTTGGGGCAGAATGGCTGGAAGCCTGCTGAGTGGAAAAGGGTCAACAGTGGCTGAACATGAGCCAGCCCAGGTGGCTGAGAAGGGCAATGGCATCTCGGCTTGTACCAGAAATAGTGAGGTCAGCAAGATCAGGGCAGGGACCATCCCCTTGTACTCCGCACTGGTGAAGCCATGCCTCAGATTGTGTGTCCAGTTCTGGGCCTCTCAATACAAGAAAGACATTGAGGGGCTGGAGTGTGTCCAGTGAAGGGGAATGGAGCTGGTGAAGGGTCTGTAGCGAAAGTCTGATGAGGAACAGCTGAGGGAGCTGGGGGTATTTATCCTGAAGAAAAGGAGGCTCAGGGGAGACCTTATCACTCTTCAGTTGCCTGAAAGGAGGTTGTAGCAAAGTGGGGGTCAATCTTTTCTACCAAGTAACAAGTGACAGGACAAGAGGAAATGACCTTAGGAAATGACTTAAGTTGCACCAGGGTAGGTTTAGATTGGATATTAGGAAAAAAGTCTTCATAAAAAAGGTGGTCAAGCATTGGAAGAGGCTACCCGGGGAAGTGGTCAAGTTGCCACCACTGCAGGTATTTTAAAGATGTGTAATGTGGCACTTAGAAACATGTTTTGGGGGGGACTTGGCAGCGCTGGGTTAAGGGTTGGACTTCATGATCTTGGAGGTCTTTGCTGTATTTCGGTTTTTTATTTTATTTAGTGCATTTTGTAATTTTTTTTTTCAACTGCATCTTATTGGCGTATCGAGAGATTTAATTGCAGCACGGCCTGGCTCCTCTGCAGCCGGACCGGAATCGGGGGATTTGTCCCGGGTCAGAGCCGGCGGAGGAGGAGCAGAGGAGATCGATCACCCTCAGCGCCATCCCGAGCCGCTCCCGCCCGCCCCGCCGGCCGCCAACCGCAGGATCAACGAGCGTGCGCGCGCCGCCAGCGCCCGCCCGGGCGGGGCGGGGATGGCGGGAACGGCGGCTCTGGCGCGGCAGGGACGGGCCGCCATGTCCGAGCGGAGCCGCGCTGAGGTGGACGCCACCCTGCAGACGGCCAAGCTGAACTCGGCGGAGCTGCTGCCGGCCGTGCACTGCCTCAGCTTCGGCCCCCAGGCCAGCGCCGGCGAGTGCTGCCTGCTGCAGCTGGAGCCGGGGCTGTGCGCCGAGCTGGAGGCGGGCCGCAGGTACAGCGGGGCGGCGGGGCGGTGCTTGGTTCGGGCCGCGGGGATACCCCTCAAGCGTGGCTTTGACCAGGCTTTTGCTCTTCTCATGCGGTTTGCTTAACTGTCTCTTAAATCTGTCTCAGTTGCACTGGAAACTAAACCTATTAACATTTATAAGACGCCTTTTTTTTTTTTTTTTTAATGGAAAATAGCTGCTGTGGAGCCTTCCAGCCAAAACTCAGGAGGCTGGAACGGGCTCCCTCGGGAAGTGGTCATGGCACCAAGTTCAGGAAAAATTTGGACAACGCTTTCAGGCACATGGTGTAATTCTTAGGGCTGTCCTATGCAGGGCCAGGAGTTGGACTTGATCCTTGTGGGTCCCATCCAACTCGGGGTATTCTGTGATCAGATCTCTGAATATAGGAGATGACAAACTTGGGTTTAGAAAAGAGATTATGTTTCTAGAAGAATCCTACTGATTTTGAGATTGTCCTGCTGGAGGTCTTGAGGTCTGATGGATGGCACGGTGCCTGCAAGATAGACAAGCTGGCAGGGAAGGATGTACAGTATTAACACAGGCATGTGGTAGGATGGTTATAGGACAGAAAACTCTGGACCAAGAACAGATAATAGACAAGTTTTCAATGCTGTTTTAAGTTTTTTCCTTTGCAGCAATGCCAGTGACATAAGAAAAATGTTTATAATGATACAATATGAGAACTCCCGCTAAAGAAGGTAGTTCTCTGGCACGAATGTTAGTGAGCCCATTCCTATAGTGTAATATTGATAAAATGTCATTGGTTAGAGGCCTTAATCATACAGAGGACCCCCTGGGGCACAGCTGAGCTTTGTTCATGCATGCAAGCTTAGGGAAGCGAGAGCAGCAGTTTGATTAAATTGAATCTGAGCACTTAATTTAGTGTAGCCTGGGAGGAACTGAATGTTCCTCTGTTGTGGTCCTGCTTTGGTATTATCATGTCTTCATGAAGAATCTCTACTTAATCAAGTATGAGCTGAAGAGGAGGATTTGCATTGTCTCTTTGTCCTGAAATGTTCTAGAAGATGATTTTCTTTCCTGCTTGGAATTATTTGCAAGAAAATACATATCTTTTCTGAGAGGGAGTTATCTGAAGGGCACTGCACCATAGACACAATTTCTGTTTGCTTTCTTTTTTCACAATGGACTGGTTTCAGTCCTTGTTAAAGAACAACTCTGGCTGTAATCTAATTCCTAAGATTAGTGAACTAGTTCAGACATTAAGCATCTCTTAATCAGTGTTTTATGGGGGTTGTTTGAATAGGCATGTGAGGAGGTTTGACTGTGATCTGCATAAAAATTTTGAGTGCTTATCTTTTTGAGTTTTCCCCCACTGAAATGAGAAGAAAAAACACAGTCAATTAAATTAATTGCATCTTTATATTTTGGTGTAGTATAACTGCTGTCATGAATCAGAATTTCAGTTTATAACTTCTTTGCAAATGTATATATATGAAAAAATAGCAGACAAGTTTAATAGGTGTTTCTCCTGAAATAGTTAAAAATACATCTTTATTTTTGTGCTGGTTTTTTTTCCCAGCCTAATAATCCGTGGTGAAAAGGATGAAAAAGCAGTATTGTGCAGCAAAGACAAAACTTATGACATGAAAATAGCAGATACCTCAAATATGCTGCTGTTTATTCCTGGTTGCAAAACTCCAGAGGAGTTGAATGCAGATCCAGCATCTTGTAATATTATTCATTCACAGGTATGTCTTTCTGGGGTTTTGTTTGTTTGCTTTAATTCTCTACTTTCTTAATCTATAATTCTTGTATTTTATCCAAGATGCATATGTGAAACCCAGCTGAGTTTCACTTGCCTGAACACAGGCTTATAATGCTATTTTAAATGCCTTGGGATATTGCTGTAGCTGCAGGCTGACACTGCAGGAGAACATCAGTCTCCTGTAGGTTCTTTGTATATTGAATAGCTCCAGGAGGATGTCTTTATAAATATGCTTTATACACAGGGGCACGATTTCCTGTTGTTTACATGCAGAGTAGAGTTGTTACCTTTGTCTTATGCACTATGAACATAATTTTATCGATCACCAGTGGGTGTTATTTTTCATTGCCTGTGGTAAATTTTTTTATTGAAAACATTTCAATGATTGTTTTGTCTTCAAACTAATTTAATTACCCTATTAATAGATTCTTGTTTTCAGTGACTAGATTAACACTTTCTGCTGATAATTTTTGTTCAGTACTTTTGAATCCAGATGGTATATTAAAAAGTTTTAAGAGTCTCTGTTTTTTCTTGTAGATTGCTGGTTTCTCCAATAACTATTGGGAGTTAAGGAGATGTCGACCAAAACTCAAGAAACTAAGGAAGCTTTTAATGGAAGATCCATATGAAGGGCCTAGTAGTCAGAAAGATCAGACTTCAACATGTTCAAAGGTAATCAGCTGAAGAAATTTCTTTCTTGTAATTGGTAATGAACAAACTCAGGTGAAGAACTAGAAAAATGCCTTTCCTCACATGAGTCACAGTGCTCCTTTGAGTTACTTTTTTTAAAACCTAAACAAGCTGGTAATGGTTAACACTTCCACCAAAACACTTCCAGCAGACACCAAAAGTGATAAGTGA
This sequence comes from Oxyruncus cristatus, assembly GCA_013399855.1. NCBI lineage: Eukaryota > Metazoa > Chordata > Aves > Passeriformes > Cotingidae > Oxyruncus > Oxyruncus cristatus. Next base: position 8,589 of record VXAY01006565.1, on the reverse strand, counting down.
TTTTTGTTTTGCCTTTTCTTTGAATCTCACAGGTTAAGATATGTGATTTTCAGAAAGCAAGAATACATTAACTTTTCATTCTTGCTGGGATACTTTACTTACGATGTCTGCGTGTGCTAATTTGACATCCTGGGAATACAGGTGTATTACTTACACCTGGCACAAAAACTTGTCTATAGTTGGACTGGCTTATATTGAATAACCCTTTGAGAAAATGTTCTAAGCTGTAACTCAGAGTTAACTAAAAGTTTCAGAGAACGTGGTAAACCTTAGAAAATTCAGGGTCTGAAGAAAAACATCTATCTTAAGTCTTTCTTTCATTATAGCTTACAATGCATTTAGCATGCTTGCTGAAGCAAAGAAGGACTAAGGGTAACGTGGTTTATTTCCTTCTTTTTTTCCCTTGCTGCAGTATACAACAGAAGATTTGTTAAGTCTGATTCAAGCAAGTGAAGAAGAAATACTCCATCAATTGCAGGTTATAGATGCCTGCAAAATTGAAGGTAGTCATCTCTGAAGAATATTATTGCCTATAAGGAAATAACCCTGCTCTTGTCCCCAAAATATGTGTCTCCTTTTTCTGAGACTCATTCCACATCCTTGTCTTTCAAGGTGCTGGTTACTTCAAAGTTTGAAGATCTGCTTCTGTAGTTCTGTGTCCTCCACTGCTATGAAGCTGATCAAAAGAATAAAGCCGAGCAGGCACTGCCAGTCTGTCTCTTCCCAGGGTGATTCCTTCTTTGCTGCTACAAACACTGGCATCAGAGTATCCCACCCGTAGCATGAATATTTTTTGGCTGGTTGCCCTCTTCATGAGTGAGTGGATACTGTTTTTGCAGTTCTAGAGGCAAAAATAGCTGATCCTTACCTAACCCCAGCCTTTTTGTAGTCCTTTCTTCCTCCCAGATTTGATTTATCTCAGTGTCTTCCTACCATGTGAGGCAAAACTGGAGTGAGTGCCTTACCTTGGGACAGGTCCTACTCATCCTTTACTTGGCCATGCCCAAACCCTCACCAGGACACCAGGTGACAGCAGTCCTTGAGTCATAGACTGAAACAGGGCAGAACTGAGCTCTGAGGGTTATCAGGTTCATATTCCTGCTTTAGAACAGAGCCAGCTTGTAGCTAGCTGGAGGCTCAGGTTCTTGGCTGATTGAGTTCTGAGCATTTCCAAGAATGGAGATTGCACACCCTCTGTCAGGCTGTTCTGGTGTTTGACTTATCTACAAGGGGAAAAAAATTCTAGTAACCAGCTGGGATTTCCCTTGTTACCTCACATCCCACCATGGTGCACCACTAGGAACAATTCTGCTCTATCGTCTCTGTACCCCATCCCATTCTGTAAGCAAAGATCTCAGAGATGACTTCCCTTGTCAGTGACATCTGCACAGCACCGTTGTACCACAGCTGTGCTTTGTCACATCTGGATTATTGTGGACTTGTCTGGACCTGAACTGTTGCTTTGCAGTGCCAGTGCAGCCAGTTCCGTTTGTGGAGTTCTGTGGCTGAACTAGTCACCAGTTTCTCCAGGTCTGATCCAGCTTGGGACGGGATTTGTAGTGGCTGTGGCAGTTAATCTACATGAAGAGTTATGAATAATTGAGATGATTAAATGTCATTCTCCTTTACATTTGTTCTTATTATTTAGTTCTGTTTCTCACTTTTAATCCCAAAAAACCCAGAATGCTGCTGCTGTACTTGGTAAAGGTGTGACCTAAATGTCCAGACTCTGTAATGTATCTTAATGGGAATACAGTTAAAGTGTTAATGTTTTCCTTCTAACAGTGTTTTGTGGTGTTCTGTTTGGCAGGATATTGGAGAATTTTAGAATTCAGCTATGAGATGAAACTCTTGGATCATGTTACTCAGCTAATAGACTCAGAATCCTGGTCTTTAAATAAGGTTCCTTTACGTACCTGCCTGGAAGAACTTGGATCTCTAGAACCCAGGTAAGCAATTATTTTTAGTACTTAAAATTGCCTACATTCATTATTAACTATTACTAATTACAATAATTATTAACTGTTTATTGTAATTGTAGTCTTGCAAATCTAGATTCCAGGTACCGTGATGTTAATGTTACATTTTCTTTGCCTCTAAAAGTATACAAGAGCATTAGTAGTTTAGACAGGTAAGTTAGTAAACGGATTCTAGTGTCTATTGGTAATATTTCCAGTTCATTCATCAGTAGATACATTACTGCTGAATTGTAAATGATGGAAGTAGCATGTACTTAAGCTGTAAATGGATGACCATCTTGAAATGCCTGTTCTGAACTATAGCTAGCCAAAAATGTTTAGTTTACCTGTTGCATACTGTCTGAGATGGGGGTATGTTTTCTGGTGTAATACTGAATTCAGAATATAAGAGTTGAAGTCATGAAGTAATTCAAGATTACCATTCAAACAAAGTCTTAAGTTTACAGTATGTAGTATTTTCCATTCATTTGGCATATGGCTCAAAATGAGATCTTGCTGTTACGTGTGCAGTTAGCCTATAATTTTATGCCAGAGTTCTAGAAAAATGCTTGCTATTCAGTGAGGGGTAATTTAGTGCCAAATTTTTGACTTAAAGTCATTTAGGTTGGTAAAGGACATTAGGATCATTGAGTCCAACCCTTAAGCCAGCACTGCCAAATCCACCACTTAACCATATCTTTAAGTGCCACATCCTACACACCTTTTAAATACCTCCAGAGATAGTGATTCCAGCACTTCGCTGGGCAGCCAGTTCCAGTGCTTGACAACTGCTTCCATGAAGGAATTTTTCTTATGTCTAATCTAAAGCTCCCTTGGTACAACCTGAGGCCATTTCCTCTTGTCCTGTCACTTGTTACTTGGGAGAAGACACTGACCCTCACCTGGCTACAACCTCCTTTCAGGGAGTTGTAGAGAGCAATATGGTCTCCCCTGAACCTTCTTTTTTCCAGGCTGAACAACCCCAGTTCCCTCATCCACTCCTGCAAGACTTGTGTTCCAGACCCTTCCCCAGCCCTGTTGCCCTTCTCTGGACATGCTCCAGCCCCTCAATGTCCTTTGTGTAGTGAGGGGCCCAGAACTGCACACAGGATTCATGGTGTGGCCTCTCCAGTGCTGAGCACAAGGGGATGATCACTGCCCTGGTCCTGCTGACCACACTGTTTCTGATACAGTTCTTTCTCGCTGGAAAGAAATAATATTGCAAGAGTCTCTTTTCCTTATTCTCCTTAGGCATTTTAGTCTTTGTGAGTCATAACTAGAAAGAGACCTTTCAGGTTGACAGGCTGAATTAACTCCCATCTGTTACTTCTGTCCCCTTTTTTGTCTTTTTACTTATAAGTTTTTACCATTTTCTTCATTTCACCCATGAAGATGTCTCATCCTCTGTTCTCTTAGATTTATGTTTTCCCCTATACCTATTGCTTCATCATCTTCTTGGTCACTGTTTCAGTGACATCCTAATGAAAAGTGTTAGACTTGATTTCTGATTTTATTTTTTTTCCAGAGAGATGATAGAACACATTCTTTTAAGCTATGGCAGGAAATATGTTGATGATGGTAAGTTTGTCAAAGTTTACATGGTTTAACTTTGCATAAAGGAAATAGTTTTTAAAAAGGAAATGCAGATTTTGTTAGGATGACCCAAACAAATTACTACAGTGCCAGTAAAAGGAGGGAGAAAACTGATCTAAAAATCAGTACAATAGTTAAAGGAAGTTTCTTATGAAAAAGGACTGTTAAACTGTACAAGATAATAGGGAAAAAATGGGAAATAACAGAGGTACTGGAACTGATTTATTAGGTGTCTACAAGCCTTAATTTTGTGACTAAAGACAGATCACTAGTAAAATTTAGATGGCATGTCTCATTGGATACCCCAGGAGGTCTCAGATATTTAGGCTACTAATTGTGCTGTTGTGAACAGTCAATAGCATGAATTCAACTTGCCTGAAGTAGGGATCTGCTTTTGGTCCCTTGAACTGCACCACAAGATCCGCTGACTGTATTGATTAAATTTCCATTGCCCATCTCACACACAGACATAATATTGCAGTCCTTAATGTCAGTCTCAATTCTTCCCCACAGTGGCTTTTGTCTCACCATTGGCTGAGGTACGAGTTGCATTCAACCTTAAAGAACATAGGAAAGTAGTTGGAGTGGCAACAGACTGTCATCTTAATATATTTAAACAGGTTGCACAAGTTACACAATGAATAAGTCTGAAGTACAGGAAGTCTGTGTGACTGAAAAAATGGAAGGACGTGTTTATACCTGTTCAGAGAATTTTAGTCTAGTCAGCGTGAGAGAAAAAGAAGTCCCTTTATTTCCTTCATCGTCTCAAATAAGTGAAAATTTTGTTAATTGTTCAACCACAGACAGCAAATGCTTTACTACAAGCCATTCAGAAATAGTAATGAAAGCTGTAGGACAAACAGAGTACTGTGAAAGGAGAAAAGATGGAAGGCAAAGACATTTATTTATATGACTTAATACTGTGGCTGGGACAGTGCTGCTCTATTCTGCATAATTTGTTCTTGAGAATGAGAAGATACCATCATTTATCCAAAGTAGTACTAAGTCAGATTACTTCCTGAGGAAAGAAAGAAGAGGATACTTGGTTTACACAGACTGTAGAACAGAATGGAAATACAAGACTGTTTTATGTTCTTTTATCAAAAAGAAAGAACCCATGATATAACCTATTTTTTGTTTCTCAGCAGGGGAGGTTTACTTTGAAATGTGTGAAGATAAAATATGTAGAGCTATAGCACAGATGCTTTTGCAAAATGCAGTTAAGTTCAATCTGTCAGAATTTCAAGAAGTCTGGCAACAAAGTGTCCCTGAAGGGATGACAACAAGGCTTGATCAGCTTAAGGTAAACACATAAAAAAGTATGATTCTTTCATGAGTAGACTGTAACTGACTTGTGTCATACATAGATTTTATCCATTACTGGGTGTTGATTGTGCTGTTTCTGTCAGCTTTTGAGTTACATTACATTTTATGATATCCTTTATGAGCACCAGTAGTCTGGAATCATGATAATTTTTGTTTCTGTAACTCTGGCGTGTTTCACTTGTATGAAGAAAAGTTGCATCTGTGCGGTTACTACTGGTACATTAACTAGAACAGAGGCTGAAGCTGTTGTTGAGCAGATTGTAGTGACAGCCAGTAGAGTAGCAAGCACTGTGGGAATCCTTTTGCTCAAAGGAGGTAGAGAAAGGTTGGAACTCAGTGGATTCCCCCTTCCTTCTTGTCATAAAGGAAATTATAAATACTGGCTGTAAAACAGCCCCTTTATGATATTTCTTCACTTGGCCTCTGGTAGTGCAGTTCTGGGAGGCTTTGCATGTTCAAAGAGCAGCTTGTATGGAACACTGTCAGAAAGAAGGAAGTTTCTTTTGTCTTTACATTTTCTCTCTGATGCTGATCTTCAGGGCTTGGCTCTTGTGGATAAAAGCTCAAGACCAGAGACCATCTTTCTTCTAAAAGTAGAAGACTTACCTGAAGACAATCAGGAAAGATTCAATAGCTTATTCAGCATACGAGAAAAGTGGACAGAAGTGGATATTACCCCTTATATACAGTAAGGATATATTTCCTTTTATTAAAATATAATTAGTGTTCTTCCCTTTTTGTACTGCTGGCTTCTGATGAGCTGTCATTGACTCAAATACTATACTTTGCATTTTAAATGAATATGAATTCTATATGAATAGAATACTCACCTCTGGGATCAGTAGCTCTGTTGGGTTTAAATGTGTGTAAAAAGCTGATCCTACTGGATTCAGATGGGTGATAATGCTAAGTTTTGCCTATTGCTTAAATGTCAAGCAAAGTTGTAAAATTTAGATTTTTAAAGCATTATGTGACAGTTACAGTAGTTCATTTTTCTTTTCTCCTAATATCCTAATCCAGTTTATTGCAATCGTTACAAGTATTTTTTGGGTTCATTTTGTTTGAGAATATCTCTAATGCCAGTGTCATCTGCTTTATTTTCTCTATAGAGACTTGTGTGCAGAGAAGCAAACTGTTGGTGCTCTCCTGACAAAATATGCTCGCTCCTCAATGCTGAATGGTGTTAAAGTTTATAATTCCAGAAGACCCATCTCATAACAAGTACTGTTTTATGAACTGAGGATACTGAACAGAGTAACAGCAACGTTGTTTGTTGCTGCCTTCTGGGGAAAGGAGTTGCCAACCAAAGTTATACAGTGTAGTGGAGTTTAAGCAGCTGAGCTTCACGAAAGAGTGCTGTTCTCTGCTTAGCTAAGTAGAATGTGAGGGCACTTGTGTCTTCTGAGGAACTGCAGTTCAGTTCACCTTCCTTTGCCCAGCAGCTTTTTTTTTCCTTTGTGTCTAGTTAAGCCAGGAGTCAAGCTAATTTTTGAATACACTTTCATCTGTCTATCCAGAAGCTAAAATCTGACATGAATATTTAAAACCTTGGTAATAATTCAGTCAATTGAATTGATTTGAAGAAGAAAAGGGAATGTTTAGTCTTTTGCCCGTTAAAGACCATCCTTAAAGATACGGATTTCATTGAATGTTAGTGAATAGTGCAGACCTTGAAAAGCCCATGAACAAATTATTCGTGATTGAGACTACACTAGTCTTAATTTTGAAAGGTGGTTCTTTTTATGGTCATGTCTGTGAATACCACTAGCACAAGCTCTTGACAATTTAACACTTGGCAGAATGGCTTTCTAATATTACAAAAACCCCAAATTACACTGAAGTGTGCATATAAGAGAGAGCAGTTGGCTATTACATTATGAGCTTCCTATAGGCTGTCATTAAAACATAGCTGAGGTAAAACTAGTGCTTTATAGAAAACTACCTGTGCTTTTTAAAGAGAACTTATAAAACTTTGTACAATTATTTTTTACTTTTTCAAAAATTTTGTTATAGCAAATAATTGCACAAAGAAATTGTGCCTTGAAAACTTACAGTGGAACATTATTCTGTATAAAGCAATGAAACAGGAGGTTTTTGATATTGTCATGAAGCGATGTGCCTGAGCTTGAAGTTTTGTAATCATTAAAAAGGATTGTTTGCATGTCAGTGAACTGGAGTTTAATGTGAGACAGTTTTCAGATTTACTATTTAAACTTAACAGTTGTAGATTATTTGATACAAAAACCATTTGCTGCATCAAATTCAGATGTGAGGTATGAAAAACCTTGGAACTGCCAACATTCCAGCTGTAGGGTGAGTGGGGAGGGGAAACAAACTGTAAATCAAATGTAACTCTTAAGATGGGTATGTGCATACTTGGAATTTTGTTATAGATAAAAAGCTGAATAAAAACTATTTCCTAGGCTCTGTTTATTGTTGCCCAGCGATGCAGGGTCAGTTCCCTGCACTCCACAGTGCTGGTGCAGGGGTGTGGTGTCTGACTTACACGGGCTCCCTGCTGGAAGAACTGCATTGTTCCCTGTCTCATTCCAACAGCTGTGGGCTTCCATAAGCACCGGAAAGTTCTCTCTTGGAGATCAATGACAATATCAAGTAAAAACCTCAAAAATTCTTTCCATTGTATCACAGAAGGTTCCGTAGTTGAAATACATGAGACAATTGATAGTTTTCTAGTCTGTGGTCCCAGTGTATATTTACATAGAAACCCTGACAGCAGTAGGGGTTGATTTGTGAAACAAGCAAGAAATGAAGTATTTGGGGCATGATCTACCAGGGGAAGTTGAGGTTGGATATTAGGAAGAAATTTTTTATGGAATGGGCTGCCTGGGGAAGTGGTGGATTCTCCGTCCCTGGAGGTTTTTAAGATGAGACTGATGTGGCACTTACGTGCTATGGTCTAGTAACCACGACAGTATTGGATCAAGGGTTGGACTTGATCTCAGAGGTCTTTTCCAACCCGATTGATTCCATGATTCTGTGATTCTATGATTCTGTTTCATGAAAAGTGATGTATTACAGGACATCACAGTGCTCCTGATTTGTTTCGTTGGACATTCTGCATGAAATGACGCTTTCAAAACACCATCAGCTTCTTTGATATAAGCATTTACTTTAACATAAAATAGATGAATTGAAACAAAATAGAACAAATCTTGAACTTTTCTCGTGTCCTCCTGATACTAAAAGTAGAGACCCAGGCGGACTGTGAAGGAAGGGGCCATTTTGTGGCGGTGTGCCGTGATTCCAGCCGTGTTCCCGAATTAAATCCGTTTTCCTTCCCAAGCGCAGGCCCATCCCGCGTTCCCGCGGCACCGCCGCCCCTCCCCTCCCTTCCCGCCGCACCGAGGACCCGCCTCGGGAGGCGTGCGCGCGTGCGCGAGCGGCGGCCTGTGCGCGCCTGCGCACGGGGAGAGGGCCTGGCGCCGTACGCGGCTGTGGGATCACTTTGGAGGGTTATTTCCTTTTTTTTTTTTTTTTTTCTCTTTTCCTCTGGCCGTCGCTGCACTGTCCTTTTGTAAAAAGCAACACTCCAAAAGACTTTCCCAGCTCTAAAGCAGTAAAGCTCCGTGAATCGGTCCGTGACCCCTCACCCGCCGGGGTCGGAGGTGACCGCCAAGATGGCGGCGGCTGCTGAGGGGCCGCGCGCGGCGGGGACGCGGCGGCCGCGCTGCTGAGGGAGAGACCCGCGGGG
>VXAY01006561.1:160766-172576 GCA_013399855.1 Oxyruncus cristatus | reverse complement strand
TCGGTTGGGGTTTTGTTTTGTGTTCTTTTGTTGTTCTGCCAATACACATATATCCTTTAATAAAGGGCTGTTATTTTTCCTTTCTCCACATTTTCTCAATTGGAGCCTCTTAATTTCAGATTTACAATTGCTTGGAGGGAGGAGTTTTGGTCTTCCTTATAACTCATCCTCCTTAGCAAAACACTTCTGTCTCATTAAACTGAGACAAAGGGACACAGGGCTCAAGAAAGCTTATGAAACAGGACTGCCCATTCGTCCATTCCCCCCACGTGGGGCCCCTTGGTGTGCTGGGGGAGCCGAAATGGAGCCCTTCCCTCCCTCTCACCGGGAAGGGGAAAAAGANATGAAGTCCAAGCAGGTCTGCCCGGGGCGGGGTGGGGCGGGAGGGGTAGAAAACAAGGTGCTGGCAAGCCGGGGCCAGAAAAAAACCAAACCAGCCAGGCAACCAGGCTGAGAACCAAAACATCCTCCCAGCTTTTCCAACAAACACCTTCTCTCAGTTCCTGCAGCAACAACGAACTGTGTGTCCTTTTCCCACGGAAGACGGAAAAAAAAAAGCAAAGAGTCTCCTAGCCCCTCCCCAGGGTCATCAGCCTGGAATGTTAAAAATCTGCTGGCCAGTTCTTTTGTGTTAGTCAAGTACCCAAGGCAAAACCAACCAACCCATTCAAACATCCCTCCCACACAGTGGGGAAGAGGGAAGGGAAAATTCCGTGTTTAGTTTTTTAGAACAAGTGAACCCATGACACCCTTGAATCAGCTCCAAATGATAAAATTGAGGCTTTTCAGAACAACCTAAAGGTAGGTCAACCAGTCATGGTCAAATTACCCCAAATTGGGATTGTACCTATGACTCTGACAGACACTCAAGGACCATTAGCCTGGGTGGCTACCAACTCTAATAGCCACCAACACAGAATCAGTTTACAACGGATATTTCCCACATTCTGAACTACTCTTGTATAAAATTGTTGTTTTACCTTGTCTAATAACCTTGGATGTTCGAGTATATCCTCGCCAGGCAGAAAACTGAGTGTATATCTGGATGTGAGACAAGGAACCGCACAAGCAGAAGTGGAAAGGACTTTTGATGCCCTACATGGCTGTGGAAATTGTGATAGACAACAGCTATAATTCATGTCAATAAAAGGAACAAATGGGTTAATGCAACCTCAGAAAAGAAGAAAACAAAGGGGTTGTAAAACTTAATTACACCCCGATAAAAGACATGAAACAGACCATGCCTCCCCTTCTCTCCTAGACATGAATTATACTTGAACTGGGTCCGGTCAAGGGGATGCTTGGCGCCTTTTGTCAGGAAATGCATGAATTTGTAACTTGTTGTAGAGATAACAAATTAGACTTAGCTGGGGAAGGAAACATCTGTTGAATACCTGAAATAGAGATGTAAAATGTATATGTATATGATGTAATGAATATGTATGAGATGGTTAAAATAAATGCCAGACATACACTGTATTGAGGTGTGTGGGGTTTGTGGAGCGAAACTCCTCCCGTCACCCAGCACGCTGCTTGCTTTTACCATATAATAAACTCCTATTTGAAAACCTATCTTAACTCGAGACTCTGTTTCTCACACTATCGTTGACAAGGAGACAAATGCAGGTATTTGCCCTCCTCGTATCTGAGTGATGGTTCTTGAGACTCAAACTTCTCCAAGTATTTGCAGCAATATCCATATTAAATAGCCACACCCAGATGTTGCAAGAAACCTATGGCCACCAGGGAACACCGTGGTTGTTGCTCAGATGCTTTTGTTACTTTTCAACAGCAGTTGGATGCAACTGAACTTTCCTTATATACTACTATATGCCTTCCCTGTGAACATTTTTGGTAGAACAGATAGAACTTTCAGTTAAAGTTCGCTTAAAATTTGCTTTAAAAGATCCATCTCTCACTTGCCGCTTTGGTCAGGGCGTTCACAGACTGGGTCATTGCTGCAGCCTTCAACTCTAACAGCTTCTGTGGGTAGATTAGGGTAAAGTAGCTTGTTTTGCTCACACGTAAAGAAGTGTTAAACCTATTTAAGTACTATTTTTGTGGGCTTCCTTGCTTTCAGATAAGATTTTGAAGTCCGTCTGGGATTTGAATATCTTCACAGCGGAAGGCTCCAGAAACTTCCTAGGGAGCTTGTTACAGTGTTTTGTTCCCCTCACAGTAAACCCCGCTGTTTTTATTCTGTTTATATAGAATTTTCTCTGTTTCAGTGGTGCCTCCTGTCCTGCAAATGAGCGCCCCTAATTAGAGTCTGATTCCATCAGCTTTACTCCCCCATCAGGTATTTTTATAGGTATAAAAATAATTTTTAAAAATAATTGTATGCATTTACTATTCAATATATATTTATATTTAAATATGGATTTATATCCTCTCTGAGGCTTCTCTTCTCCATGCTGAACAATACCATCTCTCTCAGCCTCTCATATGAGACATGCTCCAGTCCCTACATCATCTTTGTGGTCCTGCACTGTACTTGCTTCAGTATGTCCACATCTTTCTTGTTCTGGGGAGACCAGAAAAGGAACTAGCAATCCAGGTGTGTCTGACCATGGCTGAACAGAAAAGGATGGTCATCTCCTTGAACTGCTGGCAACATGTCTCATAATGCAAACCAGGACCCCTTCCAGTTACCATCTGTCAAAGATAATTGAGAGACACCATGCCGTGACATCAGACATCTCCCTCACCACTCCTGAGTGCAATCCAACAAGGGCTTGTGTATATCGGATTTGTTTAAGTGCTCCCTAACCTGATGATCCTCCTCTACTAACAGTAGATCTTCTTTGTTTCAGACTTTCCCTCTGGTGTCAGGGGTCTGGGATTTCTGAAGACTCTCAGACTTCTGAAGTTTTCTGTCTCATGGTCACCCTAAAGTTCCCAGCCGGTAGGAGGTCCAACAGTGTTGCTCTCCACATTAGCTCCGCAGGAAGTCATCAGCAATGCCCTAGAGAAACCTGGATTTTTTGTACTCTCCTATGCTGTCCTTCCTGTAGATACCAGGATAGTTATATTTCCACATGAGGACCACAGCCTGCAACCATAGGACTGTACTCATTTGTTTGAAGAAGACCTCTGCTACCTCGTCTTCCTGGTCAGGAGTTCTACAGAGGATATCCATTACAATGCCACCCATGTTGCTCTGCTCTCTGATCCTGACCCTTGTCTGTGTAAACAGCTGAATTATAAGTCTCTGAAAAGTTTTGTTTGTGCTTTCTGAGGAGGTAAATGTTACAAGCCACACTGAAAGTCTGTTCACAAATATGTTTCTGTTACTTTGGTTTGACTTTCTGGCTTTGCAATTTTAGTATCTAATTATTGGGTTTGGGAGTAGAGAGATGGCAGATGTGTCATTTCTGCTAAACTGGAGGAAGAACCTGAGCAAAGAGATGCTTATGAATCCAGACATCTGTTCAAACAGAAATTGAGTGGTTTCTCTCTTGCAAAAATTTTCATAAATATTTAGTTACATGACAGGACCTTTTTTTTTTTTTTCCCCTAAATTTTGCTAGTGAATACAGAGTCAAACATCATTGATCAATAGTTCAGAGTGGTGTGCATAAAAAGCATGACCTTGCATTTATTACTGAAATTTGTTCTGCTATCCTGGGTAACTTCTACAAACTCTTATTAAATATTGACTAACTTGCTTCATGTTGCTGTTTCTGCTGTCTCAGTCATACCCTTGTTTTCAGGGTTTAATTCATATTTATATAAGTATCCTGTACAAAACCAATCATACCAGAGATGCATGGATTACTGGATTCTGATATTTTTGCCAGGTTGGAAAACCACCATTCATTTCCACTGGGTTTTTCTGGCTAAATGCATAACCTTACTGAATTCAATGACAGAACTCCTCTCACCTCAGTAGCACACAAATTTCACCACCTGTTTCTAGTCCATGGCAATACTTTAAGAATTTCACTGTACAGGGGAGCTCATCAAGGTCTGTTAGAAATCCCAATAAATAATATCAACTGTTATTCTTTTAGATATATTGAGAAGCCTTTGTGTTTCTTTTAGTAATTTTTTTTTCTTTCAAGCAAAATGTTTAAATGGTTATTGTCAAAGACATAGTTTAATCTTCCTGTTTCTGAGATGGTTTAAAAAGAAAAAAAAAGGCTGATGTTGAAATGTGAGTTCTGTGCTCTCTCAGAATTTTGTCTGTCCCTGAGCTAACTTTTGTTAATCTTCTGCTCCTCCATTTGTTTCATGCCCCCTGCATCATACAAACTGGTTTTTGATGCGCACAGAACAGATGTTGCTTTCGAGCTGGCCCATGGCCATCTTTCAAGATGGTTATGAGGGAAACTGTTCTCCTGCAAACATTTTGATGGCACCTTTGCTGCACAGATTGCAAGCATCAGTGCAGAGACCTGTTTCTTTGTGCGTGTGGAACAGGATGCTGCACCGAACACCATTTATGTTGTATGAGAATGACTTCCACATTAGAGGTAATAAATGTGTGTGAGCCTTTCTCATGTTCCAGGCACGCACCATGGTGGATGCTGAATATGCAGCCAACAGTCCGAGTGGCTTCTAAATTAATATAATGGGACTGAGAAAAGGGAAGAGGAGAAATACAAGTGAAATGAAATCACTCGGGCTTAAACAGCAGCTCAGCAACAGATTGGGATCTCAGGAGCTGTTTTTGACCCTTGCTCTTACATCCTATCCTCTTTGCTGGACTGTGCTCTGTTCTAGACATGGCAGATATCCAAATTTATTTGGACTTTCTCTCTAGAACCAGATTGTTTAGTACATATATGCTGCTAGAGACTGTTTTTCTTGTCTAAGACTGTCATGATATTTTTTGTTTATTGTTTCTTGCTGTTTCCTGTTTCTCCTCCCCAACAGTTACTTGCTGTATTGCTTGTTGATGGTATTTCACTGATAGGTGTGCCAATTATGGAAAAAAAGAGATATATTTGCCTTCCATTTGCCTGTTCAGCTTTGTAAAAGGACAAAGAATTCTACTGTATACTTACTCCTCTAGAACTTCACCAGTTCTGTTTTTATCTTCGAGCTGTGTCACCTTGAATTTATCATGCATTTATAGTGAAGTTTTATGTGTCTGTGATGCAACTTGGTTATTTTTGTTGTTTATACCTTGTTTCAGCATGTCTGTCTAAAAGCATTATTATAACAGTTTTTGCTATTACATGGAAATGCTGTAAATTCTCCACTTTAGATTCCTGCCAGTAGATAGACTGACCTCAATGTGCTCTTAAGGTTTTTCTACTTGTGTATGCCAAAGGACTATACATACTCTCTACAGCAGTTACTGCATTTTGTATCCCCAATTTGTGGTATGGAAGAGCCTTTCCTTTTACAAGTGAAGAATGCCCATTCCTATAAAATAATCTCCTTTCAAGTATCTCCAGGTCTCAGTCCAAGCCAAGGTGGCTAATGTGCTAGAAATGTGGCCTGAAATCCACAGTCCAAATCAGAGAACTCAATCTTGTTGCTCAGAATCTCATGGACTGTGTTATTTTTATAGTTGAAACTTACTTTACTGGAAAATGGACACAGCATAACACTCATATGAGAAATGAAATCTCCCAAGCAAGGTGACTAACAACTGCACAGGTGGCAACAGCAATCTCTGCTTTAGGGTCCCCTGTAGGGTTAGATAGGAAATACTGCCTTACCTCAGTTCTTCAGCTAATTGTGGGTCTGTATAAGTACCCCAGCACAAACATGTTTCTTCCTTACTGATATCCCTCATTATAGTCAATCTGAACAACATGCAAAATTAATTTTAACTGCCTCTGTACAAAAGACTCTCCTACGTGATCATTTCTGTATCAGCAGCCTGTTTCAGAATACTTTTGACAAATATTTTATCGCTGTTCAAACTGACCAGATTTACAGCAGGGACTACTGTCTCTGGGAGTCATTTTCCAGGCTGAGTGTTACAGAGCCTGGAGGAGTCTCCAGAATCATTCAGATTTCCACCAGGAGGGCTTCTGGACTTCCTGGTCAGGTTGCAAACTATGCAGGTGGCCAGCTATTCAGTCAGTCACCCAGTTCCAAGTGTGTCCATTGTCTCCAGCCAGATCATTGTCTCACCTCCGCTGATCACCTGCTGGGGATCTCCTGGATCACCCCCAACCTAGTGGCTCAGGTGTACTGTGTGTACCACAGACACAGCCCTGATATTCAGCTGTGACGCAGATATCACAAAATGGCAGGCTTGATTTTCATACCTGTGTCTCATTTACAGTTTAAATTCCGCAGGTCTGGTCACGGTATGTTTGTTAGCATCATAATCTCTTCTCTTTCTGTGTCTGGGCCACAGCCTGACTTCGTATGGGGAACCTTTTAGAAGTAGTGTTTAGCCGCTATTTTGAAACGACTTTCTGGGTGTTTATGCTTCCTCCATTCCCTGTAAACAAGGTTGTACTCCAGACTTGCTAGGGTCATAATGGTATTCCAATTTTGTCTGGCTCTGATTTAATCTTAGCTCTTTTTTTCTAATTTTGTTTTCAGATTTTCATTTGGCATAAGTGATCTCTCATCCATTTTAGTCAGTAGAGGACTTTTCTATCAATATCCATGGAAAGTTTTACCTCTTCAAGGATTATGCAAGCCCTTAGCAGTAGTGTTGTCTCATAGTTTATTACTATGGGTGTACTGTTTTTTAGTGTTAAATGTCACACATTCCAGTTAGATGCTGCATTCCTGTAATATACACTGAATCATTTCCCATCATTTCTGTCCTCTGTCAACTAAATTTGTTGCAGCATTACTTGGGTTTCAAGGGATTTTGCATTCAAAAGTTTTCTTTTTCTTGAGAACCCATATTCTGGAGAGGGCTTTCTTTTCAGTATGTCATTTCTAGCTGAAGAGGTAAGCCAAACAGGCTGAGGTCTTGGTTGTTTTTTTCCCATCAAAATGAGGGTATTAACCAATATGGCTGGATTTGACTAGAAAAACAGCTGATCTATTAAACACTACTGTCTTATTACAAATCTGTAAGGCAATGGGGCCCAGTTTCACTGTGCTTCATACATGAGATTTTGGCATCATGCTATAGTACCCAATATGTCTTTATTTTGCCTCTCCATGTGTTTTTTTTTTCATTTATATATACCCTACTCATCCTGTGTTTTTGTTTGGGTTTTTTTTTTTTTTTTCTACAAACCCTTCTACAAATGGAGCAAAAGAAGAATTTACTGGGCTAATATTTTTCTGTTTCAAGTCTTTTCAATGCTGTTAAACTCCACGGCAGGTTTAGTCACCTGGATCTGCGTGTTGCTCTACCCTTTTTAAGCTCTGAAAGGGAGTGCTAGTTCTAAATGTCAGGATACATTCTTGCACAAAGACCTCACTCATCTGCCCACCATATCTCCTTTGTGTTACTGCTTCTGGAGAAACAATTCATTCCCATTGATTTATCCTCAGCAGAAGCCGAAATGCTGGAGTAAATAGTACACACTCAAGTAAAAAGCTATGTTTTTGAGTTCTTGACTGCAACACAGAAAAAAAAGAAAACAAAAGGCAACAAGAAAGGGAAGTAGGGAAATGAGGTATAGTCTTTCAGGATACCTGACATTTTAGTCTTTCCTTGTATGCCACCATGGGTCTTCCAGACCCAGCTTAGTCATGGACTCTGATGACTAAATTGGTGTTGTGCATCTGGCTGTTTTTCCTCTGAGCTTGTTATGTGGAGCTTGGTTTTATTGTTTTCAGGACACCTCACTGTTTTCAGGTGTTTCAAGGAAAGTACACTTTGTGACAAGAATACACCCACTCAATTCACATCTAATTTATAGACCTTATTGTACTGAAGATTTCTTCCTTTGTTTGAAGTTAGAGGTTGCAAATGAGAATGATTCTGCTTTGATTTTCATGAAGACTGTTCATTCATGTGTATCTTTTTTTTCCAGGGGGTCAATTAAATTTCAACTGTAGACTTATGCCAGAAGATTTCTGAATTTATACCATATTACACAGTAAGTTATCCCTGTACAGAAAAATGTGTAGACACCAAACATGAACCACATTAAAACAAATGCTGGAATGAGTTATGGACTGAGTATTCAAATGAAGAAATTTTTATTCCTTCCATTCTTACCTACAGCAGGGGCTGCAAAACATCATGACAAATCAAATAATAATAGTAATAAGAACAAGAATAATAGTTCTAGACACTTAAATATAATACAGTCTTCTCTCCAGATACTGCCAGCAATAGTGAAGACGTATCCTCAGCATATCTTATGGTCTTGTACAGGTCACAAGGGATGAAGGTAGCTTGTTATTTCCTCTACTTACGTGCTGAAAAGCTCAGGGATGTTTTTTTTTTTTTAAATTCTTCACCCAAGAAGAGGCCTAATCTGAGACTATATTTCTCCCACTCTTGCATATTCCTGAAACTCCTATACCTTTTTCATTCTCGCAGTCACAGCAAGTACCCTCTCTCATTACTGAGACGATTAGTTTTCTGATCTGTAGTTCTCCTCACAAAGGAATGAAATTCAGTCTTGTTCACATCACTGACCAAAGCCCAAAATGTCTGCAAGTGCTCTGTTGGACACCGAAGTGAAGGACAGGCTTTGTGTTACCCTTTCAGAGCAATAAATTTCACTCATAGTGCTTCCCAGTTCCCAGAGAAGTCACTTATGCTGGCTGGTAATGGCAAAAGTTCCCTAGACTATCCCTGACCATAATAAATATAGTTAAAACTAATTTTCCTGTGTGTCAAACTGCTACAGTGTACAGCAAAAATTATTTCTAGCATAACAATCAGGCAAAATGAGAGTAACGCAGAGTCACCCCATTACAATGTCCTTGACTGTAACACTGAGAGGTGTCTAATGCCATTCTCTCTGCATGCTTAAAAATTCTTTTATGCTGCTATAGCTTCTCAAAGAAAATGAGTTATATTTGTCAGCAATTGATAAAAAATCAGTATGCAAGTCTTTTTGATGTTACTACTGTGCTGAACTGCAATTAAATAAGGAAAGGCACATAATAATTTTACCCTTAACCAAAGTAGTTAAGGCAACAAAATATTTTAAGTAGTGAACATGCCTGAAATGAAAAGAGAAGAAGCACTGTAAAATAATTCTGGTATGTAGAAACCAAATCTGTCTTATGACATTGTCCTTAACAGTCAAATGGCTGTCAAAGGACTGTTTGCCATAAGATACCTTATAAAAGCAAAAAAGTTTTGAAAACTCATAAACTTTATTAATATTATAAATGTCTAACTGATATGAAGACTAAAATATCTAAAATTAATGACACACTAATCCTAAAGTACTTTATTTTCCAGGGTCTTATATGGACAGAGTCTGACTCAGTAGCACGTAAATGACTGATTTATAGTGGCCTTCCTCAAGGTCTAACAGACATTTTCAATTTTTATTCTTTCTCTTCATGGCAGGCCCATGACAATTTAAGTCCTTCATTTGCACAAAAGCAGTATTCGGTAGCTTTGCTTCTAGTGGTAGGTGGTTCAAGCAAATGGGAAAAAAACCCAACTCAAACCAATCAGCGGCTTGAAGCAGAATGTAAGGATACACAGACAGAAGTGTTTGTGATTCAGTCATATTTTACCATACACACTGCTTTCCCTTTGTCACTCAATTCTGGCCTGTAAGATCTGATTTATGCTTGTCCTTTCTGCCTATTTAAGCCAAGTCTCTCTTTTTTATTCTTTTTTTCTCTTTTTGATGACTTTATTGACTATATAATTCATTGTCTTTGACAGCAGACACAAGAACAAGAGTGAACTCTGAAAGTTGAGCTGTCTTCTATCAATATTTTACATAGTTAGCAGACACTATGCTTATTTTTTCATTAGCATCTTCTTACCTGTCCTCTTGCCTGCACTGGTCATCACCATTTTTACAGCCTTTCTGGAACTAATTTTCCTGTTCCTCCTGGTTTACAGCAGCAGCTGCATGAGAGAAGGGTCTGTGTGAATGCAAGGAAGGACTTTGTGGGACCAGAAAACAGTGCTGGAACAGTCTGGTGATGAAATCTTTCTCTTGAGCATCTTAACATAACCTTAGAGGAAAGAAAGCCTCATAAAGTAGAACGAAGTTACTGTGTCTCACTGAACAAATGCCCTTCCAGTCTCGCTTCTTCGTATGCTTATGTGTATGTGTATTAAAATCTAATCAATCATATAGTTTTAATGCCCATAACTGCATTTTGTTTCTGCTTAATCAGAGTACTGACATGGTTTCAGTGGCTGCTCTTGAGAACTGTTTGTTTGAACAAACAAACAAAAAAGTCTCATGAAATCCATATTTGAAGTTAAATTCCATTCTTCTTATTTATTTCTCTTTGAAATCACTCAACAGATAATAATCTCAATAATGAGCATGTTCAGGAACTGATTCTTGGAATTTCTGTGATGTAAACTCTTCCCAGACAGTTTGTTTCACTGATTTACTAAGAATTCATGAAAACTTTTTCACATTTACTTCCCACACTCCCACATCTTGATTTTTTGCTCTGCCTATATCTTTTACAGTTGTATCTGTGGGACTCTGCATGGAATTTCAAAATGCTGTTCAGTTACTTCATTAAGTATAAATTTTTCACATATGCCTGCTTAAGGAAAAAACATATACCCATTAGAAGAATTTAGCAAGTCCAGCTAAAATAAGAAATTCTTTGTGGAGCAATGTTATCTGGCTTACAACATATATATCTGCCACAGCTATCTGTCAGCTTCCCAGAAACAGACTTGCTATTACAGATGACAAAACTGTCGAACTTAAAATAATTATCATACTCTTTGCGTGCCATTTTTGGTGAGCAGACTCAGAAAAACTATGAGGCCTCATACTCCAAATAGATTCTGGCTGTGCCTAACAGTGCATTAGGATGTATTGATGTAGATTCTATATCCAGACCCTGTGCTGTTTGATCTGCCAGGTTGTTAGTCCACCTTTCTTCCAGCAGCAGGAATATGAAGGTTCTATACAACATAAAATGAAATACAAAATATATTGAGGTATCCTATACTTTTCTACTTTGCTACCTCTTAATCTTTGTAGATCTTTTCCCAAGTTGCTGCCAGTGCATGACATGTTTTCTTGGACTGTAGGCAATGCTTAAAGGCCTCTTGGGTTGTTAAAGTTGGGCTAAATACAAGCAAATAAACATATAGGCAAACATGGAGAGTTAGACTATGGAGCACATTTATAGTGAAGAAAGTTTAATTTACTTGCTTGATTGTTTGCTTGTTCATTTGTTTAATTAGTTTGCACATAGAGCTGTGGACTACTGGGAAATGACAGAATAGGTAGGATGACAAGACCATGCTATCGCAGAGCAGATATGCAAGTCTGGCTTGTATTACCAGACTATTTCTGTAGGACTGTGTACAGCCACTTCTGTGGGCTTGTCATGAGGGCTGAAGACTTCTTCTACACGTCAAGTGTAGGCTGTCCTCCGTATGCCTCACTTCCAAGCACCTTTCACAAAGAGAGAGGTGATGAATGGCTGACCTTATGGATTCTCTTAGTCTAGTTGTGTAAGTTCTGAGGAAATTAAAAGACTTCAGGATGCAATTTTATTTATAATGTTTCTTTATTTATTCTTCCTTGTTTTTTTACTCATAAGGTTTCCTAGGAAGAGAGCAACATGCAAAGGCAATTGTTTACTGCTACAATGGGCAGATCAAGGATATTAATTTGTTTATTCCTTTGTTATTGCACAAAAACCCACTTCAAACACAAAATGCAAGCAGGAAAGCAACCAAGGCTGTTGAAACCAGTAAAATATTCAAGTTTGAAAAGAGTGGTGGGATTTCTTTTTTTTTT
>VXAY01006561.1:138883-154335 GCA_013399855.1 Oxyruncus cristatus | reverse complement strand
TGTGGGTATAGCTGCAAATAATGGCCTGCTTTCATCTTGTAACTTCTTTTTTTTTCAAGGCCAGCCTCAGAAACCATAATCATACCCTTGTTACTCTGTGTCAGTTTGAAGAGAGAAACTGCTGTCAAATACCCTAAAGAAATGTTGGTACCTATTTCAGATTTTTAAAAATATTTTTTAATCTCAATTTACTTTTTGATCCATTTTTATCTGGAAATTAATATTCAGAAGATATTTTTCAAGGTATCCAATAAATCATCTGTAAAAGAGTTTTCATAACTTGTCAGATGTGTCTGGATAGATCTCACAGATGACGAATTTGAAACAGAAAATAGTTGTAAACTTCTGTTTGCCTAGGAAGTATTTAGGGATAGCAATAACTTATGCCTTGCCTGGCTCCGGGAATTATGGGCTGTTAAAACCCCAGAACTGAATGAATATCTTTAGGTTGTCCAGCCTGCTGGTAAATAGCCAGATAATGTGTATTTGCTTTGTTGGAAGTCTCCAAGGGACCGTGTTTGTGGTATTAGGCACTGAAAACATGCCTACGAAGAGACAGCTTGGTCTGGAGGAGTTTATTGACTTCGGCTTTACAGAAAGACAAAAGAAAGGAGAAGATAAATGTTGTTATTTGTTATTGTTACAGTAGGGGATTGAGGCAGAGAGAGTAAATATCTTCCTGGCATACCGACTCAGTTAACACTCTTCTCCAAGGGTCACATCTCTTGTCTGGCTTCTTACAAATGGCAAGTGCCAGGTGGAATAGGAACCTTGGGCTCCTTCCACACGGTTGCTATCCACATCTGGAGGGAGTCGAGCAGCTCTGTGGCTCCAGGGAGATTCACTGAGTGAATTCACTGGTTATGACTTCCTAACCTTAAATGGGATGTTTGTCAAAGTGCTTTTAAAAGATGGAACTCAGTGAATAAGCCAGACAAAAAAAAAAAAAAAGTTGTTATCCTTTAATTATTTTCAAAGGTAATTCTGGAAGCATAGAGTATTTGAAGGAAATCTTGCTTTATTCTAGAGTCCTCAATGTCCAAAAAACTTTGGCTTGTCCTCTGGGAAGCAGTCCCATTACAAAGAGAGATGCTGAGAAACTAAATACATTAGCAATGTTGATATAGAACTCCGATTAAGACCACAAGAATAGCTAAAGAAATTACTCTCATTACTAAACCTCCCATTCCTAAGCTTATACCTCCTGCTGTTTGTGCTGGATGCTCACTTTTGTTTTTCCTAAAGTTGCTTTATAAAACAGAACACCACCAACTCTTTGTGTTGTTGATGATTTTCCATTGTTGCAAAACTCTTTGTTTTTGTTGCTATGGCATTGCAACCCATGCCTTATCTTTCCCTCAATTGCATTATTACTCTACAGCCCAATCATGTAGAATTTGGAGGAGGAAAAACTACTTTTGAAACAGAAGCAGAAAAGATGATGTAGAACAAGCTTGGTGATACCCTGCAGCCTATTTAATTAACAGAATCGATCACTTCTTGGAAAGGATAGAGTGATTTGATAGAATTCAGGGAGGAAACACCTCCTTTCCAGGGCAGGGATAGTTCCTTATTGACATTCCCACTGGTTTCTTAAATTAGTCTCTGCTGATTCCCATAGAGAAGAGAAGAAAATGATTTTTTTTTTATTAGGTATTTAGAACCTCAGAGTCAAGTATAAGTGACATTATAACATATTCCTCTCACAGGACAAGGCCTTCTCTGTCAAACTAGTAGTTAATACTAAAATGATTTTGTCAGTTCAACACGATAAATACATGATGTCTCAAAGTACATTTTAAATGTAACAGCTTCACTGCTATACATGAACACATGCATGCAGACGTTAGAAATACTCTTCAAACAGATTTTCCAAGTTAGAAACTGTCCTAGTTACAGGGGCCAGTTTATCTCTATGTGAGTGTAACCAAAACTGTGTATTTTACAGCCTCTGTGTAATTTCTGATGTCATTTCTAATGATGGATCGTTTGCAGCAGCTGCCCAGGGTGCACCTGACAGCTCATCTGTACCAACAGGCTACCTTTCCTTTTACTTTGCCCCCAGGGGGACCACGTAGTGCTCGGCACAGGGACTAACAAACACCATTCTGTTCTTGTCCCAGGGTGCTGGTTTATACGTCTGTCTTTGTGGGTTAAAACCATTTTTTCTCTGCATCACTGTATTTATTGTGATCTTTTTAGTGAGTTGTAAGTCCGAGGTGTAATCTCTCTTGGGTTGGGTTCATTTATCCTGCCAGTTTACTTTCAAACTAACACATAAACACACAAATATTTTTATGCATAACACAACTAGTTTGTGATTGAGAAGATTTTTGAATTAAAAAATATGATTAGCACCA
The DNA here is from genome assembly GCA_013399855.1 of Oxyruncus cristatus. Classification (NCBI taxonomy): domain Eukaryota; kingdom Metazoa; phylum Chordata; class Aves; order Passeriformes; family Cotingidae; genus Oxyruncus; species Oxyruncus cristatus. Next base: position 151,975 of record VXAY01006561.1, on the reverse strand, counting down.
AACCATGCATATTTTTATTCAAATAGTAAAGGTGGTGACCAGTTCTTAAAAAGTCCTTAACACCAGATGAAATAGCTGAGCTTTGGACCTTGAAGACAACTGCAAACTTATTGCTCTTCATAGATTTCTTTTTCTTATTGTAGTATAGTCAAATTCATGTGGGTATATCAGATTTTCATGAGGGCACAGATGTTAGCCCAACCAGGAGCCAGAACGTTTACATGGAATATGTTATCCTTTGCAAAGCAGACAGGCAAGCAAATTAAAAAAAAAAAAAAAAAAAAACAACAAAAAACCCCAAAACCCAACAAAAAACCCTCCCAAACAAACCACCAAACCCTATTCAAATTAAACTCTGTGAACCCAAATGTACTGTATCCATTTCACCCTAGTGCAGGACAGTTAAAGATGTCCTCTTTATACTGGTCAGCACTGCATAATTTGAAGATTAAAAATACAATTTTATGTCTTCTGCAGCACTAAGAAATGTAGAACTGGAATGTGAAGAACACTTGACATTTACATATCTAAACATAATGGTGTTTATCTTGCTGTTGCTAGTTTCAAAAATAAGGTACCAAAACTCTTATAAAGTACCACAGTTAATTTTCTAGATGGTTAAAAGCCAACATGTTGCCATTGTTAGGCCTGCACTATTGTGGGGTTTGCCAGGAGGCAGAAAATAAAATTCATTATGTCTGACAGTCTCACTTGCAGAAGACTCAGGCCTCCCCCTTTAGAGACTGCCAAAAATAAATGGACGCAGTTGTTTCCAAGCGAAAACTGGTAAAAACTACGTTCCATCAGGGATGTTTGAAATTTTTGAGACTTCTGCTCTAAAAATACAGCCAGCTGTCAAAAGTGCTGGTGTCAGGAGTAAAAGCAGACTGACCATCTGCAAATAAGTGGGGTCCCACGTGGTCAGTTTGTCTATGTAGAGTCATAACCAAGCTCGTACCTGACACATGCACCTGTGTGCTGACAGGTTTTGTGCTCTCAGACACTGCCATTGGGGGCTGCAGCCCTCGGTAGGCTGCCCGGGGGCTGAACACTAGTTTCCAATGCATGCGCTCGTGAAGGTTGCTTGGAATGACTTTGCTCCAAACATCAGCCACATCTTAGTGCCTGCCGACCTGAGCAGACAGCTAGCTCGGTTCGTGGTGGTATTCCCATGTCTGGTGGGGCAGACTGGAGGTGCTACAATCCACCTTTGTACTAAGTGAGAGACAGGGAACGAGGCATGCAGCATGCCTTTCTTCTAGGTCTGATTTGCAGTGTTTCTGTTAATTCTAGGGAGGTTCAGAGTTCCCTGTAGATGACCCAGACTGGTTCTTCCTTTCCAAGCCACATCCCCGTGTAGTGCAGCTTGCAGGGAGGTTTCAGGGACCAGCTGTCTGCAGGCAGTGATCAGTGGGCAGACTGTCGCGGTGGCAGCGGAAGACCTCTCACAGGAAGGCGTGCAACTTAAAAGCCATCAGAGGTCTACAGCTTCAGCCCTGCTGTCTTGTGCACAGTCAAGAGAAAACAAACCAAAGCTCTCCAAAGCTAGTTAAATAGTTACATATTTGACTGGTGCCTGATAACAGCGTGGCACGGATAGCCCTTACGTATAACATTGGTTTAAAATGGACTTTGGCTCCACAGATGTTGTGAAATCTTTATAGTCATCTAATAAACCTGTTTGCCCCAGACCTGAGGCATTTTTCTCCAAAACCCCAAACACTTGTAAAATATTCTGTCAAAGCCTTCCTGCAACATTCCTTTTACTGGCCCAGAGCCTACAGCCTCCTTTATTGAATTTCTAATAAATAATACATTTTTTAATTGTTTGCCTCTCAAAACTGCATGCTTTATTCTGTGGCAAGAAAGCAAAGCTGAGATTCATAGCCAGCAGAATTAATGGTGCGTTAATTCAGTATATTTTTCACTCTGAGAAATCCTGTTCTACCTCTGTATATTTGTTTGACCACTTAATCCATGGAGTGGAATGAGAAAAATGAGAAAATCTGAGCAGATTTGTCGGTTAGTGGGCACACCTGAGGGACAGGCACATAAATCTTCAGTTGTAAAAAGAAGGACCAGTTGTCCTTTCTCCCATAATTTCCAATATTAATAAGATCAGTCCTTTTACTGTACAGATGTTCAAAGGCAGGAGAGTTTCCCTTCAAACATGGCCCAATATTTTTTTTCTTGTATGATTTTTCATACCTCTCTTCATCTTGTCTTACAATGAATGACTTGTTAGTTCTGTTTAAAAGATAAGGCCAGCACCTAGTGAACTTTCACAGCTGGCTTTCAATGTCATAACCTATGCAAGCCCTTCCCAAAATGAGTAAGAAAAGGCATCCTACACTGCTAGGAGGCTTACAGGTGCTTCCTTCATTCTTCTGCTTTACCCTAATGTTTTACACTAAAGAGGCAATGGAGGTACAAATAGCTTCATGAGGTGTATGGCAGTGATTAATGGAGCTCTAGCTTACTAGGCTGCAGGAGATGTGCAGCTAATTAAACTTCCTCTGAGACTTCCTTACTGTTTTGTTCCCAAATTTGCAAACTGTGTGATATACTCTAAGTGTTGTATGAGATAGCCATTAGCTCCAGTGACTGAGTTATGAAAAGCTAATATCTTTCCTATCCAGCACAACTAGAGTCCTTTACACTTACTTTGGATTCTGGTTTGATCTGTGCTTAAAGGAGAGAAAAATCTGTCATGTTTAGCTGGAAAGAAAATTCCTCAAACAACCTGCTGTTATGCTGCTAGCAAAGCTTCATGGATCTGAGAACATCATTAATATTTTTGGACAATTACTTAGAGAAAGTTTAGGAGGGCCATGTTCTATTGCACTTTAACCATAGTCCAAAATTGAGTTAATTTCTCTGAAAGGCAGATTCAGAAGAAAACCAAATCAAAAGTTAAAGCAATGTCAAAGACACTTGTTTGTTTATTTCTCCCTTTTTTTATTCTTTTTTTTTTTTTTTTCAAAATTACCTTTGGATATTTCATCCCAATAAAAAGCATTCCTGAGAAATAAAAATTACTGTCTCTGCCATGTGAAATTTGCTAAGTACCAACTGTTGATTATGGAACAACAATTTGGTGAGAAAGTTTATCTCTGTGTCTGTGCTCATAAGAAACTTTCATGAAAAGGATATTTGCCCTCCATTTTGTCGGGTGATAATTTTTTTTTTTTCAGTTTTCCTGAGCAGTTTGTTTAGAGGAAGGAAGAAATACTGTAGCATCAGTGCTTTGACGTGTAAAAGAGCTTCTATTCACAGATTCCTTTTGATCTTCAAATACTGAGCTGCAAAGACAAGGAATAAGAGAGTTTGAGTACACATTTCTGAACTGGCCTGCTTAAGAAAGGACAGTCAATTTTCAAAAAAAATGAGACCCAGCAAAAGACTATTTTTTTAGACATAATTTTCCTAGAGATAGCAATACCTTTCTCATACAGAAATAAGCAAGCATATAAAAAGAGACTCTGAGCACTGAATGTTTTGAACTGTGATATGATATCAGAAAGATGGTTATCAAGCCAACCAGCAGGTGAAATTTCACAATGGACTGTTATGGTCAGCTACATAAAAACATGAGTGGGAGAGTCAGGAATCTACATCCTTGGAAGGAGTAACAGTTCAGCTAACACAAATTATCCACCTCTAGCAAATCAATCTGAAAACATCCTGAATGTTTGACCTTTCGAAAAAGAGTATCAAGGGAACTTGAAGTTGGGGTCCCACTGAGGTCTTATTTAATTCAGTTACGTCTGACTTTTTACCCCTTGTGTTTGACTGAACAACATCCTGTTAATTCTGTTCTTTGGATGGGCAGAGAATGCTCTGTTTTTAAGATAATTCTCCAAGGCTTTCTTTTTACCTGCTGTTACAACTATGCTCCATTTGCAGAAGCTGCTGACTGAGTTGTGTATGTGATAAAATGTACTGTCCCCATATTTTGCAAAGGAAAAGGGAATAGGGAGGGGGCTATGCACCAAATAACTTCAATCTAGTGTTTGTATATCAGTCTAAAGAGGTTTTTCACGTGGAAAAACTGTAAGAGTCCTTCATTTTTTAAGAGCAAAGACAGAGCTGATTTACATTTAATTCAAGTATGAATTTCCTTACTTTTCAAGAGGGTATTTTAAGTCAATCAGCTGACTATAAAGTAAAATGAATATAAGAAGAAAACCAATTTTTTTTTAAGAAAAGAAAATTTAAATCAAGTCACCTTATGTCTGGACAGCAGGGCAGACAAAAATTGCCCTATCTACCAAAGTGCAACATACGAGGGGAAAAAAAGGATGTAATTATAGGTCATCTTAAGAATCTAAAGGAATATGTATTTATGTATTTGACATCCTGTGGTCAAGTATGTCTGAAACACAGCTTGCAAAGCCCTTTGAGGAACTGTTTTCATGCATCTTCTCCAGGGTATCCATGCTTTCAAAAGCCATCCAAACCTGGCTTTGCACAACTTTCAGCTTCTGGTGACAGAGATTCACAGAGAGCACAGGGAGAACATTCTTAGTAGTTGACAGTCAAGTTTCCCTGTTCAGTGATAACTTTGTCTCAGTCAAAGTATTTTAATATGTATTTAATTGAGGGAAGGTTGATGGAGAACAACACCCTGATTGTATTTGTTAATGCATATTTCATAACTGAACCATAATTTAGCCCAGCGTTGATTGTTTCAAACGGAAAGACTTTCTTATTCTATGTGTGTGATATTTAAAATGTCTTCTCTTTCCAGTCACCATTGATTTGCAAGTCCTTCACAAAATACTTTCAATGTGTCAGGTTGCCCAGAGAGGTTGTGGAGTCTCCATCCTTGTAAATGTTCAGAAGCCAACTGGCGATGGACCTTGGCAACTGTGGTGGCCTTTAGGTGGCCCTGTTTGAGCACAGTGTTGGACAACATCATCCCCAGTGGCTGATGGGGATGATGTTGTCCAACTATTTCAGGATCATATGAGCCCACCCCTAAAAATATTTGATGTTTTTCAACTTAGAAGCAGCTAGACTGGAAATTCTCAAAGGAGTTACAGAGAGCTGAGGACCAAAGTTCTCCTGTATATTCCAGCTACAGTTCAGGAACTTCAGAGAATCACGTTGTCACTGAAAACCAAGAAACGAACTCTCCAACCAACTTGCTAGGTTAGAAAGCATTACTTTATTAACAGCTGGATACATGGGGATTACTCCTCAAAACATGCATATGCAGCAACCTAACAGACAAGGTTATAGTCATGAAACAATGCATATTCACCACATTTCTATTTCAGATTAATTTGTTTCATTAATATACTTGTATATGCTATATATATCAGTGGATAATGTTCCAGATCTTCTAATGAATATTTTCTCCTTGAGAGTATCTCAAATATGGGGTCAAGTCATAAAGCACTTTTCTTACCATTCTTTACACTGACACATAGTCCTTGCTCTCAAAACTAGACATTTGCCAGTACATATTAATCACTGATAGAGGCAAATGAGGAAGCAATAGCTTGCACAAGAATATTAGTCACAAATGTAGGGATCACACACTATTGGACTAAAGTTAAAATAATTTTTCAGCATCTTCTCCAATACTGCAAAAACTTCTTTATTTTTAAAAAATATAACTTGTTTGGTAACAACATGAAAGGTCCATGGCTAAATTACCAATAGAGGCCACAATACCTCCTGTCCTTACAGACCTATTTTAACTTGTTTATGTGCAATTTCATTCCCCCACCCCGGTGAAAAAAAAAAAAAAAGAAAAAGAAAAAAGAAAGTTTGTCCTAGATTCTCCTCATTCTCCTTCTTCAGCTCTTAAAGTGAGATTGTCAAATATTCATTTCGGGCATAAAAAACAAAATCTGTTTTTTAAATGTATTGGCCTTGCAGAAAACAGCAGGAGCTGCTGATTGACACCTCCGGAAGTCTGGAGATGACTTTTAGCAGCTGGGCTACAAAGTCTTCACCTTTAATCAATAGCAGTAAATGTTGCTTTATGCTTTATGAAGAACTGACCAAGATATGTATGTTTTCACCTGGTGTCTAGGAAGTCTAACTATATCAATATCTAAATCCATAGCTGAAAATTTCCATCAGCTGTGTGTTTTGCCTCAATTTTCTCCGAGAAAAAAAAAAAGGCAGAACAACTCCATAGCAGAAAAATTACCCCCAAAGCTAACAACAACAAAATCCTTTTGCCTATATCATAAGCCTTTGAGGCCTGTGGCAGATTACATCTACTTTTAGCAGAGGCACAGTGAAACAAATGATGCTATAGTCAGTTCTATGAGAACTGATGTCTTGTTTTGGAAGCTAATAACAAACTATTCATAAAACACAATTTATTTTTTTTTCTCACAGTGTTACTTTTCCCAACTTTTCTATGTTTTTATTATTGAGTGACAAAAACGCTTTCCACATGTATTTCCCATCAATGGAGTTTACATATTTCCTGTCACTGTGTGTTAGTCTAATGCAATCTAGCATAGAAAATGTCTTCCTACTGCCCTTACAAAGAATAAACTGTATGTTTTTACAGCAAAAGAGATGTACTTTTTTAATGTAGAAAAGATCTGTAATTTTTTATATATGTGAAGTAGTGCTTAAAGCTTTCGTCTTGTATCCAGGGAACACAGATACTAATTGTACCATATAGATGCTGCAGAGACCAGGGTGCAAAGTCAAATTAGTAGGAAGTACATTATGATCCCACTGAAATCTGCAAATTGACTTTTGTCAAAGTGAAGGAAGCTCACAAAACTTGTACAGCTCTGCAATTCAGGCAGGAAGGCAGCTGTAACACCATATTACCTCCCTCACTTAAAAGGTACCTATGTGTCTTAGAAAAACATTTGTTTTCACTGTATTTGTTACACAGTTTGTTATCTCCATAGAAAAATTGTTGTGTATTGATGTGTATGTTGTCCTTGTGCATTTTTTCTTCTGTAGACCTCTGCTTCTCCCACCCTTTCTTTTTTTCCTGCTTTTTTTTAACATGACGGGATTCTCAGCTACAACCTGGGTTCTGAGGCTACCCAGTGCTTGGCAGATCAGTCTGAAACTTGCACTTTTCCAGTTAAATTCATGTGTTTTCAAAAATATTATCAGCCCAATCAGGTGCTTGAGATCATGTCCAGGTAGGTATTGAAGGCTCCCCAGCCTTGTAGGGCTATTTGCTCCAGAGTTTGATCACAAAGTAAAAAACCTCTAGCTTTTTGTTTTCCCATTTGTGTCCATGGCCTTCTGTCCTATCACTGGGGACCATTGAGAAGAAAGTTTTATTTAATCTTTGTTACATTCCTGACCAGGTACTTATTCTTGTGGAAAAGGTGGCCCTGAGCGTTCTGTTCTCTGGGGGGACAGTCCCGTCTCTTGTCCCTTTAGCATCTTTGTGGAGCATCACTGCACCAGTATGTCTCTGTTGTACTGAGGAGCTCAGAACTGGACCCATCACTCCAGGTGTGGCCTCACCAGGACTGAGCAGAGGAGAAGGTTCACCTCCCTCAACCTGCTGGCCAGATATCAGGAGGTGGGCCTCCTGATGCAGCCCAGGATGCTGCTTTCTGTCTTTGCAGCAAGGGCACATCCCTGCCTCATATTTCAACCAGTGCCAAAGAGAAACCCCGCCTCCTTTTCTACAAAGCTGCTTTCCAGCTGGACAGCCCCCTGCATACATTGGGTTTGTTTCCCTCTGCGTTCAGGATTTAGCATTTGTTTGCCCCGCTGATGATTCAGCAAGGTAACCCTGAGCTGTCGTTTTAACGACAGCCTATGAATTACAGCTAAAATTAAAAGAAAACAGAATTTTTTCCTTGGTTTTAGTGTGACACACATGATAATTGTTTTTTGATAGAGACAGTATTTGCAAACTTCCATATGTGTTGGCAGATGATCCCTTCATGTGGTAGAAGCTTGTCTAGGCAGCCTATACTGCTGAGAAGAAGAGTTATTCCGCTGAGACATGATAATAAAACCTGATTTTACCTTTAATTGTCAATGAATCGGTCATTATTTTGGAGTCATCATAACCCCAGCTCTAGAAATGCCTTTAAGGTTTCCAAGACCTTCTGTAAAATCAAATTATATAATGAAACCTATTTATCCTGAAGTAGTAAGCCAAAATAGGGACAGAGGTAATGCAAGTTTTAGCCACCTACTCACACTGTTTTGTCTAGCTCACAGTCCTTTTCTGACATATTATGCCAAATCTACCTCTCAGATTGTGGTTTTGAGGTTCAATGTACTTCTTTGAGAAACCATTTGCTTACAGATCCATCAGGTTGACTTATCTCTGTTCCTAGAATGGAGAGCCGTGCCATGGCATTGCCTGGCTAAGACAATTTAGCAGAAACCAATAAATTTAGTTTAGAAATTTAACTCCCCCCCATGTAATGCAATGGAAGGGCTGTATTGTAGAAGACAGTTGGACACTGTGGGCATTCAATTAGGTGTCATATTAATTCTTGACAGCACCATTGTCCCTGGCATCAGATTCCATTGAAGGCTCAGGCATCTGACAAAGAATGACTTGCTCTGGTGAACCTCAGCAAGACCAGATTTACATCGGAAACAGTTAAAAATAAAACTCAGGAGATGCCTTCCCTCTCTCATCAGAGGAACATAAAGGCCATCAAAGTTTCTAGGTGTCTTTTCTGAATTTTTCATACAAAAAACTTCCCCATTTTCATTGAAATTTACAGAATTTTGGTCACAATGTTCTCATGAATTTGAATATGAGAGAAACAGACTCTTTCTCTGTTGATCTTTTGTCATATAAACTGTATCCTTTAGAACTACTCACATTTTGACAATTACATGTTTTGAGATGTTACTGGGTAAAATTGTTGGTAATTCACAACAGATTTCTGGAGGTTTTTTTTCTTCTTTTTTAATATGTATGAGGAATAAGTATCAAAGAAGTTGATAAAGTATCACACCATTCCCCCTTTCTTTTGTCTCTACTGTAGTTGGAAGGCAAATGGATATGTAGGAATAACTGGTATGCTCCTTGAGAAAAGGAAAAAAAAAGGATGTCAGAACTGTAAAATGATTCATTCTTCCTCATATTTCCAGTTAAACAAAAGGGAAAACAATGATTCAAATGTTAATTTAATGTTTGCTTTTAAACATTTATAAGTACATTTAAAAATTAAATAATTTTAAAATTGAAAACTTGGATGATTAAAGATATTTCCTCTGTTAGCCAAAACAACCAATTTATGAAAATTTCCTTCAACTACACATTTTGGTAGATTTGTAATGGACTTTTATCAATTGAGTTCAAAGTTTTCATAATTAATGTTGTCAAGACTCTTGAAACTTAGGTTCAAGAACAATGTCATGTTTTCTTTGTACAAGATCTACTTCACTTCTCTGCTGACTCCACCAAACAAGGCTGACATAAGGATGAGCTTAGATGAAAAGACAATATTGACATATTACAAAGTATAACATAAACCATCAAGACAAAACTTTTCCTAATTTCATTATTTAAAGGTAATATTTTTCAATACACTCTGTCAAACTGAAGTGGAGGAGACTTAAAAAATAAAACAAGATTATTAACATGTCTGTAGTTTCCAAATTACACTAGATCTCTGGAAAAGCTGAAGCGAAGCCTGTTGGAGTCACTGAAATCCTCATACATAAAGAACAAAACTGATGTTATTTAGAATGAACACCAGTTTAATTATGTTCTGTAAGCTGGACAAATAGCATGGAGTGTATGTGAACAAAGTTTTCTACATGGAATGGTGTCCTCTATACAGGTCGGAAAGAAAGTAGACCCAGGGAAAATAAGGGTTATGTGAAGGAAACAAGGAAAGAGACTTGCCCCCAAAAAACAAATATTTTTCTTTCAAATAGAAATGATATTACAGTAGAACAGCCAAAAAAAAAAAAAAAAAAGATTTCTTCTAGCCATGAATAGCTAAAACCATTTTTATCTTCATAATTCCCTTCCATTCTGAAACCAAGCAATACAATGGTGATAGGTTTGGAATCAATGTATATAAAAAAGACAGCATATTTTGTTTTCAAAAAAGGCTATTTTTATAAGGTGTTGTGATATAATTAGTAGAGATGTCAGAATAATGCTCTAAGCAAAATAAAAATATACTGTTCATTCATCATTTTTACATAAGCACTGCAAAATGTTCTGCCTTTCCCTTTCTAATTCCTAGACACACGTATACACACGAACGTAGGTATGTTTCAAACTCTCCTCAGGAGATCAAAAAAACCCCCACACCATAATTACAAGAAATTATTGTTCTCAACAGCATATTATGTAATAAAAAAAGGATTTTGCCTCAAGAATGAGAATGCAAGAAGAGAAATCAGGCATCCACAGGACATAAGAAAACCTGTGTAGTATCCTTGCTAAAATACGTTGTCTCATTGCAAAAGTGAGTGGAAGGATGCTTTCAAAATGGATTTAGAAAACTATTGATTTTTTTCAAGTACACTGGCCTATGGATGTCCAAGATGAAATCTTTTATACAAACTGCCACCCTAAGAAATGCTGTGTGATGTACACACACTCTCTTCTGAGCTGGCTTGAAGTAGAACACAAAAGTACACATCTAAACTGCAAAAGCTCTTTTCCTGAGCTGGGGATATCAAATCCCTGTGAAACAACTTGCCTTTCCAAATGTGGGCACCTGTGTACAATGTGGGGTGTATAACATCCTTCACACTTGCAAACTACTGCTGCAGTTTCGAATACCATTGCAAGTGAGACCGCACCACTCTACGTGAGCAGTAAACTGTGTGGTGGTGGGCTTGATGGCCAATATAATGATGCTACAATATTGTGTGTGTTTATTACCATGATTTCATCTTTCCGTTTCAATCAACATCCTGAAAGATGCATTTTTTTCTTGGGATAAATCATAGCTTCTGCTTCCTCACCTTATTAAATAAAAAAAAAAAAAATATAGGAAATCCAACCTGAAGGTTTGGATTTTTGTGTTCTCCTACAAGACCCAGGGACAGCATAGCTTCTTGTCTTGGCTGTTCAACTGAAGTACTAACCTGGAATACTTATTGATGATCTTTGATACTCCAGATTTAACATTTGGTGACATACTCTCACATCTCATATTACCTTTATCAAAAGATTTGGGTTGCTTTTTTTTCTGAGATTCATCAAGCGGACATGAAGTTGGTGTGCAAAAACGTTGAGCTTTATCTCAGCAAAGTGACTTGCAGGTGAGTAGAAGGCAATTTGTATTTGTCATCCATGTAACTAACAATATTTATTCAGACTCGTTTCATATTCTTTAGAGGGTAGAACACGTGTACTCACTTTACTGACAACCAGACCACTCTTTTAAAGGTTATATTATTATTTAATTCTACCTTTGCTTATCATCATGACATAATCTGGCCTGTCAGTGTTCTCTGCTGCTCAGATCCGGGATCACACAGAAGATCTGGAAATCTTACATTTTACTAATACATAGAAATTACAAGAAAGAGCACAAATAATTTAAGAGACTACCCAGGCAAATATTATTATGTATGAAAAAGATTATTTAAGCAGTAGATGAAGTTGCCATTTTCTACATAAACACACTTATTTGTTAATTTCACCTTAACTGTGAGAATGTAAGCTATGTTAAATATTAATTATTCTGAAATAATGTACTTTTACTAGGTAAAAAACATTTGTTGTTGACATTTAATGATAACTTTATTATGCTAATGAACAGAACTCATGCCCTTCATACATTTATCTATGACTTCTTTCTCTTTTTTTTCTTCCTTGTCATGTAAAATTGACTGTCAAAACATCTTTCTGAAAATTACCGTGTTTAAATTAATTAAGCAATATAATAAAAACTGTGATAAAAAATTACTGTGCTGAAAGCTGGTGGTAACTCATAATATTTTAAAGTTTTAAGTAAAGAAAAGAAAAAAAATCAATCAAGGGAATAAGGTACCCAGTTTCTTGTGATTCATCATTTGGCTGCCTAAATCTAAGAGCTTTTTGAAAGGGAGGGCTCATTAAAGAGGAATTGATTCAGATTAACTGTTTGTTTTGAACTTCAGTGCCTTTTTCAGATACATTTACAGTGTCTGATGTAACACAGGCTTGGCAGCAGGCTAAATGCTGCCTTGATTTTTTTCCTTTGTTTCATACTGAACCCCTTTCTAGCTTGAAAATTGGTTAGTATTAAAGATGGCAAAGAACTGTTGCTGATGAGGAGGAGTTAGTATTTCTGTGTCACCTCTGCAAGTAGCCTCTCCATTATACTGGATATACCCTTGGGATACTACTAGTAACTCTTTTTCTTCCTGATAGATTGGGTGGCATGACAATTGTGAGCTGCAATAGCTCTGTAGCTAGAGTTTATTGCATCCAAATTGCTCCAAAGGCAATCTGACCAAAAGCATTATGCCTCTCTCTTTACTGTCTTTGTCATTTCACTCTAATTCAGGAAGATTTTTTTGACCCACGTTGGTCATAGCTGAGAGTGGTGGGATATACAGAGGTTATCTTGAACCTCTTTGCTCTGAGCCAATTGCGGCATGAATGAAAGGCCTAACTGACACTAGTTTATCTTAGCTTACTTCAGTTTACCTGTCTATCCCAAATAAGTGTTTGTCTCCATTAAAAAAAAAAAAAAAAAAGTCTTTTGTAAGGATAGAGCGTCTCCTATTTTCAGGATCAGTCTGACTTTGCATCATGACAGCCTGGTACTCCAGCAGTTAGGCAGTTATGGGACACTACAAGCTATCCGAGAAGGGTGGATCTTGTGATGCCGTAGGATTAACATCTCACCTCTTTTCTTGCCTGCCAAGCACAGTCTCCCTTCCACCACAAATGGAGGAAGGAACAGCTGACACCCACTTGAATCTCATTCAAGCATTAATTCAAGACTCAACAGTGTTTGAGTCATGGCACTTTGTGTTAATTAGTTCTTCTACACCTCACAACTCAGATTTTGCAATCTGAAACTGACAAAAGTTATAAAAAGCTGAAGCAAATACATGGCTTAATTATTGCACATCAAACTGAACATCATGTACTTTCCACTTGCCTGGAAAACATTTGTATTGTTTCACTTGAAAAAAGCTTTTTTTTTT